>QJNS01000090.1:237553-278166 GCA_004154925.1 Monosporascus cannonballus
CCCCCCCCCCCCCCCCCCGTACGATTAAGTTTAATTGCAATATCCGAGACAATGGGAGCAGTCGAGCGGTCCAAGCTCCAGAGTTGCATTACCATGGGGAGTTTAATGAGCGCATGGACTCCGGGATTTTAGTACATACGCAAACAAGGGTACCCGGGAGCAAAGGTTTGTGACTGCGGACGTGCGCCCCGTCCCCTCGGGTTAGGTAGGCAAGTTAGCCTGCGATGCTCACTGGGAAGGACATGAGAGAAATGAGAGAAACCCGAGCTGCAAATGACCGTTCGGCCAATGATTGCGTATAGATTGGGGGGGCCGATACTCATATATGGTATATACAGCGATTACATATTGGATCCTTACCGACCCTATGCCCATTCCTTTCTATACATGGTCCCCAAGCACAAAACCCAGGTAGATCCGGAGGGTTCGTCTGATCTCAGCCAACCGAATGCGCGCAACGTAAAACAGCGACCTTCGCCACCCTTTGTAACATCATGAGAGGAGCATCAGATTTCCCTTTTTATACATCGTCCCAACGCCAAACCCTGGAAGCCTCCTGCTTTTGTATACAAAGCATATGATAATCGTACAGATGATGATGTCGTGCTCTGCGTCTCGTCGTTATACCAATGCCTTTAGCTGCTCTTGACGACGCCGACCTTGGCGGCCCGCAGGATCCTGCCGTTGAGCTTGAAGCCCTTCTGCTGGACGTGGAAGACGGTGTTCTCCTCCTTGTCGGGCATGGGCGTCATGAACGTGGCCTCGTGCTCGTTGGGGTCGAACTTCTGGCCCTCGGGGTCGAACCGCTCGAGGCCGTGCTTCTGGAGCGTCTGGAGCATGTTCGACTCCGTCATCTTGACGCCCTCGTAGAAGTTTTTGAGGTCCTCGCTGGGCTCCTGTCCCTCGGCAGCCTTCAGCTTCTCCTGACCCATGATCAGGGCCCGGTCCAGGTTGTCTACGCTGTCCACCAGGTCCTTGGCGAACTTCTGGATGGCGAAGTCCCGGGCGGCCTTCATCTCCCTCTGCGTCCGGTCCTGGAGGTTGCGGAAGTCGGCGACCGAGCGGAGGAACTTGTCCTGTGCGTTGGGTCAGAAATATGTCAAGTGGTGCAATGTTAAGGCGCAGAGTCCAACCTTCCATTCGACGGCCTCCTTCTCCTTGGCTTCCAGCTTCTTCTTGAGCTCAGCCTCGACATCGGAGGGCTTGTTAGCAGCCTCAGCGTCTGCTGAAGGCTTGGTGGCAGCCTCGCCGGACTGGGCCTCGACTTGGGACGTCTCGCCCTCGCCCTCCTTCTTTGCGGCCGTGTCCACTTGCTCGCTATACCATCTTGCTCTTGAGGCGAACGCTGGTGCGGGGGATATCGGCGTTCTTATTAACGGCCTCTGGGCAACTGCCCTCGAACTCGAGCGCAGGGCTCTGGAAGATGTGGCGATGGCTTGCCTTAACATGGTCGCTGTGCGTTGTGGACTGGTGGAAGCCGTAGCTGGGAGACCGGGCGTCGCGTGTAGGTGCGATGATGGAAGACGAAGGTGGGAGCTTTCAAGACCACAATTATGATTGTGTCCCTATCTCTGCATTCAGCCACAATGCTTTTCGCCCCGCATAAATTTTTCGGCGCATGCTAAAGTGCACGTGCCGTACCGGGGATTCTGCCAGGCCAAGGCGACCTAATCAATAAGTAGCTGCCGAAAGGGGTTACCGCCCTCAACCACACTGTCGTCATTCTCATCTCTCCAAGACACATCAATTGAGTCTTTTTACTAATTTGTAGCATTCTGTATGGAAAGCATTACCAAACCGCATGCGGGAATACGACCCAACTTTTCAAACATGACTCTTGAATTCTATTAAAAGGAAATGTCTTATGGAAGGTCGAAGAAGCGACTGTGATCGTGGGGGGGGACTCGTCACCCTCACATCCTACCAGGATATGTCGACACGTGAGTTGAGGCGTAAGCACCCAACAATGGAAGAAGGCATATGCCACTTGTTGATTAATTATTAGACTGTGCCTCTTGAGCTTTATAGTATCTCTTCAGCATCTGCTACGAAATGGGAAGGTAGCATGAAGAGCAGCCATCATCCCCGCAAATCATATCTGCCCGGCTGCAAATTTTGAGGCTCGTGAATAGCCTCGCGAAGTCCGGAACCTTCATTCCCACCACCATTTACTCAATCTCCCTTTCCTTCCTCATCGTTACCCCTAGCGCCCTCATCTTCCGTAGGCGGCAGCACTGGTAAACCTTCATCGTTGAAGATATAGTCTCGTCCGAATTGAAGCCGCTGAGCCTTGGCGATACCCCTGAAACCCTTCTGGACTCTAGCTTTGACGACGTTGGCCTGAGCCGTCGACATCAGCACCCCGGCGATGGGGAAGTCCCGTGTAGCAATATAGTAGTCGCGGTCTTCCTTGGTGAGAGTGTCCAAGAAGTCGTCCTCGTCGCTCGTGTCGGACGACATTCGAGCCCGCTTCGCATCGTCCTCCTGTGGTTTCTTGCTAGCCTTGCGTTTCAAGGTGTCAGCCTTGTTTGCTTCACTCTCGGCAGTCTTCCTCTGAAGCTCATCGATATTCCTAGCCACATCTTTCAGCTTCTTCTCAAGCAGCGTCTTGCTGTTCTCCAACTCGTCCTTCGCACTCTCTCTCATGTCGGCTTCCCGCCTAAGTTTGTTCACTCTATCCCGGAATCGATCCGTCACTTGTACTTCGTTGTCTTCCCTTGCCTTGAGTATACTCTCAGCCGCCAGCGCAGATTCTAGAGCATCGACGAAAGCGAACTTCGAGATATTTGTCTCCTCCGTGATAGTGGAAAGCATCCCTTCGAGGCGGAACCTCTCTAACTTGAGCTGTTCTAGGCTTGCAGTAGCAGGAGGAACAGAAGCGGGTCCACCTTCAAGACCGCTTTCGTCTTCGTGGTGCGTTCGTCGGAGGACAGTCATGTGGGTGCTGACAATATACCGTCCGCCGTCCTCGACGGGGCTGTGAAACATAAATCCTTTCTCGTGTTGCTCTTTGGTAAGCTCAGGGATGTCAAGATCACGGTCTGCGATCCACTTGATTGGCTTAGGCTCGTAGTGAGAATACGTATCCCGATGTCGTAAAACTCTGTGAAACCTGGCTGACGTAAATGCTGGGTCCAGAAAGCCGAATCCTCGTATATCTCCTATCGTCGATACTGTTGCTTGCAAAGCAGTCTTCCGATCCTCAGAAGTATTTTGTACACAGCCAAGTTCAGACTCAGAAAGGTCGACAAAGGCTGGGATTGTGGAGCCATGGATGTCAGACGGGAGGAGTTTTGCCACAGGTTTGGGTCCGAGCTCATCCATCAGCTTCATCAAGGCTGGTTCGTTGATAGCCTCCAAATTCACCTTCATCCGACCACCATATAGCTCTAAGTCACTGTCGTAGCAGTGTTTGGCAAAACGGAAGCTGTTAGGAAACGCTACTAGTTCGAGAAGTGTCGTCCGCCGGAGATTGACGCAAAAGTAAATTAAGAAGACACCTAGTGGCACGAGAGGTGGTCTGCCTAGCGATTTCATGACACTCGGCTCAAATTTCTCTTGCGGTAATTCCGGTAGCGACTTCAGGTAGTGGTAGTTGAACAGTGCAACAGTGAGCAATCCCATCGGAAGCCGATCCTTAGGATGCGCTGCACGGAAATGCTCGAGTTGGTCTCGGATAGCTGAAGGTGTCCCGTAATCCTTAAATGCAATAGGGAAGTCCCAGGGAGGCTGTTGGCTTGCATTCTTATATCCGGGAGTATGGACTGATGGTAGTGGCTTAAGCCATTGTTTCGAGAGGCCTAATGGTTTCCACACTCGCGTGCCACCGTAACAAGCCATCATTTCCCGAACTTCCTTACTCATGTTGATTTCCCAACCAAGGTCAGGATCTTGGTTCAGCCATTGTTTGAACATGCTCAGGACTCCAGGGCAGCAGAAGACCCAATGCGGAATCAGCTGGCAGGCCATGTTACCCTGGAGGGATGTGAACTGGATTAGTAAACCGCGACCAACCTCGTCATTGATCGGTATTGGCGGATCCGGGGCCTTGACGGATTTATCCTGGGCATATGTGCGCTTGAGTATCATCGGCCACGCTCCATTAGCAGACATCCCCAGATAGACTGCCTCTCTAACGTCCTTCTCTGACGTATATGACTTGACGGGAAATGCTGGGTTTGGTCTGAGGTGCCTTCCTTGGCCATATCCCACACCGCGAGGGAGTTCCTCTGTGATGTACCAGGTTTCCTCCGGCCCACTATTTCTGTCTACGGAACTGGCCATGTTGGGAGATGTAAGGTAGTACGTTTCCGTGATGTGGTGGTAAGGACAGTATTAATCAAATAAAATGGGTGAGGGGGAGTTTCAGTCATTTAGATGCAATTGGACGGTCGAAAGAGAGTGAGATGATGATCATGTAGTAGAAACAGAACAGCCGCGTCGAGTCATCGGGGGCTTGCTGCGGGAAGGGAACAAGAGTACACGCAGATAAAGATGTGGAGGAGGGTGCTGCAAGGGCATCTAACTTAAAAGATTGAGAAGGTCAGGAAATCCAGCTTGTTAGTGGACGTTTCAGAATTGTTGTAGTTTTGACGTGGCGTGGACAGAAATCCTTAGGGCAGGTGTTATGATTTTTCATGATTAGGAGATTTTTTTTGTCTCGTTGACGGGGTATGATACTATTGCTGCCTTAGGCATTTGCACAACATTTAATAATGATTTTCTTGAAGATTATGCGTATTGCGGCACGTTAATATTGAAAATTCCATCACTTGTATTTCCAGGAAGCACGGGATATCCGCCCTATCCAGGCCTCCCTAGAGCTTTTGCTGCTTGCCTATAAAAGTTTATTACCTAGAATTCGCAATAGGAAATTTTTGTACGGGCTAAGGCGCTGTAATACTTGTTGATGTATTATGTATTTCTCTTCTTTATAGTTGGTGAGAAAGAGGTGGGAGCAGCTATTTTGTATATAGGCTGCTGACCCCTTCCTTCCTGCCATCCTATGGCCACCTACCAAGTTATTTCAAATATCACCGCTACAGGTCTTCTTAGATGTACCAAAGAATGAACGCCTTAACTCTTCGCAACGGGTTTGTACCCCAGTCTAATCTCACCATAAGCCATATTACGTATGATGGGTAACTCTAACATCCCCGGGCGGTATCGTTCCACATGCGTGATGCCCGGATTCCTTTCAGTTAGCCGGTCTATTACGCTAGCTGATACCTGACGTGGGTGTTTCTATTTAACAGAATACTAACTACTCATCTAATTCACTGAGACTTTCAAATAACCATCTCGCTCTATAGTGTCGTTTGCTTCGCGGTAATCCCGCCATTCGCTGTAAAGTCGAGAGATGTAATCATAGGCACAAAGAACGTTACGGACAATTCAACACCATATACCCAATCAGTTTTATAATCGCAAATCCTCTATTTATTAATATTCTAAAATAGGAGGGCCGAAAGGTACGAGGGAAGAAAAACCCAACACAAGTCAACGAAAGATCTCCGCTAGACGCAGAAAATATCTGCCGCTCATCGCCACCAAACCAGCTGGTCTGTAGGTTCCAGACCCCAGTCTTCTGCCCTCCCAAATTCGCTGTGAAACCATTCGCTAATCGCCCCTGGAACGAGTAGAGGGCTCCGCTGGTTGCCATGTTGCAAATACATGGAAACGGCCGCTAGATCAGACATTTGACCAAGGTATTGAGCATACCCTCGGCGGCCAAGCTGGACCATCATTGAGCTTTTATGTCTCTCTATCTCGGTTTCCAGGACGTCCATGATGTCCCCTGCTAAGTCCAGATAGGAGTTAAAGCCGTCGACGTAACGGTTGAGGACGTCTTGGCGGCCCTCAAGAGGCTGAGGACAATCCGCACATTCTACAATATCGATGCAGCAGTGAAGAGACAGTGCCTGTACGAGACAAAAAGCCGCCACCCCGATCCATTTGTTCCGGATTCCTGTGAACTGGAATTCAGTAACTGGTTACTGTGTGTTGTATGTCATTGGACTTACTGGGCGTGACTAGGCGGCAACAACGGGACCGCAGCAAGTTTTCGTCGAGCAAGCATTCTTCGGGCAAGTATTCCTCAGCCAAGTATTCGTCGTATCCGTCACTCGTGGTTTCCATGACCCCCGGAGAGCAACCTCCTAAAAAGTGAAGCCCGCGGATATTGTTTGGAATAGCTTGATAGTGGAGGGGATCGTCGACCGGAGATTAGAAGTAGAGAAACTAAGCCAATATTTTTCGCTACAAGCGAGCTTTGGCTCACCTCGCTATGTACCTATTTAACCATAGGTAAGGTTGAATCGTGACTATGTCAGGCTTCCTCAACCTAGAAACTTCTTCTGAATTTCCTAGTGATCAAACTAGGATGAAGGGGGTAGCACCAAGGCGACTGGGATAATTGGTATGGATCCTTTAAACACACCTTGTATGAGTTGCCGAAGATACTGTGGCAATGGCCATTTAATAAATGGACAGATGTACAGGTTTTGGAGGGATAAAAGCATAGAAGGTGCTAAAGGGGGCGGGAGGGGAGGGTAAGAGCCCTCGGTAACCCCGTGAGAGCCAGCTAACTGCATGGCTAACAATATTTAATATAGGCCATATGTTTGTTTCTCCTACCCCTATTCCAGTATGGAGTCGAATATGGTGTAGACCATGGATGCCGTGATTACTACCCAACACTATGCTCGCAACAAAACGTGGTGAATATCTGCAGCCAAGGCAGCTATTACCAGCGTGCCGGATGGTACCTGTATTCTGGTTCACGTATCCTAACGTAAGACCTAGGATGACAGACTTGTGAGATCTCATAACTCCACTGTCAAACTTAATATTCGGCCGCGACCGATCAAACCCGAATCAATAATTAGTAGGCATACTATCGGTAAAAATGGCTGGTGGGGGTTGACGGTTGTTGCAAAACTCGGTTTCCTTGGTTTCCAAGTTTGGTCGGGCCGGGTTTTGATAGACCTTGATTGGGGCCATATGTAGCTGTCTGGTTTGGACGTATCCGATCCAAAGCAAGCCTGGACGAATGAAAATTTTGCATGAAGATCTTGGCCGCATGGATGGAGCGTGCAGCCGAGCCGCTTGGATTCGCGTGATGTCATCCCGTCATTACTAGGACGGCGCTTTGGAGCTGTTTGTATGTGTTCTCTTATGTCATATTGCACTCATGTGAATCACATGCTAGGGCGACGGCAGCACCGAGGCGGAATTAAGATTCTTGCATTAATTTTTATTCAGGCTATCCAGCTCAACCGAGTGCACGATTGCCACCACCGATCTAAGGCTGCCTTTACCTCAGCTAGCTCAGGCCTCCCTGGCTCGTTTTCTCAATTTCTTCAAAGTCACTCAAGTACCGCTCCACAACGCTAAATATTAACCAATCAAATCCCAAATCCCCGTAACGAGCCAGCGAGGCTTGAATTGTAATTGCGTGAAAACGGCTTCGTTTGGTACATTTATTTCTTCAAAAAAACAAAAATCCGTGATAACTTAACAACAAGACGTTTTTCTATAGATATATATATACATACCGTTGTTTTTGTCATGGCTTATTATCAATACTATTCTGGTCCTGATCAGGACCCATTTGCCATTCCTAGATCTTAACGCGTGCAACAGCTGCAGCCCGAACCCGTCGCGTTATTATCCCCCCTCTTAGAACACGATAAATCCGAATTCTCCTAGTTTTACCGGGCCACGCCCTTAAAACAGAATATACGTACGCGTACCTTGAATTTCTGGTATTAATATAGAGAACTAACATGACGTTTGAAAATTTCATTCGTGGTTGGGTTCTTTGCGACGATTTAGGCCGAGCTACCAGTTCGACCGCTCGGATTAACCGATTGTGTGCTTTGATTAGGACGGGGCGCGACTTGGGGCGGCCTTGCAATTCTTTCCGATATCTGTCAGATATAAGGGACATCAGTTGTGTGTGATTGATGACTAGTTGCAGGTGCTCTAAAACGCGCACTGCACTTTAAGGTGATCTAGTCCCGGAACATATATGTTCCGATCAGAGGGAATCTTCCGTATATGGGGTGCTAGAGCACCCCCTGCTAGCCGACACACCCCCTTAACACCTTAACCTCGGACCCCACATAATGAATGACCCTAACAATGAATACGACTTTTTTCCACAACAACCACCATTCCTTAAAGCTTCACTCCGCAATAACTCAATAACCCTTTCGTCAATTGATTTCGGGTAAAGATGGTTAATTTCGACCGAAAGCGCAGAATTCGAGATAGCAAGAATTTTATAGCGGAAGGTGGTTCCGAAACCCTTACGAGCTTGCGATTCGATATACCCCAGTCGACCCTATTACACCGCGTCTATGGTTCCAAATCGCGTTCCGAAGCCAAAGTTAAAGCGTATAAGCTGTCGGATTAGGAAAAGGATAAACTTGTTAACTGGATATTATACAAAAAAGCATACGGCCGCGCCCTTATAAAGATATAAGTCCGTCAAATAGCAGAAGCCTTACTGGGCCCTAAAAGGATTTTCGGAAAGAATTAGGTTAATCGTTTTATCGTACGCCATAATAAAATACATACGAAAAAAGGAAAAGTTATGCCTTGGGACTGCCTAAAGATATACGATTGCAACGATATCCGCAAATTTTTCCCTTTTTTTGCCGCCGTCCGAACTAAATATAAGATTAAGCCTACGAACAAATATAATATGGATAAAACGGACGTTTAAAAAAAAGAACAAATTAATAAAACGGTCGTAGGATTTTCGGAAACGGCTTGCGCGAAACTTAGAAAATTAAAAATAACGTTATAGGTATTTATTTTCGAGTATATCGGCTTTATATACGGAAAAAGTACGGCCGTATATATTTTTAATAATTTTACCGTTTAAAAGTAATAATTATTTAAAAATATCGAAAAAGCCGAATATACGTTAATTCCAAAAGGGTAAATTAATAACGTTATCGCGTTAAAATAATTAAAATTTATTTTTTTCGAAAATTAAGCCCTGTTTTTATAATAAATAATGGTTATTTATCTTAAATAATTATATTACATACGTATTTTTTTGTTTTTATATAAAAATGCTTTGAAAATAAGGTCGCTTTTATATATTTTTTATTTTATTCGAATAATAACTTTTAGGCATTTGACGTTATCGTATTTTTCGTATTTAAAAAAAATATCGTATCGCTTTATAAAAGGCCGGCGGACTATTCGTAATAATTTCCGAATACAAACGCCGTATGTTAAAAACGTATCGCGAAATTACCGAAATCGCTTTTACTAACAAAAATATTAAAATTAGATAACGTTATATCGGCTTATTTCTTTTTAAACCCGAAATAATATTAAAAAACTCTAAAATAGCATCCCAGCCGATCTTTAAGCCGAAAATACCCCGGGAATAAATGATTAACAGCTAGAACGAAATCGTATATATTTTTTATAAGGCCTTAAAATTACGGAAAAATATGCGAACGGCCTTACGTAATTAGGCGGAGGCGTTTCGCAATGTACGAAATGTAATAATTAAAGCTGCTAAAGGGCTTAATAATCTTAATACCGAAAACGTTATTTTCCGCCATAATAATTAGCTTCTGCGAACGAAATTCGAGAAATACGAAAGTCGCAAACGTTAAACTGTTATTAAGTAACCGAATAAAATTTTTGCGAATTTATTAAATATTAAATCGGTTAAAAATAAAGCTATTAAGCGTTTAAAGCTTATAAAGGCTAACGATCAGGTCCTAATTAACAGTTATATTGAAAAGCAGCCTATTAAAAAAAGGTAGCGTAAAGCGAAATAGCCTAAATAGCTTTATTCTATTAAGAAATACGTTGTTACGTTATTAAAAAGCTTTGGAATATGTAAATTATTATGATTTTGAATATGTTTTCCCTATTCATTATTAAGATTATTTATTATGTAGGGTCCGAGGTTAAAGCATTCACGGTGTTAATTGTTATAACTTTTAAAGCCATAACTGTTTATTTTACTTTTTTTCGGCGATTAAATTTTCTTTATTAGCTAATTTTTTTAAAAATTTTTCGTAGGGCATTTCTCCGTTAATTAAAGGCTTTCGTAATATTTATTAATTTTAGCTGTTTTTTTTTAAAAATATTTAAAGAATTTGCGTAATAAGATTTTTGTTAAACCGTCGGTTAGCATATCGCCCGTAAGTATATAATTTATTTTAATTAAATCTTTTTTTTATAATTTATCGTAATTAATAATTATATATATTTATATACCGCAATTTTGATATTAATAAGATAATATCGGTATTAATAAACCGCATAATTTGTTAATTATCACATTATATATTTAACGGTTTTATATTTGATATAATTTCTAATTTTTTAATTAATCGAAAATTAAATAAGGTTTTTTTTATAATTTACGCAAAAAATAATAACTTCGTTTTTATTATAAAAATAAGTATTGTATTTTATTTATATGCCCGTTATTTTATTATTTTTCTTAATAATTTTATAACGTAAATTTAAAAGCCTTTTCAGTCGATCGTATTATTTACAAAAAAGGCGTTATTTTAATGTAACGAGCTTGGGGTTTAACCAACTATTAAACCTTAGTCGTACAGGTTTATGTTGTGACGAGTTATGCGGTTTAACCAATTATTAAACCTTAAGCCGACGGGTTTATGTTGGCAGGAGTATCGTGGGAATCTGAGCAATAAATACAATAACGTATCACGTCTCGTAATACCAAGGGTGCCTTAGGTAACGATATTATATTACAAGCTAAAATTATTTAAACTATGGAATAATAAGCATATATATTTTCGTTCTAGCTTAAAGTACTTATTACGGCTTAACGACATTTTTTCGGTTAAATCCCCTTAAGCCCCTTTAAGCCCCTTTTGGTATTTATCCGGCTTAAGCCCTTTTGACCAATTAGGGCCCTTAAGCCCTTTAAACCAGTCACGTAACTTTTTAGCTAGGTCGGAGCCTAGTTCTTTAGGATTCCGACCGTTTTCAAAAACCAAAACTGTTAGGTCACAATACGATCTCCCCTTTTTCAGGATTTTTGTTCCTAAAAATCAAATTATTTATTTGTTAATTTTTGGTAAATAACCTTTTCTTTTCATACTTATTATATCGGGTCGTATTAAAAAATCCAGGTTTCGTAAACGTATTAACGTTTTTATTTTTTTTTAAAACGGATTAACAGCTTTAATTTTATTATGTTTTCGAATATTTTTTATTCCCGTTGCAAATCTAAGAACAAAATTTATAAAATTTATCGCAATTTAGGAAAATATGTTTTTTGTACCGCTTACGAAAATCCTTATAATCTTTTTAATCCTTCCGAATTTAAATACCGAAAATTAATTATTAAAAAAAACCGTTTGGAATTAAAAAAACGTATTACTGAAATCTTTTTTTAAAAGCTTAATAATATCTTAACAAATTATTTAATCGCTTAAATCGTTTGCGAAAACAAAAAAAACTTTTTCGTTAGCGGAAAATCGAAATATTTCGTTATAATATTCAAAGTACGGAAATAATAAAAAATTCGAACGTTTCGAAAAAAAAAATAAAAATAATTAAAGGCTGCCGTTATAACTACCACGTTAACGCATATCGCGGCCAAATAACCTGATATCCCGATTATTAATTAATCGACTATTAATTAAAACGCGTTTATTATTACTAGTAAAAATTCTTTAATAAGCGTTAAACGCCAATAAGATTTTTAACGGGTTCCTAGGCATTTTCGGAATTTGGATATTTTTTCCACTTAATTAAATATTAGGTAAATCTATTTTATTTTCGTATATCAAATATTTTTTTCATTTCGTATACTTATTCGTCTTTTATTTCCATATCGTCCTATACCGTATATATTTTAATTATATTTATTATTAACTTAAACAAAAAATATAAAAAATTAAATTAAATTTAATTTTTAATGGAAATTTTAATTAATAATTATTTTTTAAGATTTTCTTAACAATTTTATATGGACCAATATATTTAAAATCGAGTTTTTTACTAAATCGCTTTATTTAAATATTTTTGGTAATAAGAAAAATTATTTCCTCTTTTTCGAAAGTTAATTTTTTAACTTTTTTAATTATAATATTTATTTATCTAATTTCGTACAAATTCTAATTTTATTTTTATTTCTTAATATAGCTATTATAATTATTTTAATATAAAAATTACTTTAATATTAATTAGACTATTATTGCGTACTTTTTTATAAATTTTTAGAATAAAACCAAAATTTGCATTTACAGATATTATTTTGATATTTTTATAATAACTGGTATTATAAGCTAATTAAGTAATAGGTAATTTTTCACCCTAGTTATTTTATTCGTAATTAATGTAGTATCGTAAATAAATTTCTAAGGTTTAATTTATTTATTTCGTTTATTTATTTATTTAAGGTTTAAATACGTTGGATAATTTGTAATTTAAGTTTATTTATATTATCAGACTTTGCCAAAATTTTAATACAAATATTAATCCTTTATTTGAAATAATTTTTATTAATAAGCCGTATATATTACAAATATGTTTAAAAAATATATGTTATTTGTTCGGCGTTTATATTTTCGTAATATAATAAAAAATAAGAAAATTTTATAAATTGATCAACGATAACGAAAATACTATCGTAATATATTTTTATTACTAGGTTTTTTATTATAAAAAGTTTAATAATAAAGTTAAATGTAATTAAATACTATAGTTGCTTTGCGATTAATAATGGCTGTAATTTTTTATATGGCTTATATCGTCGAATCTTTGCTTTAGCGCAAATATCGTATTACCGTATGATTTTTTATACCGTTAATTTTATTTTAAAAAAGGAATATGTACGTTAAAGCCGTTTTAAGGTTTTGTGAATTTCTAGATATCCGTATAATTGATATTCGTATATTTTTCATATTAAATCTTTTTAATATTTTTCTGGAATTTATATTTTATTCGTTTTTTAATTTTTTGAGAAATTATTATTATATTGCTAAAATTTATGATATATATCGAAAGGTATTGCCCGAATTATCGCAATTTGTCGTAAGTATAAATATCCTTTTATAGTAATATCAAAAATTATATAACTAACTTTAACCAATTTTTTTTCGAAATCTGGTTATTTGTTTAAGATATTTACTTTGTTATTTTCTAAAACCTTTCTATAAATAATAACGAAGTCGAAATTCGCCAAACCTTTCACATATTTTAATTATTATCTTATAAACTCCTTAATTATAGTAAATCGGGTAAGATTTTAATAATTCGTATAAACCTTAATCTGGTGTAAATTTCCTTTTAAAAAATACTTAAACTTTCGAAATATCATAATAATGGCTATAAATTCCTTATCTGGAATACTATAATTAAATTCGGCTTCTTTTAGTTTATATAAAAAATATAATAAGATGCAATTTGCCTTAATTATTTTGCTATCCGATTATTACGCCTAAGGCATAATCCGAAATATCGATTTTTAACTTAATAAGGCGGTTTGGGTCGCATATAATTAATATTAATTTGCTGGTAATCGTATCCTTAATATCTCGAAATATTTTTTCCGTATCTGGCGTCCATTTAAATTTTTTTATAAGCTTTATTAAAAGTATAATTATTTTGTTAAAATTTAGAATACACTTTCTATAATAATTGGCGAATTTAAAAAATGCTTATACCTTTTTAATAGTCGTTAACATCTGCTATTTTGTAATTGCAGCAATTTTTTAAGATTTATTTTAATATATCCTAACGTAATAATATATCTTAAGTATTGCATTTTTTATATATAAAGTTAATTTTTTTCTGTATTAATAAATAGCTATACGTTTTATAAAACTTAAAGAACCTTATAAACGTATTTTGCGTATATTTTTTTATCTCGAAAAAAATAAAAATGTTGTCGAAATAACAAATAACAAAAATATCAAAGTATTTTTATAGCATATAATTTACTATCTATTAAAAGATTATTAATACGTTTATAAGCCATATTAGCGTAATTAAATATTTAAATAATTCGTATTTTATTTTAAAAGTTATTTTTTATTCGTATTTTTTTAATCTTAATAAGGTTATATTTATTTTTAAGATCGAATATTATAAATTATTTAGCTCCGTAAAATCGGCCCTTTATTGCCGTAATTAAGGGTAATAACGTTTAATCTTTAATAATAATATCGTTTAATTATCGATAATTAATTACAAATCGTAATTTTTGGTTTTTTTGGGGTATAAAAAATATAAAGTATTTTGCTAGTAATTTCGAAAGTTAAATTTATCCTTTTTGTAACCGATTTTTCAGGTATTTTCTGAAAGTACGTAACTCGTTTTTGCTGAAATTATAAATAGGGTAAAACTTTGTCGAAAATCCTTTCTTAAAAATTATTTTATAATCCTATTTATTATATTTTGGCAATTTCGTATCGAATTTCTTTTTAAAAAGCTATTCGTATTTATAGTACTATAATAACATATTAATTAGTTTTTTTGGATTTTTTTGGGCTCCTGTTCCTATTATTCTAGATCGTTATTTAATTGCTTTAGTTTCGTTTTAATAATAATAACGATGCGTTGTATTTTTTTCTGATATCCGTTTTTTTTATATTTTATTCCTTTAGGTAGTAAAGTTTTTGTCGTATCCTTATACCTGCATTCGTCACCATTATCGATCGAATATTAAAATCTTAATTTTTTTTAATTTGCTAATAGGGTATAAGGTAAACCTTTCCTAGCTAATCCCGTTATTAATTAAGATTTCGTATTAGCGTATTTATAATAATTTTAAAATCATATCGTAATTCCTAAATAAATGATATCGAAATTAACAATTTGGTATCGTTTTTAGATAAAAATCTCAAAGTAATTAATTTTGCATATAAAATTTTCGTTATCGTAAGTAAATTTCTGATTTTCAGCAATCGTCGTTATATAATATTTTAACTTATATCTCTATAGCAGTTTAAGCTTATTAACCATATTTGGTACAATATAATTCCCGCTTAAAGCTTCGTAATCCATTATTACGATATATTAATATGTTCCGATTTGTATTTCTAAAATAATAAAGTTATTAAGGTCTTTTATCGTTACGTTTAGAACCCTTTTCGGAAATTCCTTATAACTTTTTTAGGTTTTATTATTTTACGGTTTTTTATAGATAATTTTTTTCTTTTAATTCTTTTTCGAGTCTGTCGAATTTTGCTTATGTTTCTTCATTTAACGCGTTAAGTTGCTATATTTATCGTTATTGCTGGCGTATTATTTTTTCGAATTATATTAGCTGTTCCTAGTTTTGCTATAGTTCTTTTCCTTATTAAGTAAATTATTTTTTTATATTTGCAACTATATTCTATTATGCATCGTCTTAACCGTTATTTTAAAGATCTCCTATAAATTAACGTATTTCTTTTTTAATAACTTTTCTTTTCTGGGGATCTGTAATAAATACTAACTAAAAATCAAAATCTATAATAATTTTCTGGTAATATTTTTTATCGTACGCTAAAATAATTTTTCTTTCGTTTAATAATTATACCATTTATAATAATAAAAAAGGTTTTTTTACAGATATTACTTTTTTTCGAACTAGCTTTTTATTTCGGCCGATTATTAAATATCTTCTAGAGCTATAGTTCGAAAATATCGATACTATTATTTATCGTCCTTATTATTTTCGGTACGGTTTAGAAAGTTAAATCCTTTATAATATATGCAAATAATTCGTACGTAAATATATTATTTCCATTTTTCGTAATCGGGATATTTTCGTTGTCGGCAGTATATGGCATATATTTTGCAATATCGATCAGGGGTTTCGGGATAGATTTTTTCTGTCCAATTCTAATATTTGCGTAATCATCCTTATAATGATTTTTGCTATATTTGCAACCCTTATTAAGCCAGTTTTCTAACTTTTCGCATTTTTCGTCGAATTTCTTATCGTAATAACCTCTGCTATATTTTTTGCCATAAGGGACCTAATATATATTTAAGCTAAATTATGTTAATGGGTTTACTTCCGTCCTTTTAATTCTTTCTGGATTATTCTTCAGGTACCGGTTTTTAATTATTTTAACGAGATTTCTTAAGTGCTTTATTTTACGATACCTTATGTCCTATTTTGTTATAATTATAATATTTAATCTAGCTTTAATCCTTTTTATAAATAATTTCTAATTCTATAGGTTTTAATTCCGTACCGTAAAAAATGTTATTGTATTAAAAAACGTTAATATTGGCTATATATCGAGATTTGTTATTATTTTTTCCTTTAATATCTTTAGTACGCTATGCGTATTATTAATCGTTAATTTTAATTACTATAACGATATAATCCAATAGGTAATTAGGCCAATCGAACTTAAAAAGCTTTTTCTGCATTTTTTTAAGCCGTCGAAAAACTTAGCTATTAATATTTTTTATTTTTAATTTAACTTAGCTGCTAATCAAACTCACGTATTGCCGTAACTGGATATTAATCTTTTTTAATATAGCCACTAAATTTGCATTTCGGCTTTTATTTTTTCGTTTATTATTCCGAAAGCTTTCGTTAATACTTATTCGAAGTGTTTGTAATCGCTATAAACTTGCACTATTTCTGGGTTTCGTTTTTCGACTAGCAACATAATATATTTTTTTATAACGGGTTCGAACTAAATAATTGTATTTTCGGTAAATCGTTTAATTGCGAATTTAATTTATACAATAAGTATAATAAGTCGAATAAGAAAATACTTAAAATAAGCTCGATATTAAGTTAAGAACATTTATAACTTAATTAAGGTTCTATCGAAAAATTCTGGCTTAAAAAGCTTAAGGACTTTTCTTAATTCCTTAATAGAATTCAGCTAAATAACCTGGCTTACTCGAAAAGACTTCCCAGTTTCTCAAGCTTTTTCTTATTTCTCAAGCTTTTTATAAGCTGCTTGAAAGGACGTCGTAAGATCATTATTATCTCTTTCCAGCTGGAGGATACGTTCGTTCATGGCATCCAGTCGTCGAAAAACTTCTTCGCAAAAGAAACGAGGCTTTTCCTTTTCCTTCTCAGATTCTATTCCAGTGTCCGAGTAATTAGGAACGTAATAAGTAGGCTGTTCGGGCTATTTGCTAGTAAACATAACGTTAATCGATATTATTCAGAATTTAACGGTATTACTGAACAAAGGCTTATAACGTATAACGAACTTAAGGTTTAACAAATTATTAAACCTTAATCGTACGGGTTTATATTAATAGGAATCTCGTAAAAATCTAAATAATAAATACAGTAATCGTATTATATCTCGTAATACCAAGGGTGCCTTGGGTAACGAATTATTATTGCAAGCTAAAACTATCTAAACTATGAAAATAATAAGCGTATATATCCCTTTTTAGATCCCGTTAAATTTCTTGGATTATTTCGGATCTATATTGGATAACTACATGGATCTCGTTAGATCCCTTGGATCACTTCGGATCCATGTCACGTAATTCCGACCTATTTGAGTCCTGTTTCGGTCAACAAGTAACCGTTTCCGAGACCCTTCATTGGCTAGGTTATAACATTTAGGTATCTAATAAATCTTTACTTTCGAACTATAACGTGAGCGCTTTATTTCCGATTAAGTATAATATAATTCGGTCGGCAATTTTATAATATACGTTATTAGAGTTTAGGTTAAATCGGACAAATTGGGATATCGTAAAGAATATATTGAATTACGTATTAAATATTATAAAAAAATAAAACCGATTTTTTTCTAATATTTATTAATAAAATTTAAACGGATCAAATTAAAATCCGATAATAATTTAATGCTAATTATAAGTATTTTTTAAAAAATTATTTAAACTTTTTTTAAGTATTAAGTTAATTAATTTATTTATAAAGTCGGATTAAAATAAGTAGAATTTCTTATTAAATTTGTTTTTAATTATTTCGATGCCGAAAAATTATTATAATTCTTTTTATTTTTTATTAGGATATATTATTTTTACATTTGTTAAATTGATTAATTAACGAAATTGTAATCTTTTTCGCGTTATAGTATAATAATATTGTTTATAAAAAATAAATATCTTTTAACGAATAAAATAATAAGGTTTGTAAGGAATAAGGTTAAGTTCTAACTTTTTAAATATTTTAATAAAGTTCTTTTATTATAATAAAAGTAATTCCCTTAATCCATATAAAATTTTTCTAATTAGAAAAAATTTGTTACGTTACGGGTATTTTAAGGGCGTTTTTATATACATTTCTTAAGGTAAATTAATATTTATAAAGGCGTTTATAATATTATATTACTTAAGCTTTAAATCGAATCTAATCGTAATAACAATTAAAATTCGAAACGATTTTTTAGCAAAAGTAATTACGTATATATTGCTATAAATAGTTTTAAATTATTAATTGCTTTCTACGACAAAATAGGTTTTATATTTTTGGAACCAGTTATATTTATTGAATTTATAAACGTATACTTATATATATTTTAAAATCTTGTTTTCTTATAATTTTATAAATAAACCTCTTCGGCTTTACAGAACATTTTTTTAACGGATATATTATAGCTTTTTATGGCCTTACGGCGGTAACGGTAAATTACGCTTATGCACCCGGTCCTACAACTTAAGTACTTTTTTGTATACTAAGATATTATTACTTTTCCGATTAGGGTAATACGTATTTGGAGCAATTAATTTTCTTAAATTTTCGCAGTTTACCGGCCGGTTATCGTACGTACTTATAGAAAAAATTAAACGTCCTGTATTAAATACGGTTTCCCATATTTCATATTCGTTTCGAATAATATTTTCTTAATACGAAATATACGGGGAGCCTATATTTATAATCCGTAAGGTATTTTCGTTTTTTATCGTTGCTTTGAGTTAAATAATATAAAAGGAATTTAAGATTACTTTTATTTTATCCGTCGGCGTAATAATCGTAATAATTATTAAAATAAGCGTTAATAACGATAATAATCTAAGGGACGGAAATAATTCGAATATAATAATTATATAAAAATAAATAATTTTTTACAAATAAACTTATTTTTCCTTATTCCGTACGTATTTTACATTAATATCTTTTTAAAGTTATTTTTGTTACTTAGGCGGTAATTAAATTATTTTACTTAAGCTTTTATTTTTTATATATAAATTAAATAATTATCATTTTAATTAAATATTTTTATATATCGGAATAACCTTTATAACTTTTTTTCTATAATATGTAAAAAGTTATTATTTAAGTTTTTAATATTACCTTAAAAATGGCCTTTTTATTAAACTATGTATTTCGAATAGTAATAACCTTATTAATTAATAAGTTCTAAATTTCGTAAATATTCCTAAATCGATAACTGACGAAATAACCAATTTACATTTTAAAATTTAATTTTTAAAACCTTTATTTTTATGGCAGTAATTATTATAACATAAGCTATATAGCGGTATATTCGTAAATAAACTTATTAAAACTTTCGATTAAATATTATAATATTATTTTTATATGTTAAATAAGTATAATATATTTCGTATAAATTTTGCCAAGAAATATATATCTAGAAATACGGTTATATAAATATATTGCCGTTTTAAAGATATATATAATTAAGAACGAAAATAATTTAACGTTATTTCGTATCGTAATCGTTTTTTTCTTAATTATACTTCTTGAATGCTTTATATTCCCGTTTTAAACCAAAGTATATAATATTAAAGGTTTAAATCTAATACTAAAAGCAAATAATTAAAATATATTTCAAAATTAATAATTTTTCAAAATTTTGTTATCGTATTTGATTATCTATAAAAAACTTTATTTTAATTTTTTAAAATTCTTAAAAAATATCGAAACATTATAATTAATATATCCTGTTTTCGATTCTTAAGATAAATATTTCAAATAAAACTTAAATATGTATCGGTAACAAATATAACGTATTTATATATTTCAAAGTTTTTTCCAAAGTTTAAAAAATCGATAGCAATTTTTTATTCTAATCGGGATTTTTTTAGCTTACAATATATTAGCCTTTTAATTTTCGTCTTATTATATGCTTAATATTTAATTATTATAAAACCGTTTAAATGGACTTCTTTTATATAAAATTATAATTAAATAATTATTTCGGGCCCTAGGTATTTTAATCTTAGATACTATATAATACTATTACTAATTCGTAATAGTTTTGCTATTTACGAATTAACGTTCGTTTATAAGTTGCTAAAATTATATAAGTAATTATTACGTTAATAATTTCGATAATAAATGAATTAAATTTATTTATTAGCATAACAACTATTTAATTATATTTATTTCGAATAAAATTATTAGTTTTTCAGTTATTTTATTAATAACTCTTTTTTTAGAACTGCTCGAAAAGTATTAAATTATATACGAAACTTTCGCAATATATTACGTTATATAAACGTAACGCTTTCGTACCATTAAGGCTTTGAAAAATTATATTAATTTTTTTGTATCCCTTAATCAGGACGAAATTATTACTTACGTATATCCCGTTACTTTATACTGTAAATCTCAAGTTCAGAAATCTGCTAATTAAATTAAAAATATATATCGTAAACCTTAAATCCAAAATAGCTAAATTCTTTAAAGGATAAAACAAAGTGTTTATAACGTTACGTTAATTAATAATCAAAATATATGTTAATATTTATCGCACCCCTTTTAAAAATCAATTTATTTTTTATACAATAAGTTTTTCCATAGTTTTCAATAAGCAATCGATTTTTTCTTTTAAAGATTAATCGACGGAAATTCGTCCTTAAATATATATTACCACCTTATCGTTAAAATAGGAATTCTTTAACATTTTTCTAAAAAATATATATTAATAATTAAATAATATATAACAACTAATTAAATATATTTTATAACGAGTACTTTATACATTTAATTTTTAATATTTTCGCTTATTACCGCTTCGGTCTATATAAGAACTTTTACAGTTATATCGTTTCGACTTACAGCTTAAAGTTCTTTTTTGCGGTTAAAGATTATTATTCTTAGGATTTTCTTAATTAAAATCGTCCTAATTAAAAAAGTTTACAGATATCTTGTAAAGCGTTAAAAACGTAATCTTAATATTTCGTAATATAAATATGGAATAAGCCATAGCCCAATAATTTAGAAAATTAATTGTCGCTTTTTAGAAATTAATCGTATTATTATCGATCTTAACCTTTTTTATTATCTGAAAAATAGTAGTTTATATCTTAATTATAAGAGTTAATACTATGCATAAGTCGTTAATTTATATAATCGTCGTTTTCGTTTCTGAAATACTATATCGTTATCCTAAGATCATAATCTTTTATTATTTTACGATTTATTCGTTTAACTTTTTGTCAAATTTCGAAACTTACTTTAACGTTTCGCAATATTTTCGTTAAATATTAATTAGGAATCTGCTATCGTATACCTTGCCGGATTCGTCCAGGCTGGCATATTATTTTCGTAAGTTTTTTCTTAAAAAAAAGCTAATTTTTTTAATTGCTAGAAATACCGATTCTAAAACTTATTTCGTAAAATCGTTAATGTTTTTACGAAAGGTATCGTACTTTCGATTTTTATAAGTATACGCCGTAAAATTCTAATTATAAGCTTATTTATTTTCGGTCGTTATTTCAAAGATATTTATTAAGTAATTAATATAATCGATTCTTTCGATAGCTTTTTCAGAAAATATAAATATAAACGAAAAACCGCTTAGAGTATTAGTTCGTATTATATAATGGATTTATCTTTTTAAATAAAAAACTATATTAGATTTTATGAGTCTAACAAGCTATTAAAGATTTTGATTAGGATTAATATAATTCCAAATATCGAATACGTATACCTTAAATTAAAATTCGCCTTTAAAGCAATTCTAGTTCTTAGGTTCCTTATAAATTACAAAGGCCGTTAACGGTACGGTTATTATTATTATTATTGGCGTATTTCGATAATTACAACTAATATACAGCTTATATCGTTTTAATAGCAGTTAATCAATTAATATATGCCTTAATTAAACGAATAAGACTTTTAATTATTAAATATAAAGGATATCAGTTATATGTAATTAATAACTAGTTACAAGTGCTCTAAAACGCACACTACACTTTAAGATAATCTAATTCCGGAACATATATATTCCGATCAGAGGGAATCTTCTGTATATAGGGTGCTAGAGCACCCCCTGCTAGTCGACAATATCTGTCGAGCTTGTAACGCAGTAATAGTCCGTAATCTATATAGATCGATTTGTGGCATGAGGATATGGCGCCGTTATTTCCGATTAAGCGAATTTCGCCGTCTGTGGAAAATTGCTTATGCTTTTTGTGAAATCGAAAGTATAGCTTTTTCGTATATTATATATAGCGCAAAAAAAAGGCAGTTTTTCAAAATGTCTCAATATTGCTATTTATCGAAACCGAGAACCGCTTAACCAATTCGATTATATTTTAAACTGAATATAGACCTTTAATTTCGTTTAACTTATTCGGAAATTTATTAAGTAAAGACCGTTGAAATTCGGTAAAAATAAATATTTACTTTGCCCCTTTACTGCCAAACGAAAACAATTATGCAAAAAGCAATTCGTTTACCCGTTATTTATACTAGAACTTTATTATTTTTTAAGCAACTCCCTTTATCGAACCGGCTTTTAATTATTTTTATACAAATGTTTTTAAATTTAAAAGCTCGAGTATATTAAGGAAATTAAGCGTACATATAATATAATAAAGTCCAGCCGAAATTAGATTATTACAGTTTTTTTCCAGCATAATAATTTCGTTTTTTTTAAATATGCCAAAATCGCTTTACGTATATATTTGCCGTTAAATAACGCGTATTATTAAGGCCGTATTTTTATCCAGTACCGTAGGTTAAAATTCCTTTATTTTGGAGATTTAGTGGTAATATCTTAACTGGCCAAAATTTAAAATTAAAATTTAATAATTATTTCGTCCTAATTTGAATTATTTGTAATAAATTACGTATCGTTTTTCTTATTATCTAAGTTTATTACGTTACTTTTTATTATAACCTTTATGTTTTTATAGATAGTATGATTTTCAATTTGTCGAACTTAAATCTTTTTTGCCATTTTTTTAAAAATAAACGATTCGGTTTTATATTTGTCGAACGCCTAATAAGATGTAAATAATATAACTTATTTATAGTTAATTATATTTAATCGTTTTTAATTACGAATGATTTAATTAAATCGCTATAATAAATCTTTAATTAAAAAGCTTTGCGGTATATCTTTTTGTATTATTCTATTAATATTCGGGATATTTATATTTAATTTAAAAATAATAAGAAATATAATAATACGAATAAAGTTAGCCGATTGCTTTATATTATTATATATACGAATTTGATTTTCGTAAAGTATTTCGGAATTATAGAATTTAATTCCTTTTTTTATAACTTTTAACGAATACTCTCGGTTTATTATAATCTTAATTAGGTAATTACAGATATCCATAATTTTCGCCTTATTAGTAATATAAATAGTTTTAATAATAAAATATAAATTATTAAGTTAAATTAAAGAGATATTATTTAATAGCCCGAATATATTAATTATTAAAAAATTTAAGTATTTTTAATTCGGATATTACCTTTTGGGTATAAAAAAAATAATAATATCAATTTCGAGATAATTAATATTAAAATGCCGGACTTCCGCTTTATAGCTATATTTAATTAAGTCTCCGATTTAATAAAAGCCGTTATATTTCGCGATTTTTTATGATATTATTTGTAAATATTATATATACAAATTAATATATATAAATAAGGAAAATAAAACGTAATTTACGAATATTAATATATTTATATCGAAAATCTTTTTATTTTAATAATAAATATATTTCGTTAATAATAATTAAATTATATTGCTATTTGAAAACAGGATTTAATATATTAATTTAAAATTAATTGTTCGATATTTATTTAAAACTAAAAATAATATGGTTATATTATTCGGTAATTATGCGGTCGAATAATTTTAAATTAAGTTTTTTCGTATTTGTAAATATTAAAATAAAAGCAGAATATAAAATTACTAATATAAAAATTCGTTATTTTTTATTAATTTAATTAATAATATAATTTAAATAATACTTAAATTAATTATTAAAAAGAGTTTAGGTAATTAAGGATTTTTCGAAATTTATTTTAATAACAAAATGAATATTAAGTTTTCCGAAAACCAGATTATATATTTTATCGACCTGTTTTTTCCGTAAAATACGGCCTTACCCATTAAGCATAACGCCTAATATAAGGCGAACAAACCGATGGCGCAGGGTTTTCGTAAGGTTATCGACCGTATATATAACGTTGACATATAGGTTAATTACGTTTATATCAGTAAAAAATCGGTGAAGGTATCAGATAAAAATAAAGGTTTTCGTTTTAAAAAATTAAATGTTTAAAAATTTAAAATATTCTTTTTAAATTTTTAAATATATTATCCGTATTTGGCTAATTAAGGAAAAAATATATTTTAGAGCTTATTACGGACGATTTTAAACTTTATATATTATTATTTTGATTTATAAGGTTATATTATTATTATGTTAACCTAAAAAGAATAAAACGTTGGAATATATATTAATCGAAATTTTAGGCCATTTTTTTATTATAATAATTTTTATTTTATATTAATTAAAATTGTTATTATATTAGCAAATAAAGATTTTAATTTTATATTAAATTATATAAATTAAAATAATAAAAATTTCGTAATTAATATATATTATTAAAGTTAAGAATAATAATTTCTGCGAATTTGTATAAGAATATATTAAACGAAACGAAAAGATCACAATTTATTATTACGTTTTATTTTGGAGGTTTTGTTATTTTTATGGGTATTATTCTTAAAGGAGTTTAACTAATATATTGGACCCCTGACAGATACTTCTTGATCAAAACCTATAGCTGTGGCTACGACTGCTGCGCCGCAGGCGCAGCCACAACCTCCAAAATGGGGTCCTGATCACGATGAGGCAAGGCTGCCTGTGTTCAGTAGGACTCAGCGGCGCAGCTTGTATCTTCGTCGCTTGGAAAATTATAGTTTGACGGACAGTTTGTATTGGTGGCTATTGCCGTAACGGCTGCGACGTTTGACGCAATGCATACACGCCGCCAAACCCCAAACAGTCAGCAAACCGCGGCAAATACTGGAGCAGTTACCAAAGTCGTCTTCCGATGACGTTGCTGCTTTATCTATCACTACAGATTTCGATGACGGTTATGACATAATTAATCCATCAAATAACATCAAGGCAGTCTCGGGACAACTTTTCATGCAGAATATATGCGCCTTCTTCGTACTTTACCCCTTTATCTGCCGCTGTAACGAACACAACCTAAGCTTACGATTACTTGTGCGCTTTACTATTGTATGATAGGCAATACTGTTGAACTCGTCAAGGGTGTGTTCGATGAATCTCAGCGGCCGCGACACTTGTAGCTTTTCGCCACCCGCTCCCATATAAGCATGACGCCTTTCCCTATCAGGAAGCGACTATCATGAGACTTTATGAGGAGCGGCCGCGAAGATTTTTTTTGATGTACCCTTGGCAACTAGGCCTAGATGGGTTAGCCTGTCGCGGCCGCTGAAGAAGCGACCGCGACGGGAAGCTGCCGTCGCGGCCATTGAAGCAGCGGCCACTTACACTGATTTGGCCCTTTATGATCTCATAAATAGTTAATCTGATGAGAATTATTATCGTATATTATACCGGTAGAACTATTGCCAAATTTCATAAAACTATTATCGGATATTAACATTCGATAATTTTTATAGCCGTTCTGGAATATCGATATCGTAATTAAGATAATTTTATAAATTTTTAATTTTATTATTAATTAAGAAAAAGGCTTACGAAATTGTAATAAGGCTATATGGAGCCCTATTATGGAGCACCGGACAAACGCCGATACCAAGCAGTACTAGCGCAGCGCCTTATATGCGAACACGTATAACTGTATTTTTATCTTTCTTTTTTTTTCTTTTTAGCTAAAAAATAAATTCTTATTAGTAATCGATTACAAACCGTTCAAGTAAAGCCTTTTACATATTTTCTAGCTTATTATTTAGCAAAACAGAAAATGTTCGAAATTAGATATTAAATTTTTCGAACATTTTTTAAAAGGCTTAATAAGAGGCCTTTATCGACCCAAAGTTATAAAAAGTATTTAGCGCTATGAAAGAAACTTTAATAAGCTCGATAGCGGCTATGGAATAACGCATAAATTACTAATTCGAAAAAAGCAAAAAAAAAATTAACCTAATTTTATAAATATATAAAAACGTAATATAAGACAAATAAAAAGCTAATATAAACGGCCGAATAGCTTAAAAACGGCGTAATTATTTAGTAAAAGCTTATTATTGAATTATACATTCGGAACGTAATAACCTTTACGAATATTAATTTTTTTTCGACTTAATAACGATCGGAAATATAATTAAATTATTCTGTAAAAACGGTTCGAATAACCGAATTAATAATAAGAGCTAAACGGAAGCTGCTGCTTTAGTCGGAGAAATTCGACGGGACAAAAAAGAAATTTTTCGGATAATACGTATTTATAATTTATAAATTCGAAATAAACGTTATTTTCGTAAAAAAAGTTTATAAATAATTTTACGTTATATATAAAAAATTCAAAGTTAATATATAACGTACGGTAATTATTTATTATATTACTAGAAATTTAAATTATATTTATAACTTTATCGGTTTTTTTTAAATATTATACGAATAATATAATAATTAGCATAAACAAATAACCGAACGTTTTCGAAATTTAAGATAAATTAATAACGCAAAATTTTGATTATTTTATTTTTTATTCGAAAAAATATTAATAAATATAAAAAGCTTATTTGGCTAACGGAAATAAACTTTACGTTTTTAAAAGAAATATTAAATAAGAAACTTACTTAAGTTTTAATCTTAATAAACTTTTTGAGAATTATTATATATAAGTAAATAAAATAATAAAAATTGTCTTACGCCTTAAAGAAATAATACTGTAAAATTTTTTTTAATAACTTAATTAAGCGGTAATAATTAAGCGGGAAATAACTTAAATAATTATATAAATATAATGGGTATTTCGGTAATAAAACAACAAAAATAAAAACTCCAAACTCTATTTTTAATGTCGAAATAATACGCGTAATATATAATTTAAAAAAAATAAATCGCCCGTAAAACAAAAGGCCTTTACTTATGTTATAAACGACTTAATTATAAGGCGAACCGCTGCTCGTTTTTCTTAATAAAAAACCGTAAAAAAGGATTAATTTATTAAAAATATACGGAAACGAAAAGTCAGAATTTAAAAACAAAAAAAGAAAAACGTAATTCTTAAATATTAACGTGTTTAAAAACGAAAGGCGACCTAAGCCGAAATAAAAATTACGAAGCAAAATATAAACCGCATTTTATTTATTATTAATATATATATTATTTTTAAAAAATTTAGGAAATTTTTTATTACTTAAAAATATAAATATTTTGCCATAATAAACGAAACGTTTGTAAAACGTTTACGGTTATTATATATTTTAATAAAATTACGCGAATTAAAAAAGTTCAAAAAAAACCCGCGATATTAATAAGGAAATATTACGGAGATAATATATATAGAAATAGATATTAACAGTTTTAAGGTCAAAAAATTTATATATATTATTAATAGCTTTAATAATTTTTGAATTTTGGAAAAACTTTAAATAAAACGTTATAACGTAATATACGTAATGTAAAAATATTTTTAACGATAAGCGCAATAAATCGTATAAAGGTTTACGAAAAAAAATATAAGACCTAAGAAAATAACGTACAAATAATTTAGAGAACGAAAATAATTTTAATTGTCGTTTTCGGAGCGGAATTTCGGAAGATAAAAAAGATTAAAAGGACTAAATAAGAAGTTTAATTATTTTCAATACTTTTAGCCGATATTAATAAAGTGTTAACGTTTAAGAAAAAATAAAAATTAACAAAAAGTTTCTATTCAAATTAAAAACGTTTCGGAAATTATTTAATAAAAAATTAAGCAATATTTTATTTTTATTTTGTTTCGGAATAGATTATATAATTTTATTCCGTAAAAGTAAAATAAACAAAAATATTAATATTATGGAGGCCTCTATATATTATAATTAATAATAAATTATTAACTTTAAAAAAACCTTAATAGAACTTTTAAATAAAAAGTATATTTATGTAAGTAATTTATTTATAAAAATTCCGGTTTTATTTATAAAAAAACCTAAAAAAAGTTACGTTTTTATTATAATGTAATGGTTAGGCGGTTTAACTAACTATTAAATCTGAGTTGTACGAATTTATATTAGCAGGAGTATTGTAAAAATCTGAGCAATAAAATAACTTAATTATATTTCTTAATATTAAGGTGTAAAAACGTATTGCAAATAATTGGTATTAATAAATATTATAAGCTGAAGTTATCTAAACTATGGAAGTAATAAGCGTATATATCTTTTTTCTTCTTAGCTTGATTACTTATAATTATACGCCTAGTAATAATTATAATCGCTTATAATTTTCTTTGATCACTTTTAATTATTGGCTTGGCAGTAATTACCGTTACGTAACTTTATGGGGTAGCCCGTATAATACCTATTTATCCGTTTTTTAAGGCCGGAGTTCGTTAGGTCGTAATATGATTTTCCCTCTCTAAAATCTTGTCTTTAAAATTTCTTTTTTTTTCTTCGTTTAGTAAATGTCCTTTTTTTTTATTCTTAATTATATCGTTTTGTATTTCCAAAATTCGTTACGTTCCCCGTTCTTTTACCGTTTGTCGTATTAACTTTATAAAAGCTTTTAACGAATTTAGTTACGAAATTATTCCTTATTTTTATTGTTTTTCAAAAAGCATAAGGTGTAAAATAATGAAAAACATTTTGAAGTATAAGGAATATGTTAATCGGGGTTAATCTTGTAATAGTATCGGTATACTTATTTCTTTCTTACAAAATATTCGTCGCGAATATTAACGCTTAGAACGCGAAAAAGCGCTTACTAAAAAGCGATTATTAGAATTTTAACGGTTTTACTTCGAAGCTTAACGTAAATATCAGGAAAAGATAAATAAAGTTTTTTTCGTTTTATTCGTTTGCGTAAACAAAAGGCGCTAGTTCGTTCGAAAGATATTATTATAATATAACGTAGGCTTTAATCGTTAAACGAATTAAAGAAATAAAAACGTCGGGAATAAAAATAGCTGGAAACCGCCGTTACGGCTACTACGTTAACATATATCGCGTCCGATTAGCCCGATATCCCGGTTACCGATTAGTCGGTTATTAATTAGGACGTATCCGTTATTATTAATAAAAATTTTTTAATAGGCGCTAAACGCTAATAAGGTTTTTGACAGGTTTCTAGATATTTTCGGAATCCGGATATTTTTTTCACTTAATTAAATATTGGGTAAATTCGTTTTGTTTTCGTATGTCGAAAATTTTCTTTACTTCGTATATTTGTTCATCTTCCATTTTTATATCGTCTTATGCCGTATGCATTTTGATTATATTTGCTGCTAATTCGAATAAAAAAATATAAAAAATTAAATAAAATTTAACTTTTGGTAAAAGTTCTAATTAATAATTGTTTTCTGAGATTTTCTTAACGATTTTATACAGACCGATATATTTAAAACCGAGTTTTTTATTAGGTTTTTTTATTTAAATATTTTTTATAATAAGAAAAACTATTTCCCCCGTTTCGAAAATTAATCCCTTTAACTTTTTCTAGTTATAATATTTACTTATTTAATTTAGTATAAATTCTAATTTTATTTTTATTTCTTAATACAGCTATCGTAATTATTTTGACGTAAAAATTACTTTAATATTAATTAAACTGTTATTACGTATTTTTCTATAAATTTTTAAAATAAAACCAAAATTTACGTTTATAAATATTATCTTAATACTTTCGTAATAATTAATATTATAAGTTAATTATGTATTTAGCAATTTCGTAACGTAATTATTTTGTTTATAATTAATATAATATCGTAAGTAAGTTTTTAAAGTTTAATTTATTTAATTTATTTATTTATCCGTTTAACGTTTAAATATATTAAATAATTTGTGATTTAAGCCGATCTATATTATAAAGCCTTGCTAAAACTTAAATACGAATATCGATCTTTTATTTGATATAATTTCTATTAATAATCCGTATATGCTAAAAATATATCTAAAAAAATATATGCCAGTTATTCGGCGTTTATGGCCTTATAATATAATAAAAAATAAGAAAGTTTCGTAAATCGATTAATAATTACGAAAATACTATCGTAATATATTTCCGTAACTAGGTTTTTTAATTTTAGAAATTTGGTAATAAAGTTAAATATAACTAAATATTATGGTCGCTTTATAATTAATAATAATTATAACTTTCTGTATAGCTTATGTCGTCGAATTTTTACTTTAGCGCAAATATCGCATTACCGTATAATTTTCTGTACCGTTAATTTCATTTTAAAAAAGAAATATATACGTTAAAGTTGCTTTAGAGTTTTATGGATCTCTAAATATTTATATAACTAATATTCGTATATTTTTTTACTAATTTTTTTATATTCCTTTAGAACTTATATTTTATCCGTTTTTTAGTTTTTTAAGAAATTGGTATTATATTATTAAATCCTTTAATACCTATCGAAAAGTATTATCCGAATTGTCGCAATTTGTCGTAAACGTAAATATCCTTCTGTAATAATATCAAAAATTATATAACTAATTTTGTCCAATTTTTCTTTAAAGTTTGGTCGTTTACTTAAGGTATTTGTTTTGCCGTTTTCTAAACCTTTCTTATAGATAATAACAAAGTCGAAATTCGCCAGTTTTTTTACGTATTTTAATTATCGTTTTATAAATTCCCTAGTCGTAATAAATCGGGTAAAATTTTAATAATTCGTATAAACCTTAATTTAATATAAATTTCTTTTTAAAAAATATTTATATTCTCGAAATGCCATAATAATAACCATAGATTTTTTATTTGGAATGCCGTAATTAAATTCGGCTCCTTTTAATTTGTACGAAAAAAATGTAATAAAATACAATTTGCCTTAATTATTTCGTTATCCGATTATTATATTTAATACGTAATCCGAAATATTAGTTTTTAACTTAATAAGGCGGTTTAAATCATACATAATTAATACTAACTTGCTAATAATCATATTGTTAATATTTTGAAATATTTTTTCCGTATTTAGCATTTATTTAAATTCTTTTTTTTATAAAATTTATTAAAGGTATAATTATTTTATTAAAATTTCGAATAAATTTCCTATAATAATTAACGAATCCATGGAATATCTGTACCTCCTTAACCGTTATTAACGTCTGTTATTTTGTAATTACAACAATATTTTTAAGGTTTATCCTAATATATTTTAAAATAATAATATATCCTAAATATTTTATTTTCTATTTGTAAAATTAATTTTTTTTGGCGTTGATAAATAATTTTCCGTTTTATAAAGTTTTAAAAACCTTATAAACGTATTTTATATACACTTTTTCCGTTTTTAAGAAAATAAAAATATTATCGAAATAGCAAATAACGAAAATATCGAGATATTTTCGTAATACATATTTAACTATTTGCTAAAAAGTTATTAATACGTTCGTAAATTTTATTAATATAACCAAATACTTATATAATCCGTATTTCGTTTTAAAATTTATTATTCATTTATATCCTTTTTTAATTTTTATAAGGTTATATTTATCCTTAAAATCGAATATTATAAATTATATAACTTTATAAAATCAGTTTTTTATTTTTATAATTAAAAATAATAATGTTCGATTTTTAACAATAATATCGTTTAATTATTAATAATTAACTACAAATCGTAATTTTTCGTTTTTTTTAGTACGAAAAATATTAAGTAACTTGCTAGTAATTTCGAAGGTCGAATCCATTTTTTTTGTAGCTAATGTTTTAGGTATTTCTTAAAAGTACGTAATTCGTTTTCGCTAAAGTTATAGATAAGGTAAAATCTTGTCGAAAATCCTTCCTTAAGAATTATTTCATAATTCTATTTGCTATGTTCTAAAAATTTCGTATCGAATTTCTTCTTAAAAAGCTGCTTATATTTATAATATTATGATAACATATTAATTAGATTTTTTGATTTTTAGGGCTATTATTTTTACTGTTTTAAATTATTATTTAATTATTTTAATTTCGCTTTCATAATAATAATAATATATCGTATTTTTTAATACCTATTTTTCTTTTTATATTTTATTTCTTTAAGTAGTAAGGTTTTTGTTATATCTTTATGCCTATATTCGTTATTATCATTAATCAAATATTAAAATTTTAATTCTTTTTTCTTATTTATTAATAGGGAGTAAAATAAATTTTACCTAACCAGTTTTTCCATTAATTAAAATTTCGTATTAGCGTATCCATAGTAATCCTAAGATTATATCGTAATTTTTAAATGGAATAATATCGAAATTAATTATTTAATATTATTTTTTAATAAAAATCTCGAACTAATTAATTTCGCGTATAATTTTTTCGTTATCGTAAACGAATTCCTAACTTTTGGCATTCGCTATTATATAGGATTTTAACTTATATTTTCATAACAGTTTAAATTTATTAATTATATCTGGTATAATATAATTTTCGCCTAAAGTTTCGCAGTCCATCATTACGGTATATTACTACGTTCCAATTCGTATATTTAAAGTAATAAGGTTGTTAACGTTTCCTATTATTACGTTTAAAGCCTTTTTTGGGAATTTCTTTTAACTTTTTTGGGTTTCGTTATTTTGCAGCTTTTTTACAAATAATCTTTTTTTTAATTTTTGTTTAAATTTATCGAACCTTATATGTATTTTTTCGTTTAGCATATTAAGTTATTATATTTGTTATTATTACCGGCATACTGTTTTTTTAAGTTATATTAATTGCTTTTAAATTTTTTGCAATTTTTTTCCTTATTGAATAAATTATTTTTTTATGTTTATGATTACATCTTATTATGCGTTATCTTAATTATCATTTTAAAGACTTTTTGTAAATTAACGTATTTTTTTCTTAATAGTTTTTTTTAGGGATCCGCAGTAAATATCAGTTAAAAATAAAGATCTGTAATAGCTTTCTGGCAATATTTTTTTACCGTACGTTAAATTAACTTCTTTTCCGTTTAGTAATTACATTATTCATAATAACAGAAAAGGTTTTTTTGCGGGTATTATTTTCCTTTAAGCTAACTTTTTGCTTCGGCCAGCTGCTGGATATTTCTTAAGGTTATAGTTCAAAATTGTCGATATTATTACTTATCGTTCTTATTATTTCCGATATGATTAGGAAAGTCAAATCCCTTATAGTATATACGGGTAATTCGTTCGTAAATATGCTGCTTTTATTTTTCGTAATCGAGACCTTTTCATCGTCGGCAATATATGGTATGCATTTTACCATATCGATTAAAGATTTTAAAATAAATTTTTTTATCCAATTTTAATATTTGCGTAATTATCCTTATAATGCTTTTTATTATATCCGCAATACTTATTAAGCTAGTTTTTTTAGCTTTTCGCATTTTTCGTCAAATCTTTTATCGAGATAATCCTTATTAGGCCTTTTGTTGTAAGCCTAATACGTATTTGGCTTGGATTATGTTAATAACTTTGTTATCGTTTCTTTAATTATTCCTGGATTATTTTTCCGCTATAAAGGTCCAGTTATTTTATCGTGGCTTTTTAATCTTTTTGTATTTATAAACCTTATGTCCCATTTTGTCACAGTTAAAGCCTTTAATCTAGCTCCAGTTTTATCGGTGGGTAACGCCGAATTCTATAAGTTCTGGCGCCGTTCCGTAAGAAATAAGGGGTACGTTTCGTTTTTTCCCCTGATTAAACTTATTATATCCCGAACGTAAAGCATATTATCCTGTTTTTTCTTATTATTTTTTAAATTGTTAATTATTAATGTTAATTGCTTTTGTAATATACCAGTTTAAAGCAATTATTTGTTTAATCCGAATAATCTTATTTTTTAAATTATTCTTTAACCTTTTATAAAATATATCGATAAGGGCGTCGGCTTTATTATTTTCTTATTCTGCCTTAATTGCAGAATTTGTAAAGGTTACGATATATTTGGAAGCGGATTTTTTCTGTCGAAATTATAAAAATTATTAAGCTGTAAATATTTTTTATCCGAATTACCGAAATTATTACGTACTTTATTTTCGAAATTAATATAAAATAAAAAATTTTATTAATAAAATCTTTTTTATCCGACTTTTTTATTTCTAGGAAATTTCTTATAATAAGCTTAAATTAATTAATCGTATTTCTTATTAGGCATATTTTTATTATTAAAACTATATCCGCTAAATTATTAAGATTTAGGAAACGAAAATAAATTTATGTCTAAATTAAAAAAGTTTAAAAGTTATCTTTTTTATTGTAAGGCTCTGGTTTTTTCGGCTTTATGCGAGCGAAAAAGGTTTAGATAAGTGACATAACCTTAAATTGTCGGATTTCTTTTTCCAGTTCTCGAATTCGAGCTTAAAACTGTTAAATAAGGGTTTCCTAAGCGCTGGCTAATATTTTAACAGTATTAAATATTGCTTAAAATTTGATAGTATTATTAAATAAAAACTTGTAACGTATAACGGCTAAGTAGTTTAACCAATGATTAAACTTTGATCGTACGGGTTTATGTTAGCAAGAATATCGTAAAAATCTAAGTAATAAAATAACTTAATTACATTTTTTAATACCAAGGTGCGAAAACGTATTATAAATAATTAACATTAATAAGTATTACAAGTTAAAGCTATTTAAATTATAGAAGTAATAAGCGTATATATCCTTCTTTTTCTTAGCTTGATTACTTATAATTATACGTCTGGTAATAATTATAATCGCTTGTAATTATTTTTAATTATTTTTGATTACTGGCTTGGCAGTGATCACCGTTACGTAACTTTATAGAGTGGCCCGTATGATCCTTATTTGACCATTTCTTAAGGCCGGAACTTGTTAGGTCGTAACATATAATTATCGGGCGTTAAATATAATAATCGAAAAAGATTATTATTTTTTACCCTTTATTTCAAAAATTTTAAAGTTATTTTTTTATGTTAAGTAACTTACGAAAATAAATATCCGAATAACGTTTTATAAAATTAGGATTAAAAAAGAAAATAAATAGAAAATGGTATTTCGAATACGTTTCGGTTTATACAAATAACTAATAATACCGTTCGGCTTATACGGAGTTCCCGTGATTTTTTAACAATATGTTAACGGGGTTTTAAAGGAATATTTTAATATTTTTTACTTAACGTATATATATAATATCCTTATTCTTTTCCGGATCTAAAAAGAATTATATGCAAAAAATAAAAAAAGTTTTAAACCGTTTAAGAAAAATAAATTTAAATCTAAATATTTCCAAGTACAAATTTGCCGCAAAAACGATAAAATATTTCGGATTTATTATAAACGCCGAGAAGAGAATACGAATAAACCCCAAGAAATTACGTACGATCAAAAAGTAAGAAGTTTTTAAAATGTTTAAAAAAATCCGAAATTTCTTAGGGTTCGCAAATTTTTACTGCGATTTTATAGCTTATTACACAAATATATCGGTATCGTTAATAACTTTGATCCGAAAAAAACTTTATTCTGTTAAGGGAAAAAAAACGTTTAAACATTTTAAAAATGCTTTTATAATAAAACCGATTTTAACATAATAAAATGTCGAAAAATTTATAATATTAAAAATAACTTATTTAAAAGTAATATACGAAAATTATTTATTTTAAGTTAATAAGTTAAATATATTATATTCGGTTATTTATTATTGTAAAAAATTAAATCCTATTAAAATCAGTTATAAAATATATAATAAAATTTTTTTAATAATAATAAATTACTTAAAAACGTAAGATATAAAACTGCATAACATAATCGCTTTATTTAAAATTATTATCGACTATAAAAATTTAAAATATTTTATAATTATTAAAAAGTTAAACGAACGTTAAATAAAATAATTTAAGAAATTATTCCGTTTTAATTTTTATTTCGAATTTCGTACCGGCCGTTAAAATATTAAGGTCGATATATTTTTGCGTAAAAAATAAAATATATTTATAAACAAAAACGATAACCGAAAAACCGTACGAAAATTTTAATTAATAAAAAATAACTAATTATTTATATTATTTACAAAACGTTAAAAATGCGCCGAAAATACGATAATAATTAATAATATTAAAATTAAAAATCACGGATTATTTCCAAAAATATAAATATTTTAATATTATAAACATTTTGAAAAACTTTAAAAGGTAACGATAAAATATAATAAAAATTACGACCGTATTATTAAGATTATTATAAAAAAGGAACGTAATTTTTTTACGAAATTAAAATTATTAATATTAATTACGAAATATATTTTAAATATTAAGGGTTTTTCTTAATATTAGAAACGCCTTTATATTTTAAATTCAGAACTACTTAAAATAATCTTAATATAAAATATTTACGATTTTCATATAGTAAATTACCTAAATAAAAAAATTATAATAATAATATTTTCGAAAAATCTATTTTAGCTAGTTATATATTATATAATAAGGTACTTTTGCAAGAATTACGATACATGCATTTATAAAAACGTATAAAAAAATAAAAAAAATTATTAAAATTATTTTGAATTTTTAAATAATTTTATAACAAATTATTAATCGAATTTATAACCGATTTATTAACCGTTTTTAAATATAATTTATATTTTTTTAATAATTATAATAAATTAATTATTATAAATAATAAAGAAATCAATTAAGTAAAAAGATCCTAAACTAGATTTTATAAATTTATAAAAATAAAATAACGCTTTTTTACGATATATTACTTAAAAACTAATAATATTATAAAACAAATTAATTAAAAATATTAATTTACTTAAAAGCTTTTATAACGTATTTATAATAAAAATGAAATAAAAGTTTTCCAAGAATATTATTTATAATTAATAACCTAAATACGACCTTAATAAAATTAATTTTTTTCTTATTTTAGGGGTATTAAGTAACAAATAATATGGCAATTAAGAAAAATTTATATATAAAAATGGAAAATTTCGTTAAAAAATTGCAAAAAACATAAAATTTGCTTACGTTGCGATAATAATAACCTAATAAATCTAAAAGGAAATAATAAATAAATATCGTTCTCTTATCGAAAAATAAAAAATTAATAATAAATTTTAATTATTTTTAAAAAATATAATTATTTGCTAACCGTCTAAAAAACTAACGTAATTTTAAACTAAATATTAAATAATTAAAATAATTAATTTTTACGTTATTAAATTAAATATATTTAAAACAATTTAAAATCGTTTTTAAGTTAATTTATCAAGATATATAAACCGTAATTTTGTACCGTTCCAAATTAACGCAAATACGTAATCTTTTTTTATTATCCTTTAAAAAAATAATAAATCAAAATTTAAAATTAAAAACATTTTTTAAGCCTGGATTAAAAAAATAGGAAAAACTTTTATACGTTAAATTTAGATAAAATAATTAAATTATATAAAATTAATTTGGAAATTATTTAAGAAATTCATAAATATAGCGGTTTTATAGCAATTTAAAAAGAAATATAGCAATATAACTATTAATAACGGATTTTAAATTTAACATATTACTCAAAAGCGGACAAGTAAAAGTCTAGCCCAAAAATACCGGCCGGATAACGCGTAAACGATATAGGAAATTTAGGGAAACCGCTTAAAAATAATTTTATATTATTCGTAAATAAATATTAAAATAATATTTCCGTTATTTACGAATAAAATATATTAAAAAAATTAGAAATTATGAAAATAATATGCCGGCCATAAAATTATTTAATTATTTTTAAAAATCTATAAATTTAATAATTTATTTTAAGAATTTATTACGTTAATATTACGTAAAATTACGTATTTAAGGCGTATAATTATTTAGCTTTATTTATATTAAATTTTAGTAAAACCGGGATTTTTTCTTTAGCCGTTTAAATTATAATTATAAAATTTTCGAAAACGTTAATAATATAATTATTAGTAATTATTAATTTAACCTATAACGTAAATTAACAAACGGCATAAAAAAGGTACGAAAATATCGTAAAAGAATTTATATAACAGAATTTATTATATTTATATTTAATCCGTTTTTTATTATGCGGGGCGGAAAAACCGGCTGAATCGGCAGCTTAATTTACGTATAAATAATATATAAATTAAGAATTAAAGGAATAAACTTACTTCGGAACGAATAACGTACGAAAATTTAAAATGTAAATATAAGATTTCGGTATCCGTTTTTCCTTAGGTACGGATAACTAGTAAAATAAGGTTAACGGCGAGGAAATAATATAGAAAATACGTAAGAAAAGCGAATTTATTAAGGTCTTGGTAATTGTAATTAAAAGTAATTTCGCAAAATATGTTAACCGTTTAACGAAATTCGAAAATATCTACAAATTATTCGGGAATTATATTAAAAAAACATATTAATAAAAATAAAGAAAATATTTATTTTAAAATATTTATAGTTATAATTAACGCAAACCTAATAACGGATTATTTCTTTGTCTATAATAATAAATATATTAAAAATAATAAATAAATAACATATAAATAAATTATATATTTTATTAATTTAAATATAATACGATTAAATTTTCGATAAAATAAACTATATCAATAAAGCAGGGTATATCGCAAATATAAGCAAGATATTTGTTCAAGGTAACGCAAATACGTAACGTACAAAAAGTTTTAGCGGATTCCGACTTATTAAAAAGGTTTAAAGCTATAAAAACGTTTTTTTGGCAAGGTATTTTCGCGGTATTATAACGTATTAATTAAATTTTAAGCCGTTATAACATAACGTATGAAAACGGTATTATAAATATTAATAAAAATTAATTTATCAAATTAAGTTATTATTATAAAAAACAAATTAAAATAAATAAAAATATAAACGCATTTATAAATGTAAATTTGTTTAATATATAATTAACTTATAATTAGCTATTTAAATTAGGCCTAATTCGGAAATTAATAAATTTCCGAATTTCGGATTAATTAAAAACTAAAAATTAATGTAATTATTAATTTTATAATAAGCTAATCCTTTTTGAGAAAAATAGAAGATAATATGATAAGGCTGTATAAAACCCTATTATGGAGCACCGGACAAACGCCGGTACCAAGCAGCACTAGCGCAGCGCCTTATATGCGAACATATATAACTGTATTTTTATCTTCTTCTTCTTTTCTCTTTAGCTAGAAAATAAACTTTTATTGGCAACTGATTACAGACCGCTTAGGTGAAACCTTTTACAGAAATTATCGGAATACTAAACTTAACGGGTTATTAAAAAGTAATAAAGGTAAGTAACGGTAATAGCAGAAAAAGAGTTACTTTCGTAGTTCAAAAGCTAAGGGGTACATGGGGCGAAAAGCATAGATCCTTATCCTAAATATGTGGGGCAAAAATGTCACTTTTCCCTTCATCTGCCGCTGCACCGAACACACCCCAAGGCGAGGGGCTCGAACCGTCGTTGCTTCGAGCTCATCTAGCTATGTAGATCGTAACCTACAATACACTCGCTTTGCTTGCGAATAAGGGTACTATTTGAAACTTCCCTGGACGTTTTAGTATCTTCAGTACCTATTCCAAGAGGCCGATCGAGCCATATATGTTGCTTAAATGACACACTAGTCAGACTCATCCTTCATACCCCAAGGGGGTTTTGGAACAGTTATAACGTTGAAGAAAGCTGCTGAGTTAATAGAATCTACTATCCCATAGAGGGGCGATAACGCATTGGCCACAACAAGTTCTAGGGGTTCCTGCTACCACGTTGCCTGAATAAGTAAATGGGAGTGCTTTGCCACAATTTTACTGGCTCAATTTGCGACGATCAGCAAAAACTCGAATCCACGACGAGAAAATTGTTATGGCTGACGCCTTCTCACCCTCTATTGGATTAAACTTCCACGCATCGGGTGTTAGGAGTCGATGGGTACATCTTTGACGACACACGCTCCTCGTTAAATGTCAACTTAACTTTTGCATTTGCTTCCCCCACATTGACTAGAACATCTCCGCGGCCGGGCATGGCTTCTCGCTTGCATTTATCTTTTCGGTTTGAAAATTGGGGCAAGCAGAATGCCAATATCGATATCTATCCGAGAGCACTAGCGGCCGACCCACTTCACCATCATCTCCTGTGCGGTTCCCCGCCGCTTTAACAGTCCGATTAATTATGGAGAAAGGCGGCTAAAAAGGAAGTAAAATGTCATTGACATAGGCGCAAGGTCCTAGCATCTCTCTGTGCTGCCCCCTGGATTTCATCACCGGCCCAGAGCCTCAAGTTTAAGTAGAATATCCTAGGGTACGTCGATAACACTAGCATCCTTGTTTTGTGTGTGTGTGTGTTGTGGGGGGGGGGGGGGGG
>QJNS01000091.1:0-97455 GCA_004154925.1 Monosporascus cannonballus
AAACCCCCCCCCCCCCCCCAACACAGCTGTCACCGTCCAGGATCAATCAGTTGTATGTCCACCTACGCCGCCTCGTCATCGTCGTCTTTTGCATGGTTGGGAAACCCTTATTAGCAGTGCCTACTTATGCTGTGGGCAGGTGCGGGCCGCCCCTTGCGGTCCGTCTCGCCTACAGTTCGACCAGCGAGAAATCGAACTCGAGGTACCACTTCGGCTTCTGTTCGCCCTCCTCCCGCGCCCCGTTAACCTTCATCCCATCATCATCGACCCCGTCCCCTCCGCCATCCCCCCCACCCCCCTCCACCAACGGCCTAAACCTCGCCATCAGCTCCTCCTTGACGGCGAACACGGCGTCGCCCGCGCAGCGCCCGTCGTCGGCGTCGAACACCTGCGTCGTGAGCGCGCGGTGGCCCGGCGCCGCCACCACGAAGTGCACGTGGCCCGGCCGCCACGGGTGCCGGTCCAGCAGCCGCAGCAGCCGGCCCGCCGGCCCGTCGCCCGGGACCGGGTACGCCGTCGGCCGCAGGCACACCAGCGCGTAGCGGCCGCGGGCGTCGGCCCGGAACCGGCCGCGCAGGTTCATCGGGGGCTGCTGCTCACCCGCCGTACCGCTGCCGGTCGAGGCGGAAGGGGAGGGGTCCCGGTCCTGCCGCTCGTACCGCCCGTCCGGCCCGGACTGCCACACGTCGAGCGTCGCGCCCGGGATCGGCAGCCCCGTGCGCGCCGAGACCACGCGCCCCGTCACGCGCGCGAGGAGCGGCAACGACGCGCGGTAGAAGGCCGCGGCCGTGTCCGTGTCCGCGTCCGCGTCCGCGTCTGCGCGCGGGCGGGGAGGGGGGGCGCGGAGGATGCTGGACCCGAGCGGCAGGAACGGCGCGTCGGCGCGGTAGAAGGGCCCCAGGATCGCCGAGGGCGTGGCGGTGCCGGACTGCGGCTGCTGCTGCCTCGAGGTGATCTCGTCGACGAGCGACTCGAGGCCCAGGACGTCGCAGAGGAGCCCCGTCTCGTTGCGCCCCGAGTCCGACATGCGGCCCGCTTCGTTGATCTGCGCGGGGTGGGCGGGAGCGTTAATTCGCATCGGAACAGCTTGAGAGGCTGTGGAACGAGGACGACGGGGCAAGCGCAAAGGCATATGCACATTGCACGCCATCGGCCTGTTCGAAACTCACCAGCTCGACGCCAGCCGCCCACTCATCGACGGTGAGGTCCACCTCCCGCGCGAAGTCGTGGAGATGCCGCACCAGACTCGGCATGATCCGCGCGAGGCGCGGGTGCGCGCCGGGGCCCGTGGCGGCGATGACGCGGTCCGTGAACCGCGGGTCGTACTTGGGCTTCTGGTCTTCGGGCCGCTCCGCTTTACAGGCATATCCGTGCGTCGTCGTCGTCGTCGTCGCCGGCTTCGGGGGGCCGTTGCCGTTGTCGGCGGCGACCTCCAGCTCGCTTCGGAGGGTCTCGGAGGCTGGCGGCGGCGGTTCTACTATCGTGGACGGCATAGTTCGGGGAGGTTGGCTGATATGGGGTGCGATGACGGCTCTAGGTGAAGTGGCCGGTTGGCGAGGTGAGTAAAAGGATGGCACTCGAATAGCAGTACCGGGCGAGCATAACACGGGAGCAAGTATTTCATGTCGGACTGGGAGCGTAACGATATATGTATGCTTGCGCAACTGCTGGTATCGTTTTGTCTCCTTTCCTGACATTGGAATATTAGTTGGATGCGGTTTCCGCGTGCACACTTCCTTCACATCGACGGAAGGATGAACACATCAGGCAAGCTTCAAGGAGCGGTGTGCTTGCCTCACGAGGAGAACCAACTACTCGGAGGGAAGAAACGTGCGGGGGTGCATATAAATATGCGGCTTCCCGTAGCTAAGATCGGGATCTCTAAGTCGCACCTGGGCATGCCCGCATACCTACACAAAGCTTCGAGGGCAGGCGACGCCTAGAAGGCCAGTCCACGAGTCGGGTTCCTCGCGTCGGCATTACAAATGGAACGGTAGAAGGGTTCCATGTCCATCGCCCCTCGAGTCGTGGCCCGCAGATAATCCGTCCGCTGGCCTGATCCGACGGAGCCGCGGCGGCAACGCGCAGGTTTGCATTGTTTGCATCTATGCCCCGACCTCATGGTGTACCTGCATCCGCCGGGCTGTCACGATAGCAGGCACACAATATACCCGCGGGATCTCATCGCATGCTTAGGGCGGAAAGACGGACTCGGGTTGTCATTCTCGAATCCACAGAGTAGAAATGGCTGTCCTAACATCGGAAGATTGGCGAAGGAAGGTCACCTCGTAAGAAGGCACAAGAGGCAGGATTCCGATGACAACGAAGCTAAGGAGATTTATTATAGGGTCGTACCGAGCGAGAGTCTAACCAATACGAAGTAGTCCGCCCTGCTGTGTCCCCTCAGAGCCTGGGCGGCCAGCTAGGACATCCTTGATCAACTCCATAGGAGCATTCACAGGCATCCCCGGAAAAATCTGGCGGGAACTTGACATATCAGGCGTATATGCGTACACAGGCAGGAAAGGCGAGGCGCTAAGTAGCGGTTCTGACCACGTAAGTTGTAAGATGGTGCCTGCCTCCGATACCTGCGGCGTCTCGGGGTGCCAGGTGAACGTCACGCAGCCCTCCCTCTGTTCGCTTGACGTTCTGCTTTTCTTACTGAATCACAGGAGGCGCTCGCCACCCCCTGTTGCGAACGGATACATACATACGTAGGCAGCCTCTAGTTGGTCGATCGTATAGTACATAGACCCGTACGTCCCATAACCACGAATCATGCATGTAGGTAGGGCATGTTGAATCAGGATTGTCATCGGGGCCTCCGGATCAGGTAGGCGGAGCAGCATTATGCTCAACGGATTTTCCGCGGCAAGAAATTGCAGCATTCTTGAAAGCATTTTTCTCCTTCTTCCAACAGGTCGACACCGTTTTGAACATTCTCGAGAGGGAACAGGGCGGTACGTAGAATGTTGAACGTCCTGTCGATATCGTCGAGGTGGATGTAATGTATTCTCCTAGGCGCCAAAGAATGGTTCATCGCAATGTTATGGTATTTAGCTCGAGGGGAAGTAGGTTTCCCTCGGAAGGCAGACGTCAGTTTCTTTCAGCGCGGCCCCCATCCGAAAACCGTATTCTTTCTTTCTCAGAGGTTGGAATTCGCCCCGTACCGCCGGCGCCCTCATCCACGGACAAGGGTGACCAAGAAATGGCTAACCTTGTTTCGCGGTTAGTCGGCGCCGGAGGCGGGTAAAATAAATCGACAGAATCGGTAGAGAGTAGTAGCCCGGCATCGCAGCTAGGGCAATGTTGTTCCCGAGAGGAGGCAGCCAGGCAAAGCAATCCAAACCTCCTCCTCCTCCCCTTTTTTTTTTTTTTTTTTTTTACTAACGCACCCCGCAGCAACACCGATTCTCACACATCCATTCCCGGGCCCCGGCCACACCGCCACCAGCGCCGAGGTCCACGCAACATGAGATAGCTCACACCTACGCTCGCGCACCGTGTCCCGGTGCCCGGAGTTCGACGCTGGAGAACTGAGAGGGCCCGGACGGAGAAACCGGCGGTGGTGGTGGTGCTAGGCGATCCCGCGGGGCCGAGACACGTGCTGCGTCCGCAGGAGGGCCGCCGGGACGCGTGCCCAGTGATTACGCGCATGGAGGGGCGAGCGCTCGGAGAGTGCTGTCGGCCGTCGGGGCGGAACAACACCGCCTCCGCGTTCATTTATATAGGCTTCCTGGGGCTTATCCTGTACGGAGCGCTCGTCCCGGCGATGCCAGTATATGATTTCTCCTGGTAAGCAACCTAACGGCAGGTGTGGAGGTAAACTCCCCTCCCCCCTTTGGCGCTAGCTCGACGGCGGTTGTAATGATTGGCAACGCTTCTAAGGTTGAAGAGTACATCGGTTCGGTGAATCGTAAGTTAATTCGTTATCAGCGCCGGGAAGCGAGAACAGTGGGGATGTTGACGCACCGTCTCCCAGGAAGTTATTCATATATATATATATATATAGTGAAGAGACTATTCAGTTCACACTCATACCAGCGTCCCTGTTCGCTGAGTGACGTAGGGTTTCCCGGAGAGGACACTATCTTTGAAGCTAGATAAGAGGAAGTGTCACTGGAAGAATCGAGGAGCTGTGTCATACATGTACTGTGGCATTTCCAATAGGTTGACTCCTTGTTCTTTCAGTCTATGTCTATAACGGATACCCGAAGTCACCTCAAACTAAGTCAGCCGGCGCAGCTCCTCCCTTTATTTTGTTTTGTTTTGTTTTGTTTGTTTGTTTTGGTTGGCCAACCTCTAAGAAGTAAGTATCCCCGGTAAGGCTGAAACCACTGCGTTTGTATTGGTAGCTTGCCATTTCTAAAGTACCATCAGCAGGCTCCCTTGTGGTGAGAACACGGTGTCTAGTAAGATTGACGAGTCCCTGAGGTGTGTGATCCTCTATCATCCCAATTAGATCTCCCTGGGCACGTTTACGTCTCTATAGCTACAAGAATATCGTCCGACGGGGGACGCGCGCACTTGAGGCGTATAACAATTGTAGAGTCCTGACGGATATCATAAATTAGCCGGTAAGCGTTTCCGGAGTCGCCCGTGTTGTAAATGAATGGCAATCACTGAGGTTATGATTAATTAGCCTCTATTCCCAGCTGTATAACGGACTAAAATCATTTTCCGAGTCTGTTCAAGTTCGGAGATGCTTCATAGCATTATGCTCGAGGGTGCTTGGATCTGTAGAGAACCATACCCACCCGACTCAGACCGGCGACGCAGAGGGGCTTTTATTATGAGCTCATTATCGATGACTATCCTTCTACATCTATCCATGACGGCCAAGGATGGACAAGGCCATCGCTGCGTAGGACCTGTTACGGATCTTACGTAAGATGCCTTTCCAATTCTTCCATATTTCGTGTCTCCGCTTCTCCGTATATCACTTACCAAGGTGCGAGATTCGGCGGTAACATTGGATACTCGACTCCGTCGATGACCTCGGTACCATATCCTACGTCTTCGGCATCCATGTACCCGGAACCCTGCTCCCCGTCCCTCTTCCAGTTCGGGTTGCAATTTCCGGGGACATATTTCGCCGCGTCCATCTTGAGCGTCATCTTGACTTCGGGGCAGTAATCCCACATGTGCTTCCGCTTCTCGGGGGTGCCCCAGATACCGCCGTGCAGGTCGGTGCCGCCGCCGCCGGTGTGGTAGCCCATAGGCTCGTAGAAGCCCTCCCGCCAGTCGTCTATGCCCTTGACGTACTCCCCCGCCGCGGCGGCCTCCAGGTCGCTGCCGTAGTTGGCAAGCCTGTCGGCGCCGGGAGTCTTGCCGATCTCCACGGCGGTTCCCGAGTGCGCCTCGCCGCTGAAGGTCAGCGAGACGGTGCCGTTGGCCATCTTGGCGCCGGGGCGGTGGGCCAGCCGATCGGCGAGCCAGGTGTCCTCGGGTTCCGAGTTCTCGAGGCGCATCTGCTGGCGCAGGACGTCGATTATTGGGCCCACCCTTCTCAAGGACAGGCCGCCGTTGCCGCCGAAGCGGCCGGAGGGGTTCCAGGGCGCCCCGACCCAGTCGTACTCGAGGTAGTCGTTGAGGTTCTGGCGACTGTTGGCGCAGAGGATGCTGTCGGTCTGGAAGACGAGGAGCCACTCGGCCGGGCGCAGGACCGTCTCGTACAGCCACAGGTTCGTCAGGAAGCGGCTTATCATCTCCTGGCCGGCCGTGGACATGTTGCTCGGGATGTAGGTCAGGTCTAGCTTGCCGGCGCTGACCTGCTGGCGGATCGCGACCGACTGGTTGATGTGCTCGACGGACTCCGTGGAGCCCATGAACCGGAAGCGCCAGTCGGGCGGCACGACGGACATGAAATGCAGCATCAGCGGCGCGAGGATGGGGTTGGGCCGGTTCTCGATCAGGAGGGCCACCTTGGATTCATTGTACTGGGACCTCAGAGGTTGCTTGTACTCGATGCTCACGCGGGGAACGTCGACTTCCCGAATCGTTGGAAACGTGAGGTACGTCACGAGTATTCTAGAGAGTGTCGGTTACAATTCGTGCAAGGTTGGGTGTATTCTAAGGGATGATCCCCTTATGACCACTTACAGTGTCAGCAGGAATGCTGCAGCGAGCCGCGTACGGCGGCTAGTACTGGACCACAGGATAGAAACCATTGTCACCAGTCGGCCCCATACGTCGCGTATCTGGATGTCTCCATCTCGCATCGGATATGGAGCACGGGCAAACAAGCTGGAGGTGGGATTTGCCATGTGGCGTTAATACTGTCGATTTTGAAACTGAAGTCGGACAGACAGATGGGTGTGTCAGCCCAGAAATGAGCAAGAGTTGTCGAAGGACCAGGCTCGATGCGTCCAAGTGTTTGATCAGGTTGTAGACGTGTGCCTATGCACGTTGTAGATCTCCGGCCTACTACTAGGTGCCTACCTACATGTGTGAACCTAACATCAATGTAGGTAGGGTATGCAGCTGTAGGAGTAGCTTGGAAGTCACATACCTTGAGATGTCTGTTTGTGCATATCTATATACATGCTCGCTTTAAGAACGTCTCGGGCATACCTAGGTAGATATGTAGGGCTCTATTTACCGTAGATACCCTATCTACATGGTAGAAGCGTGATAACACGATGTGGACAGATAGGTGCCGTGTACTAGTAGTCTGTAGTAAGCTGAGGTCTCGTATGCAGGTAATAATAGCACTATAATCGCCTGAACATGAGCCCTGAGATTTGGGTCTGGCTTGCATGGGTCCTCCGGATCTGACCACACAGGTTGCACGCCATGTCCGCATCGGGCAATTTTATTGGCTTACCCCACCATCTGATTCAACAACCCCCAGTATCCACCTGCCTTACGTATAACACCCCCTTTATTGTAGTAGATTCAGTACAAAGAAGTGGCGTTCTTCGATCCCGAAATGAGCCATTCATGGAAAGTGAAATGCTTTTTATTTTGAGTAGTCGTACCCGTGGTGCTTCGAGGTGTACTTATGACGAATTGCGCCCATTTCTCCGCTCGGGTAAACAAGGACGTAGGACTTGTGGTACCGACAGATTCCACCTTGGGACGAGTTCCACCCGAAAATGAGAATCAAACAGATTCACTTTGAGAATAAGGTGTCGATGTCCTCACTGATAGGGAGCTAGATGTGAGTTTGTGCCTACATACGGACCTATGTACCACTTACATGTCGGTAGGTGTAACGACTAGACCTGGCTATACGTGCGTGGTACACCAGTGTGTAGTTGCTTGGTTTGTATTCGGTGCTTGATACCGAAATGTACCCCCGCGCCTAGATTGTTAAGCTCTCTTATTGCAATGACGACCCTTGTGACACTTGACAGCGCTGTGCTACTTCCATATGCGATTTAAATTTGAGCCATCCATGGATATTCTTCTCGATGAATACCTTATCGTCCTTCGAACTTGGGTCACCGTCGGAGTTATTTCCTTGTCCCTCCAGTCCAAAATTTGTGTACTTGTTAAACCCGAACTTCCCCCCTACTAGACCGTCCCTCTCTTGTTAGGTGACGTTTCTATATTTAGGTACTTACCTACCTTCTTCCGTCCTTCCTCCTGGAAGCGAATAGGCGTCTGTCCACGGGGGTAACTTTAACTCTCCTCTAGGCCATTTCCTTGTCAGGGACTCTATATCCGCCGGTAAATGGCGTGATACCCAACCGGCCACCTCTGGATTCAACCTACCGCTTTCTGCCACTCAAATCAACTCGGAGCCTGACGCTATCGCTAACGAAATTCGACACACGGACAGGCGTCTTCACGATGAAAAGTCAACATGAATCCGTATTTAGCCTTACGCGGATGAAGGTCATTCTGATTTTGTGCCTGGTCACAACGTAAGCGTTTCGTAGAGGCTTTTCCGTGTTGCGGCTTTCCGGGAGCTAATAGTGTTAGGTGGGCCATCGCCCATTTATTGTATAGCTACAGAGAGGCCATAAAGGCCAGATTAGAGGAGGCTGGACGGAGGATCCCGGAGGTCAATATCGACTGGCATCCCAAAGACACGGATCCTCGACGTCAGTACAATGCCTCCAAGCTGGCACTGTTGATCGAGCCTCGCCCGATGCCGCGCCTTGTCCCACAGATTCTGCATATGATATCCGTCGTACCTCCCGACTGGCGGTTTCTGTTTATTGGATCTAACAAGTCGGTGATTAGCGTCGGCCGCAGTTATTCTACCAAACATCAACAGGAGATCGGGAAACTCGACCTGATGGTTCTGCCCGAACCGTGGGAAATCGACAGCAAAGAGAAAGTCCACCGAATGCTGACCGATGTCCGATTCTACGACGAGATTCTGCCGGGGGTTGAGTGGATCCTCAAATACGAGTATGATAGTATCCTCTGTGCAAACTCTCCCACCAGTCTGAACGAGTGGCTGCATTGGGACTGGGCCGGTGCACCCAGGTAAGAACGTACTCCGTCCGGATTGTGCCTTGTTTCTCGCAGGTTAATGGGCAATTGTAGGGTCCAGAATGACCGATATTCCGGCAACGGAGGACTCTCGCTCCGGCGCGTTTCCACGATCAAGCGGGTTCTCAGGTTCCAAAGCCGGTATAACGACACTCAACCAGAAGACGAATGGTTCGGACACAGAGTCATAGTCCTGCCGGGCGCCAAGGTGGCTTCCGACGAGAACGGCCAGTTGACTGTCGAAGACGTATACATGCCCAATCCGATGGGCTTTCATGTTAGGGATGGAGGCAACCAGCTCGCTGAGGGGGTATGGGATGATCCTGACCGGCGAAAGGAAATATTTGACTATTGTCCTGAGCTGAGTCTAATCATGGACATGAAACTCGAGGTAGAAAGATGTCCAGGGGATACAAGGACGAGAACAATATCGCCGAAGGAGAATGCGGGCGGGGAGGGAAAAAGCAAAAGATGAAGTAAAAAATGAGGCCGAGGACGAAACGGAAGAGGAAGTGAAGGATGAGATGGAAGATAAAGCTAGCTAGTAATCATCATATCATGGTTAATAGGATTGCATAGGGGGCTACGATGGCTGGTGGAAGAGACCAGAGGTTTCCAGGGTCTCGGCAGAATCCCAATTCTCTAATAAATATATTGGGTTACATAAAAAGGGTGAACAGGGAAGCGCAACCGCCATAGTCCATTTGGTCCAGACCGCTGACACTTTGGTTATACCATCTCACCTGATTTTACCTCCACCACGTTCTCTGCACCGCGGCAACACCATCCCACTCGTCAACGCCATCTCCACCTTACCCAAACACTTTGAGAACAGCGAGTATTGCAATACCACTCAAACTACAACAACCTCATATCCATATGAATATATCCTTTGATATTCTGCAGACATCGTGGCCGGTTCTGCGTCTAACAGGCGCCCGGCGTCATCACAGGAATATCCCTGCCCAAAACGAGCAAGGCTTGAAGAAAGACCACCTCGCGAGCCTTCCATTCTCCTCGATCTCATCATACCTTTGAGTGGGGACCCGTATCGCGTCATATGCACGTGTTTGATGCAATACCTCGACGCCAGGGATGTCTTGCACCTCTGCGCGACGTCCAGACTTGCTCCGCGATATGGTCAAGCAAGACGTATTCGACATCAACGCCAGACTAAGACGTTTTTTTTTTTTGAGACAATCCAACCGAGTTTCGTACCGAACTTGGCCGTTGTAAGTCGAGTACTATCTACCATCTTCTGTACAGACTACCCTTGAACAATCCTGAGTCGTGGATTTAGGCGATGCCTTAATCACTGGCCCCGTTGCGCTGCAGTTCTTCGAGCGCGTGACACGGCCGGACTCGATTCTTCATGTTGTAGTAGAGGACGGCAGCAAGTTCGAGCAATTGAAAGCCTATCTTTTGAAGATAGGGTATCAAATGGCTCGCGGACTGACATTCGAAAAGGATACAAGCTCAGGCATTACCAAGGTAATTGTCTCCATCTATCCGCTCCTTCCATGCGGAAGCCAGGCTAAGCTATCTCCTAATAGTACGAAGAACACGTACGCTCAGGGAGCAACGTTCAGAGTGCAAAGATCACGCTTGAGGCTATGCGCTGGCTTCCCATAGAAGCTATTCTCCGCAGAACTCCTACAAGCTGTGTCATAAATTTCATATCATGGAACAAGGCTTTCTCCATTTTCCCTAGACTCACGTTCGTGGAACATGAGACAGTTCCCTTGCGGGTGCTCCATTCTCCTATGCCACCGATGATGAAAGCTTGGGATATGTCTCTTAACCACTGCAGCAGGCTTGGCTGGCGAGTTAGACCCCTTCCGCTCAACAAAAAAGTCGACCGCAAGCTTCTGGGCGACATCTGGTTTGATCATTTCGGTGATTCGGCATACACTCTGGGGCGGCGTGTAGGAGACCACAACACATGGATGATTCCCCTGGACACGACCTCCGTTACACCCCCAGCCACACCAGACTTCGTTCTCGAATACGCATCCTTCAGTGTGCAATCAGGAAGTAGTCGGCTGACGCATTCGCCAGTCCAAGTCTACGAAAAAAAATGGCGTATTGGATCGATGTTCGAGAATTCTGCTCGCCCGTTCTTAGATACCGGTATGCTCAGGGGCCGGTCTGGGTGAAAGAAAGTATTTCTGGTGGGGGTACCCGGTTCCGGTATTCACTCGAGCCGGCCTGGGAGAGACTTAATCTCATATTCAAGCGGGCTATGCTCATCCAGCTCTGCAAACTGGACGAGCCGGAGCGACAACGCGTCCCCGGAGACACCGGGCGGCCCCCGAATTTGGTCCAGGTGCCCGTGTTCGAGAAGCCTGAAGCGTGGGACTATATGGACGATGAAGTCCCGAAGTGGTTTGCGAGGCTGATGGACAACCCCCGTCTGCTGGACAGCTTCGACTTTTCCAATATGCAGTGATAGGGGGATCTGTGGGTAGTGTTGGAGTTTTAGTAAAGGATGGATGACTTTTGGGAATATGATGGCATTTAAGGCATTTCGTAGCTAGTGTGTTCGATGACAGGACGGAAGATCGTGTAATCATAGAAGCGATAGACTTCTCGAGATGCAATACAGGCCTTAATACCAATATCGCGAGCTTAGATGTTACAAACGCTTTGGAGAGTGTCACCTTTAACTAGACATGACTCATTTATATCCGTCCTTTAGTACCCACTCGCCACCTGAAACATGCAGTCCCTGTTGAGGAACGCCAGCCTGTCTTAGGTCACCCTTAGCTGGCACCACCTACGCCTTCGTAGAAGGATTTCCTGCTTGGGGAAACACTGAGCCTTGCTAATCAGCACTTCCACGGCCCTTGGACGACCTGGGTAGGATGCCCCATCCCCGCCTGCCTCGTAGAGCCATGACGGATAGCAGCCGGGCGTCGTAGACGTATGGATGACCTCGCTAAATCTCGTCCGGTGGGTGTCGAGGAAAACGTTATGCCCCGTTGTGAACAACCGAAACCATATCATCGGACTAGTGGCCCGTCCAGGAAGAATCTGAAAGTGAGATAAATTGCGGCTCGACAAGGCATGTTGGGATCTGAGCATGCTCTCGTTACTAGCAAACTCAGAGGCACACGGCACTCTAAACGAACATGCCAATATATGCGAGGGTCAGGTCCCTCAGTTATGATCTGGGGCAGAGTTCTCGTTGGGCGCATCATCCGGCTCGGTTGTTCGGCCTCCAGGTATGCTTAGGACCTCCGCTTCATCTGCTTTGTAAGTTCACCGCTCGAAGGCGGCGTTTTAACAGGCTGTCGTCCTACATACGATCGATGACCCTCCGGCGACTCACTCAGAAGATTTCTCTTCAAGAAGTTCCGCGCAACGCCGCGTCCCCAGCTTTAACTTGAGAGGACGCATGTGGTTTAGAAGCAAAGAGATGTCGTGTCCGACTCGCTACTTTGGAACTAGCCGTGTCGAAGACCAACTGTGCGTTTCTGGGGTGCCAGTTAAAACGGCAATAGAGACCACCTAGCTTCTGTGCGATTTCAGGATGTGGAGTGTTAGTGGTGTCAGGATAACGGAGGCTTGGGTTCGCCCATTTTGTATCCGCTATCCATAGGTAATTGCGCTCTGACGCCTCTGTCGAGATTAACGTATTCCGAATGTAACCGCTCTGATTAAATCTTTTTATGGTATCACCATGAAAAGAGCCCCAGGTTCTGGACGGGCGAATGTGAAGAGCTGCATAGCTCCAGCTGGAACCGATTATGCTTATGCTTATGAATAACTTGGGAAGGTTTCAGGCAGCCCCCGGGTCGTTCCCCAGAGGTGTCAACTCCATTGCTGGACTTGAAGTGGGCCCCGAATCGAATGGTACTCGAGAGGTAGGGTTGAAGATCCTCTTTTTCTTCCTCCATACTCTGCCGGGTAAAGGTGCATCTCAGCCAAATTAAACTTACTTTATAATAAGGGTGATTCCGCATTCCGATACATCTTCTGGCTATAGGTATCTGCTGGAAGAACATCCTAGTATTAAGTCCAGTTGAAAGTCGTAGATGGACAGGCGAAACGTTACGCCGCCCATTGCACGAGTCACCATGGGGCGATTCAGCCGTTCGGATGAGAGTAACAACAATATACGGATATACGATTCCTATTAGCAAACCCCTACACCGTGGGAAAGACTAGCCGATCGACAGCAGTAGCATTGGACCACAATAACGAGTACCTACCTCGACGGATATCATCGATCGCAGTGCCAAGGGTTGCCAATATTAATCTAGGTGGGTACTGCCTTTCCGTAAGAGAATGAGAACTATGCCAATTTCGCATACACGTAGCGAGTTTTTCTAGGGCTTGCATCGGGTCTGAGATATATGGTCCGTCTATTATACTGGTTCCCTAAGATGCCCGGTACGAGAATCGAGAGTGGATAGCTCGATAGTCCCCTGATCCCGACCACGTGGCGCGCTTAACAGCCTATATTACTACCGCACCAGGGGAACTAACTCGTGGAATCTTCGAATGTCACGTCAGGTAGCAATGGAGCGAAGCTTCATTTAATACGTGCCAGTCACAGCGCAGCGGCGTGGAAATGGGGATGCGAAGACAACAAAGGAACATGCATAACATCAGCCCGCCGAGCCCCCCCTCCTTAGTGGTCGCCCGATCGTCTCGGCAGCCATTACGAGGTCGCATGCATGACATAGGGGCTGCTCCGCGCGCTCCACCTGCGTCTAGCTCTGCCCGCTGAGCGCCGCATCCGGATATTATCATGTTCGATGGCGTCCTCCTCAGACCACAATGAGCTGCCAGCCCGGTGCCGTATCTTCCATTCTGGGCCCGCGACCCCCTGACATGAGGTAAAAGAGCTGAATATCGCCGCTTCCTATGTATCCTTATTTATATACGGGGGTTACACCCTCAGCTTCGAATCCCTTTATCTCGCCGTCTCACCTTCATACGTCTCTCTCCCGCAGGGTACATTTTCTCGGAGGCTTTATAGGCGAACAGGCACTATCCAGGTGCTCGTGAACAATCGAAACCGCCTCCCCTCGAGCCACACGAGTGGACTTGCACAGCGACGAAATGCATTGGTCCGGGATCTTCGCATTCGCCGTATGTGCGAGCACTGTAGCTGCTCACGCGGCGGCACATGAGCCTCATCAGCCGGTGCCTAGACTCGCGGGCAACCGCAAGCTTCTGTCAGAACTTGGTGTGAGAAGAGGATCGCCAGCCCTGCCTCGGAAACCAAGGCAGCCGGAGCCTATCGAAGAATATGCTACTGAAGGCCACGAGAAACGCGGGGAGGTTGAAGAGCGCCAGAACGCGCCAGGGCGGTGTGGTCCGGGTAGAGGAAGCTGTGCAGCAGGTAGCGTCCCCCTTTGCATAATGGTACACGAACCTACGACCCCATGACCCCTTCGCTGACACGGTTCCTAGGCGATTGCTGTTCAAGTGCGGGGTGAGTTATTATTTTGTCTGGTATCGAGACTCGGTGGCTAAATGCACGAAAGCTGGTGTGGTAAAGGCGATGAATACTGCCGCTCGCCTGATTGCCAGATCACTTACGGCCCCGCATGCGACGGGAACCAGAGGCCGAACGGCGTAGACACGTCGACAGTCCCGCGACCGAAGGTGGGGAATGTGCCGTACGGAGGCGTGGGCATCTACGACTGCAAGACCGTCGGCGACATTGCCATCACCTTCGACGACGGTCCCTGGGACTACACGAGCGACCTTCTCGATATGTTCGCCGTATGTGACGATCTAACCTGACAAGCATACTCGTCCCATATGAAGAGCCGCGCTGACCCCCTTCCAGGCATATAAGGCGAAGGCCACATTCTTCATAACGGGAACGAACCTCCACAAGGGCAAGCTCAACGACCGTTCGCTGCCGTGGGCTTCCATCATACAAGTATGATACGTGCGTCTTTTGAGGGTGCTCGGCTTGATACTGACGGGTTCTTCCAGCGCATGGCAGCAGAAGGCCATCAGATTGCAAGCCATACCTGGTCGCGTAAGTAATATTTTTGGAGTCTCAGACTCGCCATGCCTGTTACGATTCACCTAGGGCGGGCAGTGCACCGACTATTCCGGGCTCCATTTCGTGTCTGGTCTACCTGTGATTGGTTCAGGTAACGAGGCTGTTACTGATATCGAGATCACAGACGAGAACTTCTCCCAGATGACGACCACGCAAGCAAGGAACCAGATGATCTGGAACGAGATCGCACTGAACGATATCTTGGGCTACATACCCACATACATGCGGTTCGTAACCCACAAGCACCGTCTGCGCTCGTCGCCACCTCTCATCCGTTTTGTTATTTTTCCTTCCTCCGCACACCCCCCCTTAAAACTAACTATCCGCCCACACACAGGCCACCATACTCCATCTGTCCGCAGTCGTGCCAGAACCTGATGGCCGAGCTGGGGTACCACATCGTCTACTTCGACCTGGACACCGAGGGCTACCTGCACACGGAGCCGAGCCAGATCCAGAGGAGCAAGGATATCTGGGACGCCGCCGTGGAGGGCACCGACGCCTGCGAGAACGGGTACCTGCAGATCGAGCACGACATCCACTACCAGGTCGTCTACAACCTCACGGGCCACCTCCTCGAGTCGCTATTCCGCAACGGCTACCGCTCCGTCACCGTCGGCGAGTGCCTCGGCGACCCGCCCGAGAACTGGTACCGCGCGGGGCCCGGCCGCCCCCCCGTGCCCCCGTACACGCACGCGCCGCCCACGCCGACCTGCGGGGCCGGCGGCGGGGACCCCGAGCCGCCGATGCAGACCTCGGTCGAGGGCAACTGCGGCAAGGGCATCACCTGCCTCGGCTCCCAGTTCGGCGACTGCTGCTCGCAGCACGGCTGGTGCGGGTCGACGGCCGCGTACTGCGGCGAGGGCTGCCAGCCGGGGTTCGGGAAGTGCGACGGCGGGTCGGGGGGCGGCGCGCCCGTGTCCGAGGACGGCACCTGCGGCGGTGCTGGTGGCGCCACCTGCGTGGGCTCCGGGTTCGGGAACTGCTGCTCGCAGTACGGGTGGTGCGGCTCGTCGGCCGACCACTGCGGGACGGGCTGCCAGCCGAAGTTCGGGTCGGGCTGCAGGTAGGTAGTAGGCGAGTAACTAAGTACCTTAAGTACGCGGGAATTTTGGATAGGCGGTTCTGTATCTACGTAATGAATACTGGAGGATGGGGTCGAAGAATATACATATATCAGTTGAAACTCAGTGACTAGGAGTAGGCAGATCGTGGGGTGCCGGTCGTGTCTTGGTTCCAGCGTATGGGAATCGGCTCTCATGGATGATATCGTGGAATAACATCATGAAGGAAGCTCGGGCTATATGTATGGGGGAAGACCGATCCGGTACCACTCACCTACCGCAACGGGGACAAAGCTGCGCAGCGATCTAGTATGTAATTGGAGCAGAGACAGCGCATAAAGATATTTATGTCCCATCACAGGTATCGAGGAGTACGTAAAAAGCACCGCCGAATATGAAGTGAGCGGGAATCACCACCGCTCGTAGCCCGATGCCAGCCAGTAAGTATGTCATAAATTAACCGAACGCTGGTGGACTAAAGCAACAACCTCTATTGAAACCCGATATATGCAATGCTGACCCTCCTTCCGCGCTCCTCCTCCTTTTCAATTATTATATAGGAACCATTCATCCGGCCCGGCTTCCCTCCTCTAACCGACTTAACCGTGCAAACCCCCCGATGTGATAATCCGTACGGGGAGGGGGGTTAAGACCCCCCCCCCCCAAAAAAAAAAGGAATTGCAACGACGCACGGTAGAAAGACGCCCGCGCCTAAGAGACATGCATGAATACAGGCGTAGCGTGGCACCTGGAATAATGGTGGCGACAGACTTGAAACAGGGGGGAGGTTTCGCCTCTATTTGGGATATTGGCTAGGCAGAGGTGCACCGCCATGAGTGCCAACAAATCGACGACGACGCGAGGCATTGTGAAGCGGAAGAGAAGTATCGAAGTGGAATCTAGTTTGTTGAATTACTTAAATGCGAGAGCTAAAATGGGATAAGTCTCAAAACATGCGAGTATGCGAGTGCGTGCTGCGGAGCACCAGGATCCCGCCTCTCTGTCTGCCTGTCTGTCATTATATCACAGTATATAACAAGAGCGCACCGCTTGGGGGTATCGTATGAGAGTCGTATATATCGTCGCCAATGAAACAAATTTTTAGTTTCTTTTTAATCAAGATTTTTTTTCTTTAGAGTTCATGCACCCAGACCTAGGAGATGCCATCGTCAGTAAAGAGATCCAGAGGCAGTGCGTAGGAACACTTGAGTCAGGGGGTCTGCACTACTCACTTCCCACTTTCCGATGTCCAGCCTCGCCTTGCGTGCCGCCTGCTTGACGCTGGCCATGGCCATGTCGAGGTCGTCCTGGTCGGCAAGAGTGATCATGTCCTCGGGGGCGTCCTCGTCGCGCATCTTGATCTTGAAGCGCCGCTTGATGCCGAACTTCTCGCGGATGCGCTCGGCGAAGTCCGGGAACTCGACGGCGATGCCCACCATGATGTACCGCACGTCCTCGGCGTGCACCTTGACGCGCACCTTGCGGATATCGGGCCGCCGCGACTGGGCCCGCGACGAGCCCGACGCCGACGACGTGTTCGCCCGCCGCACCGGTATCATCTCGAAGTCGCCCTCGTCGAACGAGTCGTAGTCGCTGCCCACCTCCTCTTCCTCCTCGATCGACCGCGGCGCCGGCTGATTCCGGCGCCTGCTTCCGCGGCGTTCCACACCGCCATTGTACAAGTCATAGACGTCGTCCGGATAGCTGTCATCGCCGTTCCTTGACCTCCTGCTCCTATTTGCTTCGTTCCTAGAGAAGCTTCGCTGGGGTGGCGATCTCGCTTCGGACGCGGCCCGGCTGGGCCCTCTGCGCTCGCTTAGCGGCGAGCTCGTCTTCTGATACCGGTCGTTCCGAGCGTCTTCGGGAATGTTTAGCTTGGCCGGCATCGGCTTCGGTCCATTGCGGACAGATGCGCCTCGGCTTAGCTGCTGCGTGGACTTGTCGTTCTCTGGCGGTGGCGTAGGCGGGAAGGCGTTGCGAGCATTCGGAGGCTCGGATTGTTGTCTCTTACTCTGCAACCCTGGCTTGACAAGATTCGTGGCAGCGAACGAGATATTGTCCATTGGCCGGTCATCCTTGACCTCGGCGCTCCTTCCGGCATACTTGATTTCCGAACCGGCGAAACCAGTGAAGGCGTTGGCGCGATCCGAAGCTGCTACCAAGCGAGCTTTACCCAGGTAATCCTTCGTCTTCAAATTCCGTACTTTCGCTTCGTTCGGCCGGTATACAACGCCCACGGGGATCGAAAATACGGTGTAGCCCTGCCCGACTGGTTAAATGCAACCCGGAAATATCGAAGAAGTCCTCCTACCTCGGCTTCCTCTTTTATAGCCTCATCAATAACATTATGATCTTCGACAACTTTCTCCTTCACGGCGTACATGAGATCCTGCATACCCGCTTCCTTCTGCTGTAGGTAGATATAACAGAGGCCGCGATTGAAAAGAACCTCGCAGGAGTAGAGCTTGAAAAGAAGGCCCAGCTGCGCATAGTCGATCATCGTATTTCCTCTCAGGTATAGTAGGGTGTCGTTGAAGTTGGCCAACGCCTCCTCAAAGTCCCCAAGCAGGAAATTCGAAACGCCTTGTTGGAAGTAAGCGACGGCAAGGTACTGGTCCAACTGGATTGCCCGCTGGTAGCATTCGACCTGTACACAGGTGTTAGCGTACTATAAAAACAATGGTTCGGTCAATGCATACAGCTTTGTCGTGTTCGCCAAGGGTGGCGTGTATAACGCCCATGTTGAAGAGGATCTTGGACGTATCCGCGATGTTGTCGAATTCCCTCAATGCCTCCTCGAATTCATTGTTGTCATACCGGCTAAGGGCCGATACCCACGTTTCTATTTCCTACGGTGAGTTAGCAAAGATATGATGCCATCTACCCGCCTCTGAGATCACCCCCATACCTGCTTTAAGGACATATTTCCTGGCCCCCAGATGGGGTATGAATTGTTGTCGAAGCCGCTCTTTCCAGCAGAAACAGACTTAAATTCTTCCCGACGATTGCAAGGCTGAACGTTCGTGTCTCGCTTTGGGATCAGTATAGGGGGAGCGTGGCCGTCAAAATCGTCAGGGATGGTAAGAGGGGCCTTTTCGCTTTAATATATGGTGGTGTTTCCACTGAAAGAAGTCGTTGGGCTAGGATTGTCCCGCTTTTGCCCTCGCTCCTAGCCTTGGCCGATAGCTGGCTATTTTAAAAAGTTTCGCTCGCTTAGATGGGCTCGGATACTTGTGACTCTTTTCTTAACGGAGGCCAACAGAAACCATGTGTACATCAAAAAAAATGAAAAAAATGAAAAGCAAGTAATGCTATGAAGCTGGCGAGGTCAGGACGCGAAGAGAGTGCGCCGTGGGTGCAAACAATTATGCTCCTGCAAAGGGTATCGCCGGAAGGGTCAGGTAGGTTGGGCCGTGGGTGGGATATGTAGGTACAGATGCACAGCGCCACGGGCCGACAAGTGATCCAAGAGGTGACCGATCAATGTCGAGATACAGCGCAAGTGTGGAGTTGGATTATTAGTCTCTTAGCACGCCCGGAAGGAATGTATTAGGTTGGTGATGAAAACGATAGACTTGCAGCTTAATGCTATTCGCAGATTGAACAGTGAGTGAAAAGAAGGAATCGGACGGCGAAGCCAGCGCGTAGAGATGGATGGAGAGTGGTTGAGGAGGAGGCTAGTACTTAGAGATGATGGCCGAACAGGGCAATTGGGCCATTGAACAGGTACTGCAATGGGGCGGGCAGGGTAATATCATGCAGTGCTAGGTATGAAGAGATGTCCCTTTTCTGACGGACAAAAGACGCCAGTGCTCGTGCGTGCGGCCAGACGTTCGAAGAGAGGGGCGTCAGGGGTTGTTGCTATGGAGCAGGGGGTTCATTGGTGTGTGACCATCTCGGACAAGAGAGGGTCGTGCCAGGCGCTTGGCTGAAGGGGGTCTAGGGGCTCCGACTGAGGGAGACCGGGGGAAAGCAAGCTCGTTTTCTCTCATCTCATGTTGGTTCCCGGCCCAGCGTCTCATTTACGTATAAAGAAAATATATACGGTGGCTCAAAGCAGGCGCGCATACTCGTTCGTCAGCTCCTTCGTACGGTAGTATCGGCCATGCCTGCCAGCCCTAATCGTACGCACGTCGTACGAGCTCGACACAATTGTGTATCAAACGGCACAGGAAGAAGGGATTTGTCTGGCCAACAGGGTCTCTTCGAAAAGAGGCGATGCCCAAGACCACCCGGTCTACCAAGGCCTGAACAATCACGAGACCGCCTCTCCAGTTGCCATTGCCCAGCTTCCGCTCTCTGCAAGTGCAGCCAATCCAGGATCGTGGAAGATTCATGTCGAGGTCAGACAAGGGTCGGAGGGTGATCTAATGCCCCGCCAGCTGCAGCTCGTAGCTATAGCTATCACCAGCCGGTTGTCTTGGCCGACGAAAGATAGAGCATCCATCACTCCCTCTTGGGTCATGATGCATATAATATGTGCTGCATCGTCAGATGCTCTCGATGGTAGTGACATAGGCCAGCAAGTAATCGGCCGTGAACTCGGTCACGCTATGCATCTCGAATTTGTGACGTCTGCGAATCAAGAGATATCATTGTGAACATTGGTTGCCAGAGGGACCCGGTGATTGGATATCCCCTCAGGGCTAACCGCCAATAAGCCCCGCTAGCCCTACTATGACAATCACCAACAGGCTCGGTAAGACAAGTAAACGGAAGCTACTGCATTCCCACATCCTAGAAAGTGTGATCTTTTTTTCCCCCCTACATACGTGAATTCCTAGTTGGGAATGGGGGGCACGCCGATTTCGATCATGCACGATGTATTCTAGAAAGATAATCCAGCCATCCTTGCTGTGGGCAGGGCAAGTCTACGTAGGACGCGGGCGCTTGGGACGTTGTGACTACATAGTATGTTTCCACCATCGTGGTTCTCGGTATCACTTGCAGCAGCACTACCTACGGAGGTCCCCTGCAATGATGATATTTAACATACGCTAGCTGCGTTCGAGTTTTTAACAATTCACAACCTTTGTATATAACCTCTAACACACAGATGTTTCCGCGGTTACTATGTACCTACAGCACATACATAATCCTCAGTCCCAGTTGTGTCATTCTTCAGATGAGGTGACCCGTTGACAGATCCTGAAGCAGACTTGTTGCTCGCTAACTCTGAGGCTCTTAAGCAGCTGCAGAGATCGGCAGGGAGCCTCCCCCTAACTCGCCCGCCCAAACCGTAACTTTAGTAGCCTGACGTCTCAAGCATCATATTTCGAAACTTGTCTCTTCCACAAGCTTGTGAGGAGAGGGCGAATCAGAATTAGCTTCGTTTCCTACATACGTAAGTATCGACATCAGACGAATTGCCCGGTTGAAGCCTGCAAGTCGCGAAATGTGCATTGGTGCATACGTATAGAGTAGACATCGATGGTTGGATTCGGCAATAATGTGACGTGCTCTGTCACATCGCCCACAGTAGCGTTCTTTAGCAGGGCTTGTGGAGGCCGACGCGGGGGCTAGACGTTACCGCATTGAGTGCGAGGCCGGACATCCAAATATATAAAAGCTGAACACATACGACGATTCTATAAAAAATGCTGCCGGCGCCTCTTGTGATTGCAACGCTCCCAAAAAATGACGATCCCCGGTTTTACGGAGGCGTACTTACAGTACGCACCTACTTGTAGGCAGCTTCTACGACGACGACTTCCAGGAAACGAAAGTCGAATCCGAGGATTGATGCGGCGGCATTGCATAGGTCGATCGATAATAATGCTATTATCTACCAGGGGACTAGCTGCGTCGGGTTTCAATCCCCTGCCCGGCACTTTGCTCACCCGTACTGTAGGCAGTGTAGCTAGTTTCATGCGTGATCTACGGAATCCGAACATCATCCTTGCTCGCGAAAAGCGATCCCCCACGAAACTCAAGAGAAAATTCGATAGGCCGCTCCCCTAGTACACATCTACAACATACGTAGAGATCAACCCAGACGGGAGTCAACCATTTTCGGCTGAAAAAATCTCCTGGGAAGTTCGTAAGTGTAGGTGGGGGGGCTTGAGGCGGAAAGCTCGGCCGCCAGGAGGGTTGGGTGTCGACTGTGCTATACGGAACACGCACCCAAGAGGAAGGAAGGTGTTATGTTTGGATCGACACACGCAAACAGAACGTGGTTTCGAGCTTCGTCTGCCTCCAAACCGGAGACGGCCTTTTGAAAATTTTCAGGCTGGTGTCCCCTGGTACCATCCCAGATGTAGAAGGCGACGTTACCCGCTCGTTGCACGCAAGCCTTATATCATTACCAACTGCTCATTGCCATCGGATGGTGTGATAAACCCGTGGTGCCATTGCAGCCGCAGATCGTACGACGGCCATGTGGCCCCCGGCAGGCGACGAAAATCCTACCTCGCCCTTGTTCGGTAGGCAACGAGATAGACATCGGACGATGCCAACTACCCGCCGACATACGTAGGTAGATAGCCAAGATCAGATAATGCACGCCTGTCACCTGCATAGGGGATAGCTTTACGAGGAGAAATCATACTGATTTGGATGCCAAGGAACAGCATCAAGAGATCCTGTTGTTCATATTGCTTCTTTAGAAACGCAACTATTCCTTAGGATCTGACCTCTCCGCCTACGCTATCCACGTCTCGAAAGGGCATGGGCCGACCATTCGAGTGCAGCCGAATCTGCAGTGGAACTCTTCAGACGACGGAAGTAACTCCTGCACCTAGGACGGAGCCTCCTGGGTCAATTCTGGCTGGCATTGGATGTACATGGGCACGAAAACCCTGACCTTGGCATGTTAACCAATAAAGGGTATGACGAGGCTATTCAAACATGCTGCTCTATGATATGTAATATCCAACACCTAAAAGAGCAATGATTCGTGTCATATCATGCCTTTCTTAACCTCCTCTTTCCGCTCTTCCCAGAGCGTCTTTCCCGTGCAGGAACACACTGTCTTATCATTGTCCCATACGCCAGCACTCCTTGCAATAACCCCAACAGCCGTGTCCTCGTCGTTCTTCAAGTCGCCACTGCCCTCTTCCTGCCGCGAGACAACCATTGCGTGGCCGATCACCTCCCAAACCTGGAAGGGGTGGTCCATGAAGACAGCGCCACGGCCGTCCTTCCCGACTTCGACTGTCCCCAAGACCCCACGCGGTTGTGTCGCGCCGCTACCGCCAGCCCAGACTGGGCCCGTAGATGTAGCACCATACTTTAGATCACCATATTGGCGAATTGTAGCCGAGTATACACCGGGCGTGACCCCCCGAACCGTCAAATCTACGAGGGTCGCCTCGGGCGAGACTTGCACCATGCGAGCTAAGCCTCTGACCCTTCTGTCTTTGACTCCAGAATCTGCTGTCGCAGCCTCAGGCGCCGAGGCTGGCACTAGCTCATCACCACCTTGAAGGTTGTGGTGATATGTCTCAAGGATGCACACAGCTGCACCTGCAAGCCGTTTCCACCAAGGCGTCTGCGTCAGCTAGCTGAAATCCCACTATCTCGAGCCTGGTCCATTTTTAAAAGTAGGAAACATATTACTACGGCGAAGAAATAAGAAACCCAGATAACGGGTATGCATAAGAGACAGTGATCGGAAGAATGATGCGATAGGCTCCTATCTGGTAAAAAGAAACATGTTCCGGCACTCACTGTTTGATGCTCCTGATCCTCGCAAAATAGCGTCCCGGCCGGTGGCTTCGATGGCACGGACAATAGCAGACGGTGAAACTGTCCGGTTGGCTCCGTTAGCCCAGCAAGTCACTGGAAATCCTTGCTAACACCATCATCTCTGCTCGTGGGGAGAGCCAACGGGAAGGCCAATCTTACCAGTGCCCTCGACTGCTACAAGCTGATCTTTGAGGCTGACATCAACCTTGGCGATCCCCTCCAGGCTATAAAGCGAATCTGAAACGGACTTGACGCAGTCGTCACATGTCATAGGTACGGCAAAAAGCGTCTGATAGTTTGTCTCTCAGTCATTTTTTATGAACTTCGAGTCAGATGGAAGACCCACGACCAACCTGGAAAGGAGTCTTGACTTTATTCTGAGTCGCAGCCATCTTGCTGGTCTCGGTGACGACAAGACTACTCGTAAGGCCGTTTCGCTTTTGCCGGTGTAAACCGTGAAAATAGTATGCAGTAGCGGTGCCAAGGGAAACGAAGCCAGTGGTTGTAGCAAAGGAACGAAACGAGATATTATGGAAATATCTCAACACCATAATAGGACGGGTCAATGTCTCAGGTAGAATACTAAAAGAAGGGAAAGGGGGCGACTACCAAAGAAACGTCCATGATTGCGCTGCCAAATCAGGCGTCACCTACATCGATCGAATTAACCCACCTCTTCTTAACTAGCGATTTTGATGCTGCTTTGAAATCGCGTTCCCTTCTTCGGTGTTCTTCGGTTGATGTCCGGCTTAGGTAAGCTACACGAAATACCACGCAACCACATGGCAAAAGTGGGAGGAGGAGCATCGGCGCGTAAACGTCAAAATCACCGACCTTTAAAGCCACGTGACTGGCCGGTACCTCGAAATTCTGGAGCTTCAAGGTTCTCGTCATCCAACAACCCCAAAGCTCAGGGTGAGAATCGCCAATCCCAAAGGCGATAACACCAATTGAGGCCTACCACCGCTGTCAGGTCAAACCTGCGACATCACGCCATATTGTAGGAGGGAAGCAAGAATATCCATAATCAGGGATCGGGCTCCCCCGAGGCGCAAATATGTCGCAGACGATCGGGCTGGTAAGCTCCCCTTCCCCTTCACGGCTCCTCTAACTTGTATGGCCTTGATGTCGGTCAGCAAGTAGCTCACATGCAGCCTTCTTTTAGACGAGACTGGGCTACTCGCGGGTATGGCACCACATCTCGGCGACGGCGCCGCACCCGACGCTGTCAACGCAACCGAACGTAACGCCGCCGTCGCTCGGGCGCCTCGCCTCGCGCATCGCCGTGATACTGATGGGCAAGCACAAGCCGATCTGGGACCCGTCGACGGACTGCGGCGACTATGTGGTGGTGACGAACTGCGCGGGGCTGCACCTCACGGGCCACAAGAAGTGGCGGAAGATGTACTATCGCCACAACACGCGGCCCGGCAGCCTGCGCAGCGTGACCATGGACGTCCTCATGGAGAAGCACGGCGGCGCCGAGGTGCTGCGCAAGGCCGTCAGCGGCATGCTGCCCAAGAATCGGCTGCGAGACAAGAGGCTCGCGCGCCTGAAGGCCTTCGAGGGCGACGCACATCCCTACAAGCACAATCTGATCAGGTTTGGCGGTGTCGAGGTTGGTAGGGAGGGGTGGGAGGATGCCGTGAAGGCTATCAGGCAGGCAGGTCTAGAGAGGTTATAGTGAGTGAGGGGAATTCGTATTCTGGCCTGGTTAGGTGGCACCTCTCAAGTAACCCCTGGGGAGACAAGATTTCAGGGACAAAGAACAGCCGCTGCTGAAATTGTGCGGCTCTGTATTTCTATCTGTTTCGTACCACGAAAGTGTACACGTATAATGAACGAAAGCATCTCACGACACTACGGTATGATTTATGAACTGCGAGGGACATGATGCCGAAAATACAATTCAAGGCGACCCCAATAGGTTGCTGGATCGATATCGGGAGTTAAAGTTAGGACTGACTGATCGACATTAGGAGCATATTCCCAATAAAAACGAAAGACAATCTCAGAGACGCTGAACATCTTGATTGGTACGGTGTCTAATGATAGGTATTATAGCCGCTGCGATGACCATAGACAGTTTGACAGAATCTAATAATGATCTACTAAAACAATTGTAGGCCCTCAACCCCGGAATCCCATAAACCACGGATGCGCCGAATCATGATTAATTGAGAACCAAAAAGCTAAGAACGCGAAACCGTGCACTTGATGAGACCGTTAGGGCCGGATTGAGGAGCGTAGACCTCTGCGTCCTTGCCCGTGTTCTTGAGGCCCTTGTGCCACGACAGGTCTACGAGGAGTTTAGTTAGCAAGCGAGCTTCTACCGGGGCTGGGTGCAAAAAACTTACCGATCTCAAAGTAGTGCTTGTTGGGGAGCGCTAACGAGACCGACGCAACACCCGGGGCAGCCTCTAGGATCTTCTCGCTCATCTTGTACATGGTGGCCTGGACCGAGGGGCTGTCCTCCTCGGCGAACGTCTTGAGGCAGATGTTGCGGGCGTCCTCCCACGCCTTGTCAAACGCACCCACCTTCTCCTTGAGGGCCGCCAGCGTCGGGAACGTCGTCCACTTCCAGGTGGCGTCCACGTCTGTCGACAGGATGCGGTCCCAGGTCTCGGGCAGTGTCGTGAACTCGTCCCGCACGAAGCCGTGGAACTGGGAGCCCGTGCTCTTGAGGACCAGCAGCTTCGCGATACCACTCGTGACTTCGATACCCTCGCGCGTGACCCGGACCTCGGCGTTGCGCGTCTCCTCGCCGTCTCGCAGGAAGCTGTGCGGGTGCGGCTTGCCGTCGACCACCATGCGCGTCCAGCGGTGCACCACGACGCTCACGTTGGCGGCGCTGATGTGCGGGTACGTGTCCAGGAAGTGCTGGCCCAGGATGCTCGCGTACAGTTCCGGCGGGTTGACCGGGTGCTCCTTGGCCTTGATGTAGATAGTGTTCTTGATCGAGTCCGTCGCTACCACGACGCTGTTGTCCGCTTTCGTGTACGACTCCTCAATCTGGCCCTCCAGCATACAGCACACGGTCATCTCCGTCACCGACTGTGTACCCGCGGCCTCGTCCCTGTGGACCTTGTAGACTCGGACATTGTCCTTGCCGTAGCGTGCTGCAGATAAGATAGCCATCGATGCAATTACAGTGTCTTAATGAATATGAAGAGAAAATGAGAGGTAGGAAGGTGAGAAGACTCGTGATTTCTAATAAATAGTTAGACGCCACTCTCTAAGTGATGTGACGCAATAGAGGATGGTCTACTGTAGGTGCACCTGGGTGAATGGATAGAGGCAGTCGTGATGCACGGGCTAGCAGGGGGAAGGGCCTATGAGGATTTGTGAATCACTATCCTGACAAGAGGCATCAGATGGCGGAGGCGAGGTTACGCGTTTATATATCTATCTACCCAACAGGACACGGAAGGTTTGTTGGCTGTGTTTCGAGCTAGGAGACCGGATAAGACGCAACCGCAGCAACCCAAGCTATCAGGATGCAACGACCCCAGACTTCGTAACAAAGCTCGACGCTACACCCAGCCCATGTATTGGCACTTCCCTCTCCCACGGTCTGAGCCCACCTGGGTAGCGGCGTCACGCTGGTCCTCAACGAATAGGAGCTGGGAAGGGATGTCTGAGACATATGGGCCTAAGTTTGCCGAGATGTGGGGAGTGAGATGAGCTCCCCAGGCGCGACTCAGCGAGTCGTGGTGCTTTGTGTCATCCGGAGCTCGCCGGCGGCGGTAGGTTCCTTGGGGCTGCTGGCCGGCGTTGGCCACGTCTGGACAAAAACATCAGGCGGTTTTTGAATAATAGAATCCCTCGAGCCCGCACCGGTCCTGCCAAACCCGTCCTCGCGAAATAATGCGATACGGCTTATCTTTTTCTCTTTCAGACAAACCCCCGTGATTGCGTCTTCCCAAACGCTCTCTAAATACCAGGGTCACGTCGGTCTGTCCCTAAGATCAACTCAAAGAGTGGCCTCGAGGACATGGCGTGGAAGTCGGGTTGAAGGGGGATTTGTCTGCCCGTCTCCATACACTATTACTACAAGGGGTTGTGTAACGAGCGCGGGATTCACTCAGGATGGTTGCGCGCTGAAAAGGTTTGCGCGCAGTGGTACCCATTACTACCTACTATTTGCGGGGTCCCAAGCTCGAAAGATTTACTTAACGCCGGACAACAGCACTCATGTCCGTCCGTGACTGAGCGGAGGCCGAAGTTCGACCTCCCACAAGCAGCGACGCATGCGCTCCTGGGAACGCTGGCTTCAAAGCAAAAGGAGGACGCAGCACGGCTCTGCCTGCAACTTTTGCGTGCGCGAGCTCCTCCCAGAGAAAAAGAACCCGGGCGAGTAAGCTGTTCAGTGCTGGAACTGCGGGTAACTGAGGCGGCAAACCCAGAAAAAGGACTTCCTCGGAAAGGCAATACCTTAAAAAAAATCCGCTGGCGGCTCTGTTTCGGGGGAACATTCTTTTCCATCCACCAGCGGAAATGAGGGTTGCTGTTTACCAGCTTTGAGCCCCTTAAGGAGACGGGAAACTATCTGGCTAACCACCTAGAGAGATCATATGATTCAAGCAATAAAAAAAAAGGAATGTTCCATTGCGTAATGCTTTGGCGATCTTGCATTCGGTCTGTGTCGACTCGGCTATACACATTATAATGTTGTGTTATCTTCCATTACTCGACGCCGAGGTGGGATTGCTACCGGTGACCGAGACAGACTCCTGAATGTGGAAGCCATCAAAATTGTAATGGAATTCGGAGGTTGGACTGGAGTTTAGGGTCTTAGTGCGTGCATATTGCATAAAGCGTCATATGCCACTAAAGCACCCATCTCTTGGGTTGTCGTCCTAATTATCAAGATGTGGACATCGCTAGCAATGGGAAACCACCAGTCGTCTCACAGATGGCTCGCAGACATGAACACCTATCCACTACGTATAATCGTAAATCCCAGGGAGCGTCCATGGACAAGATTTGATGACTCAGTCCCCACCAACTCGTCCTATTTATAATCACCGTCCCGGGAAAATGTGAACAGCTGTTAACAACGACCGCACTTCTAAGCCAATATGCGAGGGTCATTGGACCGTAGGTAGGACCCCTTCCAAGTGGCTAGTTTGAATTGGTAGTTGGACGCTGATTAACAGGTTACAACCTGTACGAGAGTGAAAATAGCCACGGACAGGCCCAAAGTAACATTTCCTGTTTTCCAACCCCATGTTGATGCCTTGATTTGCATTGCCCTACAGCAAGGCAAACGGCCTCGTCTAACTAGGTATTCATGGGACTCCTCAGAGAGTACCATCGAGGTATATTAGAACGACATGAGGCGGTGTGCATGGCAGGATCATGGCCTGGCTTCTTCTCCGTTGTCTAAGTTGCCATTTACTCAGGCTTTAAGCTATTGGAGACTGCTTTGTTGGTATGGTGGTTGGAGGTCGATCATTGTATGTACCTGGGAGATTTGGTTAAGTGAGCAACTGGTTATCTCCGGATCTATGATATTTTCCATCTGAAGCTACCATAAATGTGTCTAATTAGTGACCAACATCAGAACCAGCCTCTTAGTCTTACGCCTGTTAATCTTCAATCTGGATGTGACCAAAAACGTTCTGCTAAGCTTCACTGTCTCCAGGCTCAGCTCGACGATACTAGGCGAGTCTACCGTGTTTGAAGTGAGGATGTCGTGAACTACCTATTTTACTTCGGTACGCAACTGAACCATTTATGATACAGTCTAAACGAGGAAGGGGTCACTGAGAATCAAAGGGGGCATATACTGATGGGGGATACCCTATACATCTCTATATGACACTGGTGATTCAAAACTATCCCAGTTCTTGGTTTGGCTATAAATAGGGACTCCGAGGGAACTGTCACTGCGGCTGAGAGTGTCAACTTGGGAATCTCCGGGACTTCCCTAAGATGATATACGACCAGACTGGACCAGTCAGTACCACTCGGGAGTCCTGTATGATTTCCCGGACTCGAGCAATGGCCTATCTACCGTGGACGACGCTGTGGGCAAAAAGGACCAGCTGGTAATCCGGCACAAGAACAATGATATACGTGAACCTTGGAAAACATATATTACCAGAAGCTGTTCCGAACGGGGGCGTCTCGAGGGGAGAGTGACATCAAGCCATGGAGATCATATGTTCAGGGAACAGACAGTTCGGATTTAACGGGGTCAGCATTGGGACCGAGTTTCCAGGATTGTCCAGTGAAGAAATGACGGATCTGGCTTATCCACAGGGAAGCTATGGCTTTCGCCTATGAAATTCGGGCTCGGATGTCACTAATGAAGAGTTCCGGTATTACCAGCTGTAGACCAATGCTATATCTATTGCTACACACAGAAGACATCTAGCTTAGGTATACATAGGTAGTTACTACCGACTCTTGATAAAGTTGGGTAGTTCGGAGTTACAACCATTACGATAAATGGCATCCGATGGGTAGAAAAGAATGCTTCAAGATTTGATATGTCGGTACTCAAGTTGGCCTGAGTTGCAAAGTGCATATAAGCCGGATGAGGCTAGTTAGGGCTAGAGTTATATTGTGCTACCCAAACTTACACTGATGCAACAACCCCACCCCCAGCCCGCCCCTCCAGCATTCTTGGCACGCCCTGGTTCAAGTGGAGTGTCGGCCGCACCTTAGGTAACACCCTAAACTTGGTCGAACTCATCAATCCCACCTGGCACTTGGGTATCTGCCTACTAATTATGGTGGATGGGATGAGAGACCCGTGATAAAGCCAACCGATTTGGACTCTTCCAGTGCTGATGGTATTTATAATAGCCATCATATAGCTCTTTTGCCACTGCCAGATTTGATCTGTGCATTTGCTTTTTAAGCCGATAGCATTTCCAGCTAAAATAGTCACAGGGCAGGGCAGGGCAGAGGTCAAAGCATTCAATTATAAACTCACTGGGTTGGATGGTTGCTGGCCGTAACACACTCGCTGAACCTCGTCGTCGCTGCCTCAACCAACAGGTCGGTTCTGATATGTGACATCACAGCAAATCACAACACGTTCACGTATAACGAAACCGAAGACTTTCCCCTGGATCGCCAACTGCCAAAACAACAGCAACCCTATACCTTCTTCAATCTCGCCGAAGCCTTCCCTCCCAACTCTGCCAACCTCCGAGATCGCCGCGATTACTGTCGACCTCCTTTTCCGTCGCCTTCTTTGTCCCTGGTCTGACCTTGTCACATGCTCTTTATGCCATTCCTTCGAAGCGAACCATATTTGCGACCGAGATCTCCCAGATCATCTATGCGACTGTTATAAGCGAATGACCTGCCAGCGGGAATTGTCCCAGACGGCGGATATTGGGCTGGGACTGCGACCATGCTAAGTAGCTCTGCCGTGCCACCGCAGAAATCCTTCAATACGCAAAATTCTGCCTCGTCCAATCCCGCCGTTTTGGCTGGCCGCACGAGCCTAGATCGGGATGGTTCCTCCCTTCGGCCGCCCATCTCCAACTCCGGAGTGCGGAACGTATCAGGGTCGACCGTGTCCTTTGCGCCCAGTGGCCCTTCCCTCAACCCCTCACCCGGACCGGGCAGTTTCAGTTCTGAATTGCGCAGTCAGATGATGATATCGAGGGCAGGTTCGAGGGCGGAAGCCTATAACTTGGACAAGCTAGATGAGGATGATGGGTTTGAAGTCGAGCATACCCTTGCTGCCCTGAACGATTCGCTCAACCGTGAGTTGAAGATCAGAGAAGGGAGCGAGAACTTGCTCGAGGCATTGAATGCCAAGAAGGCCAAACAGACCAAGGAACAGCGCATCAGGGTTGAGGCTGAACTTACTGCCTCTAATTCGAGGATCAAGGAGTTGAAACAAAAGATCCACGATGCACAGAGGACTAAGGCAACACCAACCACACCGACAAGGCATCTCACCGATGGTGCGCTCCCGGGTACTGCCGTGCGCTCACCGGCCAGTGCCTCGAGGAGTGCTATGGGATCTGAGTTTGATGAGCCGACAGAATCGCCAACCTTCGCCCTCGCCGAGATATTACAAGCTCTCGAGGTTGAGGGCATGACACCCGAGTACTACGTGGGGCGCGCGAACAGTCTTGTGGATCTCTTCAAGAGGTATCCGACGCTTAAGTATGACCTAGTGTGGTCCATTTTCGGAGATCGAATGCAGGTCATGCTACTAAGCGGCAGCAGGGAAGTGGTGGCAGCAGGATACAGGATGCTTCGATATGCTATCTCAGACATTGCCTCACTCAAGAAGATTCGCAGTCTCAACACGGATTATAGCGTGGTCGTCTCTCTCGCCAAGGATCGAAAGGCCGACGTAGAACGCGAACAAGCTCTCAAATTCGTCCGGGCATTTCTGGATGTGAAAGGAGGGGTCCGTGAGGTATCTAGAGCACTCGTCAGAACCATTGCCGCCATCGCCGAACAGGCTGAGGATAGGTTGCGGCCAATTTGCATAGAAACTCTGGCCGAGATACTAGTGCGAGATCCGGCATTGATCGCAGCGACGGGGGGGATAGCTCCCATGTCAGACGCACTGACAGAGGGTACTTATAAGTCACCCGAGTCGTTATCTTCCGTATTTCTCTTTTTGCTCGATACTCCACACAGACGCAGATTTTTGCGGGCAGGGTACGGTTTAGAGGTCTTATTCACGGCATTTACGGATGCCCTATTCTCGTTCGAGGGCGTCGTAAAACAGAACGCTAAGGCAATCGGGTCGGCTCTCAAATCTTGGTCTGGTCTTATGACTCTGTCTATGTTCGACTTCAGAGCCATCCGATCGTTGATCTCTAGTCTGATGCTACCGAATTCCAGAGTCCGAGACACCATCCTGGACCTTCTTTACTCGCTGCTCCGTATAAAGCCGCCAGCCTGGGCAACGTCATACCTAGCGGGCCGCCGCTTGACTACGTATGGCAGAGTAACGACACTGAAATCCGGAAATTCTAGCAAAGGACCAGCGGTTTATGAGGACGATGGTGCTGAGCAGAATTTTGTAGAACATTACACTGCTCTGCTCTTGGTCATCTTCATCAGAGCAGGAATGATGCCCAGTTTACTTCAGGTTGCACAGGAGGCAGAGGATCCAACTTTAAAGCGGAAAAGTACTCTGCTCATCGGAGAGACATTAAAACTCGCCAGTCGCATCCTTCCGCCGTCGTGGAGTAGCGAGTTGCAGTTACTCCCCGAGCTTTTCTCGGTGGCCGCCCAGTTCAAGGACAACGAGAAACGGTTCAATGCCACCGGCATCGTATACCAAATAAGCAGTGTTAGCCGGACGCTGTACCGGTCATCCCCGTCTGGCTATATGGCCGGCCACCTACCGTCGAGCAGCGCAATAGAACGTCTGGGGCCCGTAGAAGAAGCACCGAAACCGAGTAACTCAGTCAATACAGACGATACCACGTTTCGCCAGCTCTTGATCGACTCGGGAGTTCTCGGGAGCTCTAATCCCTCTAAGTGGAACTGGGACGTCGTCCTGCGCATCATCGAAGGCCCCTTGATGAACGGCAAGCGTCTTGAGGAGGCTGTCAAAGCATCAAAGTTCGGGAAGAGAATCATGAGCTTTTATCGCCCGTTTAAGCATAGGTTCTCTGAAATTAAGAGCACGCGAAATACACAGAAATACGTCCGTGTCGGATGTGCCTTTATTCACACGCTACTACAGACCTCTGAGGGGGTGAGGTATCTCACAGATCACAAGCTGCTAAGACAAATAGCGGAATGTCTAGCGCAATGCGATCCGGTAAAAATTCCCGCCTACATGAATGTCCGCAAGATTATGTGTTAACCTGTGAGTGCAGACAAGCGGCCTGACCGCGCCGGACCCTATGTTCTCCCGGGACCGCCTAGAGAATACACTCTGTGGGGGCTACTTCGCTATGTTGGGCGTTTTGAGTAGCGAGCCTAGAGGTCTGCAGATGCTCGAGAGATGGCGAATATTCAACATGGTGTATCACATCGTCGATCTCAAGCAAAGACCGGATCTCATCAAGCTGCTATTGTCGAATTTCGACTACAGCATTCCTGGCCAGCCTCGCGTGTTACTGTCGAAGGCGTTAACGGCCGGAACCAAGGAGATCCGAATTCACGCCACGAATGTCCTGCGGAAATTTGCAACATTGCAACGGGTCTCCGTAACGGGCCAGGTCATCGCAGACTCCAAATGGGCGATCCAGATGTTGGTGACGCAGCTCTACGACCCAGAAGTAGAAGTGTGTGCTACAGCCGTCAAGATTTTGGAGAAAGCCTGTAACAACAAGAACATGCTGGAATACATAGTGGAATGCCGGCCGGCCCTCGATCACTTGGGTGAAATTGGAGCGCCTTTACTGCTACGGTTCCTTTCAACGTCGATTGGTTATCACTACTTGGATGGCCTCGATTACATTAGCAATGAAATGGACGACTGGTTCCTAGGACGTAATGATACCTATGTTAGTCTTATCGAGGCTAGCTTGGCGCGTTCCTTCGTTGACACTTTCGACGATCAGCCGAGTCGCATCAGCATCTATGAAGACGAACTGGACAGCGATCCAGACCATCAAGTGCCTCCTCACTTCTACCGCGAGCTAACCCGGACCAAAGAGGGGTGCAAGTTGCTAGAGGAAAAGGGACACTTTGAGGAATTCGCCACCACAATTCGTGACTACGGAATGCAGTCGGACGACATAGAGCTCATGACCAAAGTCAAAGGTTGTATGTGGGCGGTCGGGAATGTCGGCTCAATGGAGCTAGGCGCCCCCTTTCTAGAGGCAACGGATGTTGTGGGGCATATTGTCAAGATCGCGGAGTCCCATGAGGTGATGAGCCTCAGAGGAACGGCATTCTTCGTCCTGGGCCTGATCTCGAGGTCGTTGCATGGGTTCGAAATGCTTGCAGAACATGGCTGGGAATCTAATACGACTCCGCTTGGAACATCCTTGGGACTATGCATTCCTTCGAATTTGTCCAACTTCTTCTCATTTCAACCTTGGAAGCATGTGGTACCCGCATCTATCGAGCTCCCCGACACCCAGAAGACGATACCGGAACCCCCACCAGCAGAGATCAAGGAAGAAGACGATACGAATCGGCGCATCCTAGAGTTGATGGTCGCGTTAGGCGACATGGTCCTCTACAAGAAGGCTAAGCAAGAGCTACTCCAATTGCGACACCGGAAAGTCCCTGGCTTCCGACAGCCTGCTCTCTTCCGCCAGGTCTTGGCTTATCTAGAATTCCACCATTACAGATTACCCGATCGACATCTGGTGATCGAACTTTTTGATAAGAGTGTCTTGAGACACATCGTCTACGGCGAGAGCAGTAGTGACGAAGACAACAGCTCCGGCGACGAACAACGGACGGAACGGCAAAGGAGCGTCAGTAACCCAACCGAGACGGATCACCGAGATGCTGTCGCACTACAACGGCGCCGATCAAAGTCGGCGGCAGGCGGCGGCCCTAAGTTGAAGGCACATTTGGATACGGCGAGAGCAGCTACTCAAAGATAAAGGGCCAGCATGAACAGAGGATACTCAACAAGGCGTGGGCGCCGTATGGACCATCTTACATGTGACCTTGCATACATTGGTTTGAAGCAGGAAGGACGATTAGTCTCCAGAGCAGGCAGGCGTTTGATGGCCACAGGCGTCCCGACGCGTCTATATGTATTTATGTGTCCATACTTGGACTGGGTCAGCCGGAGGGTGTGTAGCACGCGTGCACCAGAGACCCCGACACTAGTTTATCGGGCACCTCTGAGTTTCTTCCTACCCGCATGGAGGCAGTTTGGTGTTGAGGCGCATTTGAGAAAGGAGATGAACAGCAGCCTAAAAAGGGGGTTGCCGAATGCCCATTTCATCATTTCATACGGTGAATGCAGTAGGTATAAGTGAATGAATGTCCTAACCCTCCTTGCCAGGTTCTACTCGTATTTCCTCTTTAGTTATGGAAGGGTCTAGATGGAAGGTAGACTTACTTTGCAACCCGTATATATTTGTTATCCGAGCCCTCCCCCTTATAACTCATAACTCTGACCCCACTAGACTGCTTACCGGGTGTATCAACATCGAAATTTATGATTCTCAAACCCAGGCACTTAGATGCTACCTTGATAAAAATGTGCTATAACTCGAGAAGAACAATCCAAAAGAACCGCTTTCAGATGCATACGGCTCTGGTGATGTAGCTCCGGATAGCTGTGAGACGCTGAGCTTAGGGCAACTTAAAATGTGACGCCATGAGAATACCCCGCCCCCACTTCGCCTTTTGTACTACTCGAGACGGAATTTGTGGGCCGGCCTTGACATTGCGGCTAGATGCGGTCCGGGGGTTTAAGGTAGACTGATAGACTCCTCATATACTTATTTCATAGTTTCCATTCGGCAATGACTGCATTTCAAGAGCCTCGCGAGAGCGAGGAGCACCGGCAAACGAGTGTAATGGCCAACCGGCGCGTCCTGGCCATCGCCGGCTCGGACAGCTCCGGCGGGGCGTGAGTCGTTCCCTTTTTCTCTTTTTCGTCTACATAGGCAGTTTCCATCCATGTAGCAAGCAGAGTGCTGATTCGGGGAGACGACGGGGCCTCAGGGGTCTCGAGGCGGACCAGAAGGTGATCGCTGCCCACGGCTGCTACGCCATGACGGCGACGACGGCCCTGACGGCCCAGAATACCACCTTCGTCGAGGACATCCACGAGGTGCCCCCGGAGTTCACGAGGAAGCAGATCGACGCCGTGTTCGCCGACATCGTGCCCGGCGTGGTGAAGATCGGTGAGTAGCCGCGGACGGCTTTCTCTTTCTCTGTTCGTGGACACTTCTTGTTGACTGACTGTGTGGGGCAAAAGGGATGCTCGCTTCTGCCGCCACTATCGAGATGGTTGCTCGGGCACTTAGAGACTACGATGTCGAGACCGTCGTGTTGGATCCTGTAAGTTGTAGGCTTGCGAAATAGCTACATGGCTTCAAACGACCCCCTTCCTTACCCTCGGGAAGTCATGGTGAGGCACTGCCATTAAATGACAGGAATATAATATGTTCCGTAGGATGAGAGCGCTACTGACGCTGATGTTTAGGTCATGGTCTCTACTACTGGCGCTCAACTCCTCCCTCTCAAGGCCGTGGACGAGTTAAGGACGCTCTTACTGCCACAGGCGTTTATCGTGACACCCAACATGCCGGAAGCGAAGCTCCTGCTTTCTAGAAGTGGCGACGAGTCGATAGACGTGCAATGTGTCGGTGATCTTGAAACGTTGGCCCGGAAGACCCAGGAGTTAGGCCCCAAGTGGGTGCTTATTAAAGGCGGCCATGTCCCATTCAGGATGGACGGAACCATTGCCAGCTCTGACGAGGAAAAGGAGATAGTTGTTGATGTCCTCATTGGACCGTCCGGGGAGCTCACCAGGATCGAGGGTGCTTACCAGAACTCGAGAAATACGCATGGTACTGGCTGCTCACTCGCTTCGGCGATTGCCTCGAACCTGTCAAAGGGTATAGAGCCCGTCGAAGCTGTGAGGGCTGCCTGTAGGTATGTCGAAGTAGGTATCAGGACCGCTCCAGGATATGGAAAGGGACATGGCCCCCTGAACCACTTCCACTCCACCTTCACCCTCCCGTTCGCCCCGTGAGTGTTCCGCAAGACCATGTTCGATATCATAGTTTGACAAGGGCGCAGTGGACATTTCGTCGAGTACCTTCTACATCGACCTGATGTTGCGCCCGTCTGGCACCGCTTCGTTAACCATCCGTTTGTTCTTGGCCTTGGAAGTGGCGAGCTACCCCTGGCGTCGTTCAAGGGGTACTTAACACAGGACTATCTTTACTTGGTTCACTTCGCAAGAGCAAATGCCTTGGCCTCCTACAAGGCGAAGAACATGGAAGATATTGCTGCGGTGAGCATTCTGGTCTAGTATTGGAGTCGCAACGAACCATGGGTATTGACAAGTCGCAAGGGGGCGAAAATAGTGTCTCATATCCAAACTGAGATGAGTCTCCATCTTGACTACTGTAAGGGTTTCGGGATCTCAAAAGAAGAGATAGAAGCTACGGAGGAGCACCAAGGTAGGCGAGCGACTATTTGTCTTGCCAACATCTACTATCGGTATACTGAAGCCCCGGGCAAGCATGCGTTGCGTATTCCAGGTACCTGCTCGATATAGGCCAATCCGGAGATTGGATCGGTCTACAGACAGCGCTCTCGCCATGCCTTCTCGGCTACGGAGCCATCGCCAAACAGCTCCACAGCGACCCGGTGACGAAAAAGGACGGCAACACCTACTGGCCTTGGATCCTGAACTACGTGGCGGACGACTACGTCGAGGCGGTGAAGACTGGGTCCGGTAAGAACAATTCCCGTATACTTACCCCACAATACCGAGCGAGGTCTAACAACAACAACCCCAACTGACAGCGCTCCTGGAGAGACACGCTCTGCTACTGTCGCCTAGCAGGTTAGAGGAACTTGTAGAGATATTCATCCAGACTACCAAGGTAGGTGTCCGGACGCCAAGCCCCAACGGAAGAGGACTGTCATACTGACGCCTTTCGGATAGTTGGAGATCGGATTCTGGGAGATGTTTCCTAGCAAATAGTGTAGAGGAACTCTGGACCTAGAACTTGAAAAGGCAGCAGGAGGAAAAGGAAGAGATGGTGCGCTAGAGAGCACGTTTGTAATACCAACATAGTGTGCTCATATATACAAGGCGGAGGGAGATCCAGCATACCCACTGGGTATTTCACGGGATCCCAGTGCTAGGTACCTAGGTAATTAAATATCTACATTTCCAAACTGGTGGACACAGTCTCTCTCTGTGTAGGCGGCTGAGGATCAGGAGGAGGCGAGATTACCGAGCTATTTACATAAGAAAGTAGACTCTCATACTCGCCGTTTGATTGAGATGCAAGCGACACTTGAGGGCTCCACTAGTTAGTGTGGCGATTGTACTACAGAGTCAAGCAGGATAAAATCTTCACCATAATCTGAGCACTAGTTCCGATATGTAAAAGATGACATCGGCCCTCTGAGAACCATACGAAGGCGCACAGGGTACCATGAGGCGAAAGCTCTGCCGTCTGCTGTCGTTTCCACATTCAGGAGGAAGGGGAGCGCAAGTGGCGGGTAGGTGATTAGTAAGAAGAGTCTAGCGGCCTCAGGCCCACCGGGTTGTGCATGGACCAGGTGGCGCGTCCCTATTCACCTGCGTTCGATGTTGGTCCCTGGAAGTAGAAGTCGAGCCCCAAGGGGCTAACTAACTCTAGCGTAACTGCCTACGCTAAATAATTTTTTTTAGCCGTAAATCCCAATCTTGCATCAATCTTTTCCCAATTGCCTTTTCCATTCTCTCAACTTCATCACAACAACAACCACCAAAACATCACGCCTTTTTTGTTGTGTGAAATTCATATCTCCAGAACACCGCTAATTTCAAGGGTGCCTTGTATCTAGTCTCGGGCGGAATCCTTCTTCGCCTGATTCATCACAGGTTTTTTTTTCCCCCCTTAGAAACCGGACGCGACTAATCTGCGCTGAGCGCCTTCCTCTCTCTCTCAACTACCATCTCACTATAACTTCAAACCGCAATGTCTTACGGCGGTTATTCCCAAGGCGGTGGCGGCCGATACGGAGGCGGCGGCGGCTACGGCGGTGGACGCGATAACTATGGTGGAGGCGGTGGCTATGGTTCGCGTGATGGTGGCTACAATGGGTGAGTTCTAGTTTACGATTCTTTCACTTCCATCTCAGCATCCCACTACGCGTTCCTCCAACCGACAGGGCGCAGAGCGCTACACCTTCCAATTCTGCATGCTCTAATCGAACGACTCGGACTAACCCGAATTTCTTAGCTACGGCGGTGGTGGCCATGGTGGAGATCGCATGTCCAACCTTGGAGCCGGTTTGCAAAAACAGAATTGGGGTAAGCAATATCGAAACGTCAAACTGTACGGCAGGCACGCTGACTTTTATTATCATAGACCTTAGCAGCCTGCCCAAGTTCGAGAAATCTTTTTACAAGGAGGATGAGGCCATTGCGCGACGATCCCAAGCCGAAGTCGAGAGATTTCGCCGGGATCACCAAATCACTGTCGCTGGTCGTGATGTGCCAAAGCCTGTCGAGACGTTCGACGAAGCTGGCTTCCCACGATATGTCATGGATGAGGTGAAGGCTCAGGGCTTCCCGGCGCCGACCGCCATTCAATCCCAAGGATGGCCTATGGCCCTTTCTGGTCGCGACGTCGTCGGTATTGCCGAGACGGGCTCCGGAAAGACGCTTACATACTGTCTTCCCGCCATCGTCCACATCAACGCTCAACCTCTCTTGGCGCCCGGTGACGGTCCTATTGTCCTCATCCTTGCCCCTACGCGAGAACTGGCTGTTCAGATCCAACAGGAAATTAGCAAGTTTGGCAAGTCTTCGCGCATCCGCAACACCTGTGTTTACGGAGGGGTTCCGCGTGGTCCTCAAATCCGCGACCTGACGAAAGGTGTTGAGGTTTGCATCGCCACACCTGGACGTCTCATCGACATGCTCGAGGGAGGCAAGACCAACTTGCGTCGTGTAACCTACTTAGTCCTTGACGAGGCTGATCGAATGCTTGACATGGGTTTCGAGCCGCAGATCCGAAAGATCATCTCACAGATTCGTCCTGACCGTCAGACCCTCATGTGGTCTGCCACATGGCCGAAGGAGGTTCGCGCTCTGGCGGCCGAGTTCCAGACCGACTTCATCCAGGTCAACATTGGTTCTATGGATCTCTCTGCTAATCATCGTATCACGCAAATCGTTGAGGTCGTCAACGAGAGCGAGAAGCGTGAGCGCATGATCAAGCACCTTGAAAAGATCATGGACAACAAGGACAACAAGGCTCTTATTTTTGTCGGTACCAAGCGTGTTGCCGATGACATCACCCGATTTCTCCGTCAGGATGGTTGGCCCGCTCTCTGTAAGTCGGATCCGCGCAGCTCCGTAACGCACATGAAACTAATCTACTGTAGCGATTCACGGTGACAAGCAACAGAACGAACGCGACTGGGTCCTCGACCAGTTCAAGACCGGCAAGAGTCCCATCATGGTTGCCACAGATGTGGCTTCCCGTGGTATTGGTATGATACTGTCTCCCCCCTCCCCTCCCCTCCCCTCTCCCGCTAGCAACTTTCCAGCGGTGTTATCTCCGCTGTGCTTCACTCTGATGTTTAGGGGCTCTCTCGATTGCGCATCCATGCCTGATACTATCGTGTCTTGTGGTTCTCACCTCGGCCCTGGATTATCGGGATCCGAGGTATAGTGACAGTGCTATACCGTAGTTCTGCTTTTGTACCCTACTCAGTCGTAGTACAAGTGCGGAGCTGGCATTTCTTGATTTTGTCAAGCTGTCTCCTAGATTCCAAATCCCGAGGACCCGGACTGTTGGATACGCTCCAAACTGGCATGTTGTCGCAGCGGACAGCCCCCATTCTCCAAGGAGAAAACATGGAACTATATACTTAGGCCATCTCCGTCGCTGGGAATTGCTACGCAACCTTTCCTTTTGCTCGAGCTAACCTTTACTGTAAAGATGTGCGCAACATCACTCACGTGATCAACTATGACTACCCGAATAATTCGGAGGATTACATCCACCGCATTGGCCGAACTGGTCGTGCCGGTGCCAACGGCACTGCTATCACGCTCTTTACTACTGACAGTGAGTTGAGACCCCTTCCTATTGACAGCGCACATGAGCTAACAGCGTCGAAGACTCCAAGCAGGCTCGCGATTTGGTCTCAGTTCTTCAGGAAGCTAAGCAACAGGTTGATCCGAGACTGCACGAGATGGCCCGATATGGCGGCGGCGGCGGCGGAGGTCGATACGGCGGACGCGGCTACGGTCGTGGCGGCCACCGAGGTAAGCAGTTTCACAGCCTACTCGCTGTCTTGATAGGTACGCTAACATCAATCGCAGGTGGCGGCGGAAACGTTGGTGGTGCTAATGCTCTGCCCCTGAACAACCGACGCTGGTAAACCCATCCCCGGCGTCGCAACTCCTACCTCACGATCAAGATGCAGTGAGATGGTAGGTTTGCCTGGGGAATTTTGCATTTGTCTTCTCTGCAGATTCCCGCAAATGGCGTTAAGGTTAGACGAAAGGGCTGTTTAGACATCGGTAATTTGGCATCTCTCGAGGTGTTTGCGTGCCTCTTCACCGAGTTCCGCCCACTGTTTTGTCCGGCATCGCACCATTTCCCTTTTCTCCTCCTAGGTCATACCCGGGACATGAGGGATAGGACTTCGTGGGTGGCATCGGATGCTGCCTCCGCAGTGGAAGGGCAGGAAAGAAGGCTTATTTCAGCTAAAACGAGCTCTTTAGTCTTTTGAGGATCATTCGACCCCCTTGGATCCTAGCGTGAGCTAGGGAAAAGGTACGTTGCTCGCTGACTCCCACATAGATTCAAGGATGCTCGTCGACCTCAAGAAAGGTCCCACATGTTTAGTAGATTTGCTCCTTCGCAATGTACTCAATAGGAGTCAATGTGATCATTGTTATGTAGCAGAAATCGAGATAATGAGCTACGCGCGAAAATCTGGTATCCTCTAACCTCTTCTTTGAGCGAGTGGTCATGGCTCCGATGGCGTCTTCTCCGCTGAGAAGTTGTGATATTTAATGGACATGCGGCGGGCTCCCTTGCCAGAGCTAATATATTTGATATAGAGGATGATCTATCGGTTGATGAGTATACGCACGATGTAACCCCGCTTGTTACCCAACTTGGAAATAGACGAGGTGCCTTCGCCAATCCTGGTGGACGCAACGTGAGGTTCCGTCTTGGCTCTTATGGACTTTCAGCAGAGCACCGCAACGAACAATGGCAGCGTGTTTAGATATATAAATGATGACCTGTGCGGGTCATGAGTAGACGGTCAGTCAGTCCCCAGTCCCGATTAGCAAGCAAAGCCTTCCCGGAGCTTTGTCGTTTCCTCCTAAGCCGCCTCGATCGAAGCCTTTTTCGAGTATACCATATATATAACCAGTGTTCCCAGAGACTCTCGGTCAGTATGAGGGTGTTCGCTGGCCTCGCCCTCCTCGCGTCCGCCGCCCAGGCGGCGCCGCACTGTACGTATCATATCGATTTTCTGTTTAATGTTCTCGTCCTTCCACTACTAGGCTTTCCGGAATGACGGGCGGGCGGGCGGATGTCCGTGCCCGTGCCCGCGTCCCGGGAGGGTAGAGGCAGAGATCGATAGATAGGCAGACAGGCGGATGAATGGGCTGATAGATGGATGGATGGATGGGACAGGCAGCCGGCTGACCCACGGAATCCGCATGTATAGACACGTTCCCCAACCTCGCCGGCGAGCCCGCCTGGTCCTCGGTCCGGCAGACGGCCAACTTCCAGAGCAACGGCCCCGTCACCGATGTCAACTCCCAGGCCATCCGGTGCTACGAGCGGGTAAGCATGTTTTCTCGAGTCGTTTTTGCTCTATCCTGCTCCTTCCTGGGGCCTGGCGTGTCTTGTCCGGGAGAAAGGAACATTTGTCGGGCTCTGTTCTGGTCTGCTCTGGTCGGAGCTCAGGGGCGGCCAACTAGCTCTCGAGACACGATCGACGGTCGTCGAATTTACCAACTCACTCAACTCTCGAGCACATACACTCGATGCCACTCACCCACCCGTAGTAGCCGACAACATTACATTACCAACTGAAATGGCACTCTGCTGACCCCTAACGTAACTACCCAGAGCCCCGGCACCGCCGCCCCCTCCACCACGGCCGTCCGCGCCGGCGGCCAGATCACCTTCGTCGCGGCGCCCAGCATCTACCACCCGGGCGCTCTCTCCGCCTACATGGCCAAGGCTCCTGGCAAGGCCGCCAACTTCGACGGTAGCGGGCCCGTCTGGTTCAAGGTCTACCAGGACATGCCGACGCTAGCCAACGGGCAGTACCAGTGGCCTTCGGACGGTGGGTGTTCCCTATTTACCTTTGTCATTTTCTATTAAGTATTATTGTACATGTCCATGTGTATGGATCTGTACGAGGGAGGTGGGATGTTTTATATCCGTGTTGTGCAGGTTTACTTCATGACGCCCGACTCCGGAATCTAATGGGGGTCGCGCCCTATGATACAAGCTTGGCTGACAATGTGCTCCCCTGCTTTAGGCAAGAGTCAGCTCACCTTCACCATTCCTCAGTGCATTGAGAACGGCGAGTACCTGTTCCGCATCGAGCACGTGGCTCTCCATAGCGCCAGCTCAGTGGTGTGTTCCTACCGCCCCCTTAATTTTCCCTCTTTCACAATCATCTGAAGAGCTACGCGGTCATGAAGAGATAGCACCTACCATCTCATCGGACCGTGGCTCTTCATACTCCCACGCTTATCCAGTGATGCTCCTTTCCATCCCGGGAGCCCCCTGGAGTCCTGCATGGGGCACAGTAAGCAGAAAGCAGATCCAGTAAAACTGACCTCGCGATGCAAAATCTTCAGAACGGTGCGCAGTTCTACATCTCGTGCGCGCAGGTCTCCGTCTCGGGCGGCTCCGGTAGCAAGAAGCCCTCCAATCTCGTCTCCTTCCCCGGCGCCTACCGCCCCAACGACCCGGGTCTGCTGATCAACATCTACAACAACGGCGGCAAGCAGTACGTTCCCGCATCCCCTTCCCCGTTTTCCTCTACACCCCGGAAATTCAACCACGGACTTCCTATCCCGTGGTCGGATAGCTTGCGTGGAGCGAGAGGACTTGCTAACCCATGATGTTCTAGGTATCAACCTGCCGGCCCCTCTGTCTTCACCTGCTAGATGGAAGGTTCTGTCGGGCGAAGCGTGGCGGGTGACTCGATTGTGCGAGGGACATCTCAGCGGCCAGCGTGTGCAGAGGAGCACGGTTTGGATGACGTTACACGTCCTCGAGCCTGCCAGGCGGACGTTTATGGTTCGAGTCAAGGAGGGTTGGGACGGGGTTCTCCGGGGAGTTTCCTTCCGATGCCACGGTACATAACCAACCGTATGACCGTCCTCGCCTAGCCTTGACTAGCTTGATATGCATTGAGATGTGCGTGATAAACATGTTGAATCGAACGGTCACGTTTACGGGTTGGTGTACACATAGACGGCCCCGGCTCGACTTGACGGCTCGGACAAACCGGTTCCAGTAAGCCTTTCACCGAGGCAACCTCCACATACCACACAGAGAGAGCCGCTATATGCTGGGTGTGTGGTTGCCCTGACCATCACGTCTAAGTGTTGTCCTCAGTTAGCCTACCGAGGTGACCCTTGCTATTGCATTAAATATCTCGACTAGTCGCCGTAGACTATGGCTTTGAACTTATCATAACTACGGATAACCAAAAGCCCGCCACTATCACTGCAGACATCTCTGCTAAGCGCATCCAAGTCCGTGGCTGCCCAGGAATGGGGTCGACCGCATAGCCTGTTGCGTGTAACTGATTCTTTAAGGCGGAGACTTGGCCGGGGTTGTCGGTGACGGGCTGGAATGGGGCGAATACCGGCGGAAGGGAGTGTTTGCGCAGAAGGCTCTCTTCAACGCCCTCCCACATAGGCGGCGTTGTGATGAAAAGGCTACGGGGACGACGTTAAGTTCTAGTCGGCTATTTTGTCGATGAACCCCTGTATCGAAAAGACAATAACATGGTTGGTTTTTAACAATGGGCATGAACCTAGCTATGATATTTATTTTACATCGTATCTCCTTTCCTTTATGAGCATGTTGCAGAGGAGCACGTTCAGAGGACTAAGCTCGCAGTTGCGTTCCTTGACGCGTTGCTTGCCGCAGCATACAGAACGGTTTGACTATCCATATCGAATATGAATTAACGAGCATGGAACACACGGCACAGCATAGCCAACCGGGTGTTATGGGATCACCTGCTATTGTGTTGAGATACAGTATTGCATATGCCGGATTATTGAGCTGTCAATTGACTTCGGCCCCCGGCAGGTCCAAGGGTTCAGGAAGGCTACCGGATACCCCCAACATTTTCCACTAGTCATGGTTAAGGACTAGTGTACCAGTCGAGAGAAGAAGCTCGGGGGTGAGTATAATAGCACTCATAAAATAGTCAAGGTCACGGGAGTTATTATGCTTCCCCGGTAGACGTTCCCGGTGTCGGACTTTATGGGCAAGTGTTGACTCTGAATATGAGGCGTTTTTCATGTGACGAAGCTGGTAGGCGCAAGAAGCTTTGCAGCACGGGGAGACAATGGTTGACGAAGCTCTAATAAGTGGGGACTCAAAAGGTTACTTGCTTCTGAAAATCTGAAGCCTAAAGCATCCGGTATTCTCCCGCAAAAGCTCACAGCACCATCAACGCGAAGCGGCCGAAAGGATATAACCGGAAGCAGTGTTTGACATAACGATAATGTATCCCCGATGATATTTAACTTTTGCATATAAGAGTACTTAAAAATACGCGAGGGGATTTTTAAAAAGAGGTCGAACGGGAGGAGTCAGGAGTAGTACGTGGGTGTGTGAAGATAGGCCAAAACAACTCCAATAGAGCTTGGCGATGGAGATGGTGAGAATATCGTTGCCTATACCTATCACAGCGAGTCTGGCGCGGCTGCAATTGGAACAGAGAATGCCGAGAACGCCTCGGTACCCCACATTAACTGCCAGGCTGTTCAAGTAATTTATCATACATACATAAGCGGTCGCATTTCTCCATGCAAGATGCAAGATTCTGGCACATTCCAATATTGGGGTCCAGTGTGCCAGTAGCCTGCAAGCCACGACGCATCTTCCCTGTCAAGGCAATTCTGCCTTTTGCCGTCATCAGGATCATCCGTGCTCTCTCCAACCTGCCACACGAGTGATGAACACGTTGGCCAAATCTCACCGCAGTCGCGGACGCCTCACATGGGTATCCTTACACGATTTGGGGCCCGAAGATACGGGATCGGGATCGTTGCACGATATCGGTGCTATTGACATGTCCGATGGAACCCGAAGTGAGCGGCTGGAAGGTGTCAAGGACAACATCATCCTACAGTACAGAGCACGTTCCGGAGAGGTCTGGAACGGTCGCCTGGGCATCCTAGTCTAGCCACTCGGCATGCCGACTTTGGACACATCCGCCGAGCACGAGTGGTGCAAGGAATTGTCAAAGGGGGGTGGGCTGGAGGCGTGACGTCTCGACACGCTTGGGGCGCAGAGCTGAAACCGAAGAAGATCAACCGCTGAGGTGATCGCCTCATTGGGTATCGGCGCATCCGAATCTTGCTTGGTGCTCTCGGTACGAGGTGTCAGGAGTCAAAGCATTTGGCAGCGCGTTTCCCCAGCGATATGCAGGTCTAATCTTACCAGAGCGGCGTTACATTGCTTATCTAAAAGAAAACGCCACTGGTGGACTGAGGAAAATGGCAAAAGCCGTCGGTGCTTGCCGAGACCCAAATTGGGGGGGGGAAGCGTACGTGCATGCGTGGACCCCTGCTGGGAGTGAGGAGATAACTGCTATGGCGGGATTCGAAAAACTAGAGGAGGCGAGCCCTATGTCACAATCTCCGCCGCAGCATGGTATGCCATGCAATACCTTTCAACAGGCGCTAATCGGCCAATTTTCTTGAAATAACGCGACGGCTATCCACCCGACGGCACATCATGGCGTCTAGTATAGCTCCCGAATAGCGACTACGACTGTACATATGTTTTGTAATCGACGGGCGAGGACAACTCCTGGAATAAGGCGACCCCGTAGACGGCGATGCCAATAATCTTGTACAGCACGTATCTGTCACGTCTGTGCGGAGACATGTGAGGCCTTGTTCCTTGACGTCAATGACTTCGGGCGTACTTGATTGGTGGCATCTCCAGCGGTTCCCTTGCTCACACTGTATTAGGCGGGAATTCGGGCGTTGTCAACGCTGGGCCTCCTTGCTTTCGTGCGGGCTCTGATTGATTAGGAGGCTCTAAGTAATGTCCACCCTGAGAAGGCCAGCTGGTGGCTGTGCCAACCGAACGTCTCGTATTGGGCCGCCTCGCGCTCGCCTGAGAGAGATCGCCAGTGCATCACTTGGCAGGCGTGATTGGAGACCAAGGCGTCGAACCTGGGGGGGTGGGCGAGGAGTTGGAAAAATATAGATCGGCTAAGGCTAGGGGAAAGCTTACATAACGCTAGGACCGAACTATTTGGGTATTGTCCGTGGCGTGTGGAGAGACCGCGGGCTTCAACTTCTAGTGTGCCCGCCTAGAGTAAGGTACAAGTTTTGGTCCAGGTCCTCATCATGAACGCTTCCTTAGCTAGGTTTCAAGCGTTGTATGATACTTAGATGGAAATGTTTCCTAACACAATGAGGGGGAAAAGAAGGTCTTGTAAATACGTTTCGGCTTGGGGTTTCAATAAGGGGCAGAGAAGGAAGTAAGCCGAGTTTGACCAACACAGTCCCATCCTAGGCGACTATTCTCATCCATTTTGAGATCATATAATCGTGTCACATCAGCATACCTATTGTACCGCTTGCAGACCATGCATCCTACGAATGGCCACAAAGTGTCAGTAGCAACAATTCTCATCAACAGCTACTGGCCCTTGTTCTAAAAAGTAAGTGGAAATGGATCACCTCTTGGCTATTGGCCCATTTTGCGAGGATCAGGAGACGTTTTGACCTAGCCTAGGAAAATTTGGTATACTGATGTCTTGTGGCCCTTCGAAGGCAAAGACCCCGTTGGATAAGTCGTTCTGTCACAGCTGGCATACTCACGTGATACGATTCTATGATCTCGAAATGGATAAACTTCACATGGCGTTAGTCACACCTCGACGGTGCCTAGCTTGCCTGTCCGTGATAAGTTCGCGTTTAGAGAAGTCTAGTGAGATCTTTGATAGCCTCATTTTTACGCGCCAAACACAAGGCTATACTTTTTCCAAGCTGAGTCACAGGTGTTTCTCGATGCTGCTATCACAACACCTTGGCCTTCCCACCAAATTCTGGTCGGCTAACGCGTACGGGAGGCATTATCTGACATGCCACTGAATAGTGAAGGAGGCGAGAGCCCAGTGATTCGCCAGAGCAGCAGAGTTCCTGGCGCCAAAGCTAAGTCAAAATAGCGCTAGTTTCATGGGCTTTCTCGAAGTCAAATTCCCCCGGAAGCCCTCCCCCGGAATTTACTTGCTGGACGGAATGCCTCCAGCAATCTCGAGATCCGGTGGGGTTAATTATTCTGCAATCTCCCTCGGCCCCCCGAACGAGGATGTTATGTATTTCCTTGAGCGGCTCATTTGCATGCTTCACATGTACGTGAAAATCGCGATTTGTCGACACGGAATTACAGTAGCCATATCGGTGATCCTGTCTGTGTAAGGTTTGCACGATACCTTAAGTATCTTTCACATTAATCACGAGGCCGTGTTGTGTATACGTCTCTAGTTGTCTCGCCTGTGCAATGATACTTGACTCTGCAACCTGAGGCGCCCTAATCGGTCTCGACGAGGGAGGTTGGACCGGTCCATTCTATCAAACTAGGCTCTCGGTAGTGAACCTAGTTTTCTACTGTCTACCATGTAAATGGGAAGAAACTTTAAACTCCCGTCCGCTAACTGGCGGCAAGGTCAAACCCACACTTACATAGCATATCCTCGCGAGATAGCTGTGTATGACAGGGTTTGTAAAGTTGTAGAACTAGGCTAGCAAAGAGCCGTATTATTACGATAGTATCTTGTGACTCGAATTCACGGCTTTCCCAGAAAAGTGTTTTAACGACCAGTTCGCCTGTTGAAAGGGATATTTTCGGTGACAGACCCAGCAGCAATTGTTGTCCATCTTACTTACGCAACGGGCATTAAGTTTCTTATATAACCTTGTTGCTGCATTGTATCCAGGCCCTGCTGGGTGCAGCCGAGGCGAGCAGAAGTGTCGATTTTCAGTTACGCTTTATACTACTGTCAGAAACTCCTTTTCTCTCGACAAAGGTAAACAGGGTTTCCATATGAATAGCCCCGCAAAATACTACGGAAAGGAAAAGGAAAGAGGATAGATAGAATCAAGACACCAGAGCAAAATGCTATATTTACTGACGAACTCCCGGGGCTCGTAACATAAGGGAGGCACATAAAATCGACCAAATACTGGTTACTTGGCACAAAAGACGTGCCCAGGAGAATCCGTGCACTCCTCGGAATTCTATTCCCATGCGTCAGCTCCGAGAGGATATATCCCCATATCGATGGGACCGAGGAGCGTAGCCGCGTAGATTGGTCCAAGACTGACACATGTCGTCGAATTTGAAGTTCTAGTTAGCGATTCGCTACCAGAGCGACGGGGCGGAACTAGTAGGATCTGGCGAGTTGGGTTGCCGGGGCATTGGGCTTTGCCGAGATACACCAATTGAAGGCACGATGCAACCTCGACCTTATCTTGACTCATATGCATGTATGAAATGTACAGCCATGCATGAGGGAGAAGTTGGAGGCGTCCACGCCGGCTAGCCGCTTTAGTTCGGCTAAGCTTAGAGCCAATCGGCTGATACTATTTACAGAGAACCTTATTATAAGAATGAACTTAATTAGTGACTAATGTAGGTGGATATACGAATAAAAGAGAGTCAAATACGCCAATGGAGGAAGAAGTTGTGATACAGCAAGATAAAAACCAGCAACTTCGATAAATTGTATTTGAAAATGAATAGGTTTCTTAGGCTGTATCTCCGGTGTTGCTGGCAAGCCCGGGTACAGCTTGCCGACAGTTTCTCGGCAACCGTAGAGGTCCCTGAGCCCGCGGCAAGCCCTTTTACCGACTTCACCGCCATTGTCGAGATTTTCCACCGCGGTGTCGGCCATAGAGTACGGTCGACAGACTCAAAATCTACTCGGGCAGCTGGAAGGTATATTATACAGAAATTTGTAAGGGTCTCGTGCCTATGTGCTTATAAAGGGAGGGAGAATATGGTTCTCTACCTTCGTATCCAAGCGTTTAAATTGTTGACATCGCTGCTCTAACAAATGAAAGCCGCGAATCCAAGCCAAGCACTTGCGACCCTTGAAAATGACGAATGGTGTAATTTCGGGGCGCTGTACAAGCTAGAACCCACATGAACAATAATTGGGGTGACTCTTGATGACGTGGGCTTGCGACAGTTTAACAAGCATATGAACGACAACACCGTCAGTATCTACCGACATTCACCGTTCCCCCCATGGTGGCCTGACAGGAGGTCGCCGACACATGGTGGTTCCATTGACAGCCAATAACTGAGATTCTCTGGAATAAGACATCCATCCTTTCCCTGGTAATGGCATGGGAGAGGTCATGAGATGACCAGGTTCCTCTACATTCTCGCCATGCGGCTGCGTCTATTGTATCCTTGCGCACACAGCGGGTGTTCGAGGACGAGAGCGGTGTGCAAGAAAGTGGCGATCTCCGCTGAGGGGATTGGATCGGTGAATCGGTTTTTGTTTTACTATATTAAAAAAAATTTGGCAGCGCGTGATAGGTTTTATTGTGGCGCGCTGCGTATAGATCAGATTTTACTGATGTGTAGAGGTGGCGAAGGAGGGATACGAAACATTGGAATCTTCTCTGCGGGCGCCTCGCACGTCGTTGAATTATACTACGTTTTGGCGCGGTCTTGCGCTCTCCCAGATCGCATTACTAGCTTCGCCCAGATAGAGAGATGCAGTGGCTATAAGGGATTAATGTAATCTATCTTACGTTCGCATTTACGCTTGTTTAGTTCACCCAAAGATCCGGGTCACCCAAGTGCGCCTGTCGACAGTTAGCCCTAAAAGTGCAAAGTCCTGACAGATCATTTTTAGCGGACAATCAATCTGGGGAACCATACTGGGGTTAAACAAACCGGGCTGGCCGGTTGATTCAGGTTAATAATCATAAAAATGGAAATGTGTGTGTATTATGTATACGTACGCGCATGCGTGCGTTTGTGTGAGTGAATGAGTGCGTGTGGGTGGCACGCATTTGCAGCCTGTGAAACGAGGCATGGACACGCTATTCCGACTGCGGCAAACCGAGAGTTCCTGTTCGGGTGTGGTGTCCTACAGAGGCTGTGCAGAGCGGTTTGGGCGTGCTGTTAAAAACCGATATTCTGAAGTGGCCGGCAGGTTTGCCATGTCGAACGTGTTTGAAATAATTTCCCCCTTCCAACGACAGCTTTGATCTCTGGTATAACTGGCATACTTTCTATTACACCGGGATCACTGCATTGCATTTTCTGCATTGTACTATGGCGCCCGGAGTACAAGATAGGATAAAGATGCTACTTATGTGCTAAAATGCGTAAAAAGGGTACCAATTAATAAATGGCCCGTGCTATGCTGCAGGTCTATATTCGGAGCTTTTTAGAAGGTAAGTTATCCACATCCACCTCGGTGTACCGTGCATATACCAGCTGGTCCGATATCAGATCCACTTGGCCCCATTATTTGTCGCTGTACGTCCCTAACGAGTTTAAAGGTCGGGAGCCTTCCGACGGGACTCAAGGGTCTCGCGATTCTGTTGACGTCTCCCCCCGTACAGTCACTTCCGTTAAAGACTCAGCATACAAACTAAGTTGTAGCAAAACCCGCATCTCTCCATGATCACACCAAAACTTTGAGGGTTGGGGTGCCGATTATACCTGGGTTATGCGTCTGCATTTCGTGCAAAGTGAACGGATCAGTCTGGGTGAACGTGAATGCGTATTACATCAGCCATGCCGAGGGAAGGCCGACCCATTTGGGTGCGGGCCACTCTATCGGCCAAGCCGGCCGAAGAAATGGACGTGGTGGCTGATGTAGATTTGACAGGACAAACCAAAAACTCCTCAATTTCAAAACATCAAATGCTAGTCTACATAACTCATAATAACAGCCTTTCATACCATTTATGCTTATTTATTGTCTTTCTGTTTCGTAAATGGTACTTAGTAAGACGCTTCGTCATTCAACCCCCCCTACCTGATCATCTCCGTATACCTCAAGAGTACCTTCTGTAGCGATTCCGTACAACCCCTGTTAACAAGGCTATATCACTGGTCCATGTTTTATGGCCAATGCCACGCTACTAGTCCTGACCCTTCTATGGGCTTATCCTGCAGCTATACTGCAAACCCATGACCTTACCTAAAACCGTCATTAATCTATCCCAACAGGCCTGTGTTAAACTTATGGCACGAACGATTTGCTTACGATATGTGGGCAGTGGCTGTATTTATGTAAGCTTATACAGTAACGTGATATTCATACATATCGATCACGAACTTTCGTCGTGGTATCACAAAAGCCACGTTTTCTTCCCCATCATAGTTGTAGTCTGAGATGGCGAAGGAGTTTACAAATGGAGTACTGTCGCCGCTCCCACATGATCGAGGGACATGGCAATGCGTGCATCGCCATCGAGGAGGGGACTTCTTTCGTAACCCGACAGCCCAACCCATCGGCAACAATTCCTTGATACGTCGTCCATCACCGAGTTCCCACTCTTGCCCAGGGATCTTCACGCCGAACTTCAGGAATCCCCATTTCCCCGACGTTGCGGAACGTCCATATGCCGGAGGAGTTTTGCCCTCAGCAACTCCACCCACCTCAATTACCTCAACCGTGCAGCGTTTATGTAGCCGTAGGCCTTGAGAGGGGGCGGCAGTGCGTGCTGCGATAAGTACGTGGTGATAATCCCTTTCGCAAACCGCCAGCCGCCCTCGGTCCTGGTTCTCGGCGAAGGCGCCCGCTTTCATATCCACCGTAAGAAACCGAGCTGCCAAGTCGTGGGTATGATAGGCAAAAAATCGCGGTGGTTGTGCCCACAGTATGTGTCACGGATTCTGCTACGGCGGCGATGATTTCAGGGGCATGGCACGACCTCAGCGGGTTATCCGGCACCGGCGCCAGCTCGGCAATGGATCTGGCTCTACAGGGCAGAGAAGCTATCCCTCGAGATCTAAGGCTAGTCCTAATCCTCGATAGACCGCCTCGATTTCTACACCATCTTTCGAATCGCGCCAGCGGGCTCGACTTGGCTACTACGCTATAGATCCGAGAATCTGGAGAAGCTGGCGCTGAAGATGCGCACTAACTAGTACACTAACTAGTACCGTATTGACTGAGCTTCAACGAAACATGATATATCACGTTTGAATATTGGATAAAATATCGAATGCGCAAACAGGCCGCGATTCTTCAAGGAGAGAAAGCATAATAGAGGCAGCGCGAAAGTCACAATCACGTACTTGACTTCTGAAGCCCACTAATTAATGTATACAGTGTGAGACGACAGAGAATCCCACCGAAGCAAGAAATGCGCATGCAAAACCAGCCCCCATCCAGACACCCAGGCCACCCAAACTGAAGGGTCTGTGGGTCCAGCAACCCTGCATGCTGAAAGCCGCCTTCCTACTCAAGACCATCGGCAGGTTTTTTCCATGCATGAGCGAGACCGGATTTTTTTCTGGGAACGGGGTAACTAGTAGGGATCTGGCTAGGAGGTGAAATTGCACCTTAGTACCGATATTACCAAATTACGTACCCCGACCGATACAATAACCCAAGACAACTAATAAGTGCGCTCAGCTAATGATAGGTACGTGATTTGCGATTATATCACTTACCAAAGGTATATAAGCCATGTAGGCTACGCTATCAGTATGACGTGTACGTACGTCTACAGCGATCATAGACTCGCCATAACTGGCTGAAAAATCCAACTTGAAGCGTTAAACACATGTAAGCTCATCGGGAGCAACGAATTCAATGTACATATACGAAGGTATTTGCTTAGGAGAGAAACTTGGCCGATTTTACTTGGCATGGTCCCTGGGGGACTTCTGCTCTCACCAGAGAGAGCTCTAACCGAGGGAACGTAGAGACCAAGCTGATCATTCGTCGGAGTGGTCATTGATGGGTCACATTTCCATTTTCCTGTCCTTGGACTGATGACTGATAGCATGACATGACCGAACTCTTGCTCCGCAAGCAACTTTTTCAGCCTCCACCCTCCCCCTCCACCTTCAGCAATACATACATATATGTACCTACCTACCTTACTGGATAGGTAGACAATAAGGTGGGCACACTGTGCGCCTTCTACCAATACCCCCCTCTGAGAATACACCATATCCTTGTACCGCTTTTTTGAATGCATCCATCTGTCATCGAAACATACTTTTGTTTCCCTAATTGCCCCTCACGCTCGAAGAATATGGGCTCCGTAAACGTGTCTTGCGGGCCCACACGATATTCTCGGTCGATGGACCTCGGCGACCCCAAGCCCTTTGAGAGTCGAAGATATGAAAAATTACTAACATCTATCAACTCGCCAATACCTACTGGCTGGGATATGCACGTGGCAGGATGGCTGATTGGATACATAAAGCGGGCACCGTGGCCAGTTGGGAGGGGCGTATACGGAACGTGGACGATGCGCGGTGCAGCGGTGGTACCCAGTCACGGTTTACCTCCTGGTTCTTAACGAAGAACTTTTGTTGCACCTGACTTGCTCGAATTTTCTGCTCGTAGTATTCCTCCTTTCGCTTTCGATGTGAGGTGACTACCAGCAAGTTCACAACCTACTTAATAATTACGAAAAGGTGCTGGCGAGCATTGAGACGTCCCTGCCCCTTTTACTTTTCCAGGTTATTACCTAAACCAGATGTGGTCCTCTGAGTTATTTTTTTATGGACGGTCATCTTACAGGGGCCAAGGAAGTGAAAAGTTCTGGGTTAGTACTCGTATACGGTTAGGTACCTTCTGTAGGGTAGATGTCCATTATCAGATAGGTACATATTTCGAACCCTGCCATGGCCACTGATTGATGGTGCCTTCAAGTTGGTACATAGATACAGACCCCCGGCATCTAGGGCTGGGCGCACGGTCTTTGCCTCAAAAGTACATAAATGTACCTTTTACAGAACGATACCAATATACTCCTCGTACTTACCTGCTTGCACATGTCTCTATCCCACGCCCCAAACATTGTAGGTGATCTCGAAACCTTTCAAATCTTCTCCAAAACCCTCTCTCTATCCACTTTCCGTCTTCTTAACTTTTTCCGATTGATCCTTTCTCTGGAGGGTTCACCGTTTGTTTAGCCAACCCCCAGACATCCCTCAATCCGGTCCAGCACTTCTAGCGCCATACATCTGCATCACAGTCCTTCATTCACTGATGAACTCGTGCAATGTAACTGTAGAAGACGTGCCTCGAGACCGCATTATAAAAATTCTATTTGCGCCCACCTTTTTTTTTTGGCACTAATCGCACTAAGTTAATATTTTCCTCTGGGCCACCCAGAATTCTCGTAGCCTAAGCCTCATTGACACCTAGGCCTTTTCAAAACACAAAACAACGCGAGTCTTGTCGTCACCAGACCCCATTTTTTGCTAAAGGCGACTGCGCTGCTTTCCTGCACGTCACTCAAATCTTAGCGTTGTTGCGCTTCTTGCCAACCCACTCGAGGCCTGTCTACCTCAAGAGTCAGTCTAGCTGCCTCAGGGATCTTTTAGTGGTTCACTTTCCAAAGGCAAAGGAGGAAAAAGGTTCGTGCGCCGAGGTTCAAATATCGCGCCGTCTCAAACTTTGTCGACCTCTTGAATTCATCGCGCTTGTCCCTGGTATCCTACCATCATTTACCAGTAATAAGGCGTTTAGACATCGCGATCTAAGCAGCTTCCGGCATCGCCTCTTTGCACCAACCTTTCCAAATCTTGCTCGCACTATATTTTAGTCGAGCCAGCCACACCCCCCTAAGGCACTCCACCTCGGCTCTACATTTTCCTTCACTTTGAGACGGAATACAATCTCTGGGTATTGCGGCACTGCCAGCGCTCAGGACAGAGAGGAGATTCTGTCTACAATCTACCCCAGACATTGCATCGCATATATCTGCTCGGCTTCTGTACCTTCGGACCATTCAGAGGCTGCTACTGCTGCCTGTGCGCATCCTGGATCGCGACTATACACGTTAGTGAATCGACGCCGTTCCACAACTACCGCGCGCGCTTGGATCTCCACGATCAGACGTGAGCTTGAGAACCCTTGCCATCCCTCCTTCAGGCTATCTAGGACCAGGACTGTAGCCCCCCAGGTGGTATCGCCTCCACTGCCTCTGCAGCGCGACTCGGGTTTGGAGCAGGAGTGGATCTAGCTCGAGACCATTTCATCCGACTAAACCTGTGGGTTCTCGCAGGACTCGGGAGATCACGCTATCTACTCTGGATCAGTCTTCCGTCACCGATCAGAGCGCGGTCGACTTTTAACCTGCCCGGGACCTGCGTAGCCGCACACTGGCTCCTTACCCAATAACTTTTATCTTTTTTACTCCAAGTAGCGCCCTGCCCCATTGTCAGCGCTGAGACGGAGTTGAGGACTAAGCCCTGATCGTCCACACTCCCGTCCTTCCCTGGTAACTATAGTATGATCTTGGCCCCAACGCAACCACAAAGTCAAGACGCGTTCGTTGGAAACCGTGCATCGTTACTACGCGCGTCTGAGCCGCCTCTTGGGAGCCAAACCTCATCAGCGACTCCAAACTCCTTTCCAAACGCCGTAAACCACCCCATGGAACGGAGTGTCCCCGAATACTCGCAGTCAGGTTTGCCTTCGCCCTACCCAAGTACCTACGGCGACACTCAATCTGAATCTCCCTCTGCAGATCACGCATCTGCTGCACAATATCCGACTCCTCAGGAAGCGCGCTCGAGCACCTACTCGGCCTCAGCTACGCCAACCTCGGAATACGGAGCGTACGCGCAGTCTGCGAGGTCGTCAGGTTCTTTCCAAGAACAGGGTCTACGTCAATACCATCCAGCAGCTAGCAACCCCAGTGGCGGCAGCGGAGGTATGGCGCAAACACCAACAAGTCCGTCAATACCTTTGCCAGATGGGCGCAACCATCAGTCCCAGCAGGTCAAGTCTGACAGCGATATGCCCATAGATCCTTCCATCGCGGCGCCTAGCCCCACCTACGGCCATAGCCAGTATTCTGCCTATCCGGCGCCGCCTCCGCAAGACATGTCGCACAACTACCCGCAGAGCGCCGGCAGCTTGTATGCGCAGCCGCGGCCCGACTGGGCCAATTATGGACACCCAGGCCAGCAAATGCCACCCCACCACGTCTTTCCTCACACTCAGGCATCAGCACCCCCCACTCGAGGCCAGGTAGGTCCTTCATCTTTTTTGTCTCGTCGTTGTAGCCTTGGGTGGAATATGGAAAACCGCTCTTGATCCGGCGGGCGTTCTTGTTTTCTATTCATCTCCGTGAAATAGCTGATTTTGTTGACAGTATGGTGGACAGCAAGTATACTCGTTCGTACCGATTCCTGGGGCGCAGCAGCATAAGAGGCCCCGGCGACGATATGAAGAAATTGAGCGTATGTATAAGTGCGGATGGAACGGCTGCGAGAAGGCCTACGGGACTCTGAATCACCTCAACGCCCACGTCACCATGCAGAGCCATGGACAGAAGAGGACTCCGGAAGGTATGCTGATTTATTACTTTTCTACGCATTTGCATTCCACGTTTGAAAACCAGACTTGATATTCGAGAGCATTGTAGCGCCGACCTAGCCTATGGTAGCTTCTTGAGATATTTCGTCTGGTCCCAGCGCAAGCGGTCGCCAGACTAGCGCCAAATAGCTCTGAGCTAGGATGCTACGGCTAATTGCCCCGCCGGCTTGGTGTTTTCAATTTGCTGACCTATTTGCGTAGAATTCAAGGAGATCCGAAAGGAGTGGAAGGCTCGCAAGAAGGAAGAGGAAGCGCAACGCAAGGCCGCCGAAGAGGCGGAACGCCAGAGGCAAGCCCAGGCTGCGGCTGCCGCAGCGGCTCAAGCACAAAACGGCGGACCTGACCCGCAGGCCGCCGAGGGACCGGCAGCGTCGTCTTATCCGCCGGGTCGGCAGGTACAGCTCCCCCCCATTGGTTATCAGCAGAGCCAGTATTCGGCGCCTCCCGAATATAGCCCTACAAGTCACATGTACCCTGCCAACTACCAACAACCCCCGGCGTCGCCTTACCCTCCCCAAGGCCAGATGTACAACCAACGTAAGTAGCGCTATGTAGATAACCTGGTCACATAGCGCTCACAAAGCAAATAGACAGCGGCGCACAGGCTAGCCACTAAAAGAGGCTTATCGTCAGCCTAAATCACATTGTATATTATGTGGCTCTTCACGAAGCGACGGTTCTCAAAATCTATATTGCCTAATACCCACGGTTCAAAGACTGGCGACATCTTGGAAGGGCGGAGTGGACCTTTACAAGTTCTGTTTTCCTCGCATATTGCATTAGGGGACGGCTGGTGAGGATTGCATCATTGGCTTCAGTATGGTACGGTCCTGTCTGCCTAGCTGTGCAGCTCGGGATTTGGCGATTCAATTCTGGCGATGCTATGCTGCTGACGTTTGAATCAATGGCGATTCGTTTTTCGTACATGGGCGCTAAACGCGTCGTTCCCGCGAGTGGATAGAACTTTTTTTTAAAAAAAAAAAGAAATAAAAACGCACTGTTTTCTCCGTTATCATATCGGACGCCCTATGGCGCCTATGACCATAGCGATCGTGATTTATTGTCCCCTGGAAGGGAATTGCTATAGACTGATCATGGCAGGCGGTTGATGATAATGTTAACTTGTCGAGCATCTGGCGAGTGCCGGGCCAAGGTCCCCTCGCGGGGTGATTTAGTAAGCTCGGATTTTTAGCTTTTGCTCATCAAAGGAAGCTGATATTTGACGTATCCCCTTTCTAGAGGTGTTACCCACATGCGCCAGCGCGGCGTTGCATGAAATCCCGGGAACCTGGTTAGAATAAAAATAGCTCGGTGTCCGGTGCCGTATCGAAGCATGTTCCAACCCAGTTTAGCCCCGTGTGCTACCATTGCCACGAGGCAGCGAGGTAGCAACGAAGGCCGGATCCGCGTGGAGCTAAGACGGACAAGAACAGGACAGCTCACCTGCAGGGTATCCCAGGCCCCAGGACAGGCGGTCGTCCTGCGGTGCAACCACACTACCTGTTTAGCATCGGCAACGACGCCGTCGACCGCTTGGCGCACTAGGCATGGTGACACAGACGCTTGACGATTTCAAGTTACTGCCTTATGCGATGCGTGCCTAGCATTATCAACCACCAAAAGGCTTTCGGACTAAAAGAAAAAGGGCGCCCAATGCACAAATCAGGCACGTACTATGCCGTGAAACATCTAGCCTCCCTATTCAGTACAGGGTATATACTGCCGACCTGCCGTACAGTATGTACCTGGCCCGGCGCGGACTGTCCGGCAACGACACACAAAAAAACGTTGCTCTATCCTATGGGGGGCATCGACCGGGCTGAATTGAAAACCGAGGATGGGTATGACAAATTTCGCCAGCGAATAGGCGTCTGTAAGCTAAAGCACAGGTCGCGTCTGTTGGCGGCGTGCCGGGAGTAACATAGTCTCAGTCCTAATCTCTCTTCAGGGCTCTGTCAGTGATCCGGGCGGTCCGTCCCTTTTACCGTCCCCGTTGAGGTCAAATCAAGCCTTTTGTGCTTGCATACCCAGCTGCAACGGCTACAGATTCACTAGCTGGATTCGCTTCCGCAGCCATTCCTGCAGCCCGGGGGCGGCAGATACCACGCAGTAGCTCCCGCATGAACGGTCGATCTGAGGGCGGGCTCTGGGCTGAACGTGCTTTTAGTGAGGTTACAAGCGTCCTGGAAAAACCTCCGATGATCCTGCCCCGGGGTGTCTCTTAGTACGGATCCGGGGGAAGGGGTAACCACCGACCGCCACGACGAAGGGCGATGATGACGATGGGCTAGGAGGATGGGTGTGGCAGACGTCCGGTCGATGCAGCAAGGGTGGCATAGTCTGCACATGGACCGTTGGCGTCGGGTAACGTGCATTAGCGCGAGCGTCCGCCGCTCGGCCCGCGCGGTTCTTGGGCGTGGGAAACAGCCCAGCTGCCCTATTCGAAGCACGCCCGTCTTGGACATGGTCTCTATTTTCCATTAGCCGTCAAACTACGTCCACATTAGCAAGATGTCTATTTTTTTTTTCCCTTTTAACCACGACCGAGTCTGGCGCGCGCGCACTCTGACAAGGTCGGGTTGCTGCTTGGAGTCTAGCGCCGTCGTCAACACATTTACAAACCAACGCCGGTGTTATTGTAATCACTTGACCGTCGCCCGTACAGCCGTGTGTATCTGTACTTGTTGTTATACTTAGGTATCTGCTAGTCTCTCCTTTTAATGGAGACAAGTTCGGCGGAGCCCTAACAACACATGCAGACGGCACGCATGCGATCCTTACTAACTAGATCTATGCAAGCGGGATAGAGGGTGTAAAGCCTGCGATTAGAAAAGGGCCCCAAATGCCTCCCTCATGATCCATCCCACTTCTCTCTCATACTGGAGGTTCGGACCTTTTTCCCCGCCTCAGAACCCCCACCCGTAACCCGCTTCTAATCGCATCTCATATAAAGAGCTTGTCTCTTAGCTGTCGAATGAAAACATTGCCCCTGGTATCATTAAGTGAAGAGACCCATTGCTGCCGATGATTGATCCCGTTAATTCGCAAGGTCACAATTGTTGTTACAGGACCATTACCCCCGGCCTGCTCCCGCCTCCTCGAATGTCGCCATTACCCGCATATCATATGTAGCGGCATTTCTGCTGGAATTGATTTGAAGAATGTTAGGAAATGAGAGAGACTACTTACTGATGCTTCACACTTCGGCCGATCATTCGTTATGATAGCCATCACAGATTAACGATTCACATCTTGCGTCTCTTCTGCTACCCTACGGATATCCAAGACGAAAAGCGCAATCGCAACCACGTACTCTTACACGCGAGGTTCGACAAGGGTGTCTACTTAGAGTCGCCATAGGAACCGTCTTCATGCGCTTCCACGCAGCTCCCACCGGCCATGTTTCATTCCTCTCCTGCCCGTCCAACCATGTGCGACGCCCTGCTATTGCATCACTGGCACCTGCAACAGGCACGGGTTTTGATTGGAAGGCCGTATAGATATTTACAAGTACTGGTCAACAACTCTACTCAAGGCGTACAAATCAGCCAGTCCTAGCGACATTGACGGCTTGTCAGACCCTCGGTTGGAATAATGACGTGGCCGGGGCATGGTATCTCCCTTATGCCTATGTCTGCACTGGAAGGGCCATGAACACGGGCACGAGTTGCGGACGACGCTTTCCCAGTACCGACGCTCATTGACCCGAGATGACGGGGTTGAAAGCCCACGACATATCAGATTGGGACATGTGCACCACTCAAAAGTTCTTTGGGCCGCGCTCAGTATTGCAACAGCCGTATCGCAGTCTGATGCTGTGGAAGTCCGTCTTCCCCCTCTCGTTGTTGCCATTAGCGCCAATCCGGAGATAATCGAGAGATAGTCACTTACTTCCAATACTGTTACTTCGGGTTTGGCATGCTGACTGCAGAACACGATTAAGCGTACCTCCCCGTGGCCGCAACCCAGATTTATCTAGGTCAAGCATCTACAATACCGGCTGCGAAGAAGTTATCCTCACTCCTAGAAGGGAAACATGGTCGATCACCATGAATTATGCGTTCCACCACCCCACGGTACCGACATCGCAAACCAATAGAGTCTTCCCCGGATAGACCCACACCAACGATCGAAAGATGTCGGGCTTTAGTGGGGTTACTACGGGGATCTATTCCGGACACCTCCAAACGACCAACTTTTCTCTTCCCACCGCATCAGCCATCTACCGATCCGCCCAGTCGGACTGAAATCAACCAATTTGTCGATCTCTTACCAATTCGCCCGGGGAATCCTCCGCTTGATTCACCGCTGCCACCGAACAACCCCGACCAGAAGAATGATTTCAAGACGTCACTGGTAATTGTTGACGTCGCTATGCAGCCATCACCGACGACCGAGACGGAGCTACGGAGGGGCGGCGACGTCGTCCTCCTGGACGGCCTGCCCGCGAAATTTACTATTGGCTGCGACCGCACGACACTCTCCACAAGCAAGCCATTTCATGGCTTTAGAGACATTCCTAGCGGCGCACATCTCATATGGGTCGCGGCTACCGACTCGACGTCGTCACGGAACGGCTTCTGGATCTTCACCCCCAAGAAGACGGATTACCAGCCGGGTCGGGTGTGTGCCAAACGGTGGGATGCGTTTAACGAAACCCTAGACGACCCGCCTGATGGCGCTGAGGAACGCCTAGAGCATATCTTCCCCGGCCTCTACCCCTACCGATTCCCGGCCGCGGGCTCCGCCGCTCCGCGATGGAGCCTTCAGCAGGAGGCGGACCCGGCAGTGCCGGATTTCCTAGACGACGCTAGCATCTGGTCGCAGCTCACCTTCGCCATTAATCCCGAGCTGCTCAGCTCCATCACCAGGAGGAACCAGGCGAATTGGCCCGTGACGTCGTCCGATCGCGTGCTGGGCGAGAGCCGCACGTCCGAAGAAGCCGCGCTGTACAGTAACAGTGGCGGCGGCTCCTCGCAACTCCGCTTCAGATTCCGCATGGACGGCCCGCTCTTCGACCCGGCAGCCGAGGGCGCGGAACGCACGCGCCAGGCGCTGGACCCGACGACGTGGATCCTGGGCGTGCTGGAGGAGGGGACGAAGGAGAAGACCTCCGAAATCTCCAAGACTCTTAACGACGAACGCCGGCCCGCCGACCCCGCCCCCAACCCCGACCCCAACCCCGACCTCGTTCTCGTCGGCGAGCTGCAGTTCGCCTTCCTGACGGGCGCGCACCTCGGCAACTTCTCGTGCCTCGAGCAGTGGCACTTCACGGCGTCGCGGCTCGCGTTCCGCGCGCACGATCTCGCGGCCCGACGGCCCCGGCTCGCGCGCGACCTCGTCCGCACCTTCCACGCGCAGCTCGCGTACGGCGAGCGGTTCCTCGAGAACGGGGCCGGCGGCGACGATCTCCTCGAGGCGACGCCCGGCGGCGCCGAAGCGCTCCGCAAGTGCCTGGTGACCTACAAGGCGCACCTCGAGGAGACGCTCCGGGCGCTCGGCGACGCGCGCGCGCGGACCCCGGAGCACGACGCCGTCGCCGACGCCTTCGGGGCCCTCGAGGCTTGGCTCCGGCACCGCAGCCGCCGCGGATGGGACCTCGGCGCCTCGTACGTCCGGTCCGGCGGAGTCATGCTCGAGGACGGCGAGGTCATGCAGGCGGAGCTATCGGAGTTCGCCGACGAGGACGAGAGGGGCGAGTTCGCGCCCGTCGTCATGCGGCTCGACGACGACGGACGGCCGACCGACCTCGTGTCGTGGGACGCGTGATTTGCGCTGTATTGTGTGCCTGTATGTGTGTGTCGCCTGCCTGTCGGGACTTCGTTGCCGGTTCGGGCAGCTGCGATCCCGGAAGCAAAATCAGGGGTGTCGGTCCTGTGGAGAGCGGGGCCGCCACGCAGTGCCGAAGATGATATGTGCCAGGGCCTCGAAGGACGGTTTTGCGGTATCCGGTTGTGTGAGAGGCCGGGTTTGAGCCGAGGTCTCCGTGGGCAATGCTACGTGTAATCATGTTGCCCCTACGCCCTAAAAGGGCGCCTTCTTAGTCGAGTATTTACGGACTTTGTATCAAAGACTCGAGAAATGTCCCTTCCCATGGGCGGGTTCTTACTCGATCGCTGCGATACCTTACCATTAACGAGAGACCACAGGCGATGAATGTGTCGCTCATACAAGAACCTGTGCACTCATTATATGTATACTTGACTCGGCCCGCCACGGCAAGAGGACGCAGCTGTTCGTATGGACAATCGTAACTCTCCTTGTCTGCCTAGGTTCGTGCTATGCACGATCATTGTATCGGGCACCCCAATTGGGAAGACTGGGGTCATGGTGGAATCCGTACCGCACGTGTCCCAGCCGCGCTACTTACACCAGACCCTTGCGAGTCCTATAAAGCCACTATTCGCATAGATGACTATGGGACGGGCGGCAGAAAGACCCTCTAGGCAACCATGCCATACAGTCGCCTAAAAACAACGTCCGCTCCGCCATCGTGTCCAGCGTGAAATCAATATACAGGGAGTGCGTGTAGGTCTTCCATCCATCACGGGCAATTTTCACATCAGAGTGACGTTGAGAACATCTGGTCATACCCTACATATCGCACCCCGGGTTGGGCCCCAAGGTTCATCGTGTCTGACCCCTTTTCAGGGACACAGACAATGAAGCACCCGAAGGGGATGGACGGGGCCCACCAGGCCCGGTCAAGGGATTACCAAAGAAAGGGTGATGTGATCCTCAAGCGAACTCTACTCGAATATGCCACGTATGGAGATGAATAGGGATCGCGTCTACGATACTGGGCTCCAACCGTAGGTACCACAACAGTTGCTTGTAGCCAGGCGAGTTTTCACCATGCATCAGCGCGAGTAGGAGCTCGACTCCAGGCCGAGGAGACGAGCGAGTGAGCACAGGAGCGGAGGGGGGAATGTCTTGATCAACCTAGTAGTTAATTGGTCCGACCCGGGGGTGACAATGGGAAACCCGGAGGTCTCAGACCCTCGCTTTATACGAGATCGACCCTAAGAAACTGGCCACGAGTAAGCAACGGCAAGGCAGTCGAGATCCATATGAACAATACGAGCTTGCTGCCTTATAAATCGAGGTTCTCGGGAATGGTATCGCCGCCCCGCTCACCTTCGCGGCTCAAGGGGCATACAATACGGTTCCTAACTCTCACTAAGGGCGTCTCTGAATTAGCTAGGCCCTATATACTCTACGACTATAACCATATGGAGATTTCCCCTGCGCATGTAGTGAGCCCATGTGTCCAAGAGGACTCTCCGCCTTTGGCGCCCGTGTAGCTAGCCGCTGATTGTTCGACGAGCTCTTAATGTAGTTGCCAATCTAATGATATGGGATCAACTTCCAGAGGCCTTCTCTCGAAAGCGACAACCAATCTACACTAATACGCGATATTAGAAATCGTGGCTCGGTTTAGAGGCATCTGCAAGGGTCATATAGCCGGGAATTGTGTTAGGCGCTGGTAGCGGCATGACGCTTTCGTGATGGACAGTAATCAAATCTGAAGCGTTAAAGCCGAGAAGGATCGTCCATATTCGCCAACAACAATGCTGCGAACCGCCACTTATGCCGCATAATCAACACCCGCTAAGATAGAACGTGTACCAACTGAAGGCTTCTTCAGAAATTTGTGGTTTCATTCGCCTATCCCTCTACAGCCAGACAGAAAGTCCTGATATGTAAATGCATTGATAATAGAAGGCACCCAGATCGCCCTCGCAAAGGATCCTTTTTGACTCCAGAGGTCCGACCACCATTGCCATTCATCATACGCGGGCCAGCCAAATCCGATAGGACGATCCGTGCCCGTATATCGTAATCTCCACGGACCGGTGCCGCGCTTTTTCTCCCACAGACCCAGAACCACAACCGCCTATCGGTAAGACTTCTGGAATCTGGCACGGGCACCCCGACCACCGAACTTCTTGGGCTCGCTTCGTCGGTTATCGGCGACCAGCAGGGTACGGTCGTACTGGACCAGGGCCTGCTTGAGCAGGTTCTTGCTGTCTGTAATCGGGACGCTCCATCAGTCTCCTCTTCCGTTGAGAATTACTCCACCCTCGCTCAAAACTTACGCTCATCGACGTATTTCTGGTAGTAGGCGATCAGGGCCTTGGCGATCGCTTGTCTGACGGCATAGACCTGGGAAGTGTGACCACCACCGGAAACGCGGACTCGGATGTCGACCTCGGCGAACTTATCGAGGCCGACAATGAGGAGAGGCTCGTAGACCTACGGGGCTCTCGTTAGTTATACGAATACCGATGTAGACCAGAAACAGATGAACGCGATTCGGTGGAAACTCCAGCGGGCTGATATGGCTTCGTTTCGTGTCGGCTGAACGCGGTGTTTCGACATGGAGGATTTGCGTTCATACGAACCTTGAATCGCAGGACCTCGGGCTGGACCAGGTTCAGCGGTTGGCCGTTGACCTTGATGAGGCCAGAGCCAGCCTAATGCAGAGAAATTCTCGTCAGCTCGAGATTCGGAATTTAGCGGCCCAGTCTTCCCTCCATCGCTTCCCAATTGAATTCCTTCCCGTAAGAGTCGTACCTTGCAGTGCGCAACGGCGGTGGCCGTCTTCTTCTTGCCGAAGGTTTGGACGCTTTGGGTCGACATGGCTGCTGATGTGTCGAAGTGTGTGGTGGTGGTGGAGTGATGTTATTCGCACCCAAGACGTCCTGCTGCTGCTACTCACGGTTGAATGTTTGAGAGAGTCCACAACTTACCACACAAGATTTTGCCGAGGGGTGAGAAAAAGGTTTGTGCCCTTCAAAATATGCTACGACCTGATTGGTAGGAGGCGCGGCTCTTTAAGTGGGGTTAGCCGCAAGGTCCGAAGATATACCGCCGCGCGGACCCACTGTCGTAACGTCAAGTCTTCAGCCGCGCCTGAGGCAATAGTGCAATGATGTTACGGGTGATGCACGCATACGGAAGTCGGCATAGCCAGATGATTAGGCGGCCAATAATCAATCTCTATCTCGAACCACCTCGCATGAACCGTGTATCTTAGAAATCGTCTACTAAGCCGACGAATCTTCGTGGTGCCCTTCATTAGACCACCTCCAGACTAGGCTTCTTACTCTGGGAAAACGGGTGGGCTGTAAGTCCCGCCTGTTTAACTGAGGGCTCGCCAGGTCGTCGAGGCCGAAGTGCTCCGCTTTGGTAGAGAGCCATAAGGACGCCATAGGCCGAGAGACACCACGGAATTTCTGGGTTCCTCGTATAAGTAAACACAGCAACAATGTCCCGCAAAGGGGTAGGCCTCGCGGCGTTCGACCGTTCGCGGCTCACGTCGGCGCAGTTCGCCTCGCACGGCAGCTCGCTGCGGAGCACCAACGCGCAGGCTCTGGAGACCCAACTGGCGGTGTTCCGGTCGCTGCTGCAGAACTTCGCCCAGACGCACGCCAAGGACATCCGGTCGAACCCGTCCTTTCGGGCCCAGTTCGCCCGCATGTGCGCCGCCATAGGGGTGGACCCGCTGGCCTCGAGCAACAGCTCCGCCGGGGGCTCCGGCAGCGTCTGGGCCCAGCTGCTCGGCCGCAGCGTCAACGACTTCTACTTTGAGCTCGCCGTTCGCGTCGTCGAGGTGTGCGGCGCCACGCGCGGCGAGAACGGCGGCCTCATCGGCGTCAAGGAGTTGAGGGAGAGGGTCATGAGAGGTCGGATGGAAGGTGCGCCGGAAATCACCGAGTAAGGTTCCTTAACAGTCTATATTCTGCTAACCGTGGTCGTAGTCGAGCGGACTTGCTGACGAACAGAAGGGACGACATCTTACGCGCTGTGGCCACCCTGAAGCCTCTCGGTTCGAGTTACTCTGTCATCAAGGTCGGCAACAAGCCGTACATTCGCTCGGTTCCCAAGGAGCTCAACATGGATCAGAGCTCCGTCCTCGAGGCCGTCCAGGTCTTGGGCTTTGTCAGCGTCTCGATGCTTATGGCCAACTTGCGATGGACTAGAGCGCGGGCTCAGACCGCCATCGAAGATCTCCTGGGTGAAGGGATGCTCTGGGTCGATAAGCAAGAAGCCGAATGGGAATATTGGTCGCCTGGCTTTTTTATGGGCGATAATAACAGCACTATGCCGGATGGGTGAAGTGACGGCGCAGTTGCTTCTTCATACCCGTCGGATAAACCTATCTAAGCCAGCGCCGTATCACGCTTGCACTGCTACTTCGATAAATGTGCTTGGTTCCCAGTCACGACGATGCTACATTATTTACCGGGCACTTGGGAGTCGCATGAGGACTTGAAGCTCCCTGAAACCGAATCGCTGTCTTACCCGATGGGATCAGAATATACCCCGGAGCCTTCTGACCTAAAAAAAGAGTACAACCGTGGTAGTCACCCAGAGAGGGCTCGCCAAAAGCCTAGCAAGCCTAGACCAAAAGCGGACGGACGCACCTCCTGCCTCTATTCCAATGGACGTACCAAGGGCACTATTAACTTATATTGAGACAGTGCAACACAATTTGCAACAGACAAGCCAATTTGTACCGAGGTTATGCGTCGTTCCTCGTCATAACACTTTGATACCTTGTGTATTGAGGAATCCCGGTGAAACAGATATCATAACTCTGGTATGAAGCCAGTTTGATGCGAGGCGTGCAAGCAGTCGAATTCCTCCTGTCCGAACTTACTTCCGCATACAGAACCCCTATATTACAACTATACCAATAGCATTAGATTCATTAAGAAAGTGAATAACCGAAGGGCACACTATTTCGAAGCTGCGACATTAGCACAGCATTATGTTAGGCGCAATCAGGGGCATTGCTGCATCAAATCGCCCTCCGGCCCTGGGAGATCGCCTTAATGCCGGCTGTTAAGGTTATAAGACGCCCGAACTTGAACCTTCCGTCCACGAGAATCGCCTGGTGGACCTTTTATGTATGGAATCAGTGCTATAGCTCCTAAGACAGGCGCTCCGAGGGCCGCGTGGTGTAAAGGCTGCACACTTTCACAAGTACTCCGTATTATTCTTACTTCTTCACTCTCCTGATGAAAGAGGGGTAGGTTCGATTCCTACCGTGGCTACAAAATATCTTTTTTTTTCGCTCCCCTTGCCTTTCCCTCGCTGCTTCTTTTTAAACTCATATCCATCAAACACATTTGGCCGACATCTCATATACCGCAACAGCCTCATACCTCTTGACGAACAGCTTAAAAGCTGTGTGTGCACACACTTACAAATTCCCTTCTTATTATCCCTAATTTATACTCCCTGGTGGGAGATGGGGTAATGACCGTTGGCATTCGTAGTAGTGGTCTAAGGTCTTCTAGGTCTAGGCCTATGTTTCCATGAGGAATCCCCTCTTGATACGAGCTGTTACTCCTTTATTTGTCACGGCCTTAGTTGGGTCCAGGGCGCCTGTCCATAAAAGCCACTTAAAGTTCAAACTGCCAGCCTTGAATTCTGTAATTATCTTGACGAAAGGGAGCAGTCAAGAAAATACCGACATGAACTGGTCGACGGCTTGATCTATCACCTACTCAAGTCAGGTAAGATGCTACCATTTGTTGGCAGTTTTTATGTGTCAAGGCTAAGTGATGATTAATTGATTAAGTGTGTGCTAGAGAGATCTGTCCTAGAAGACGTAGACAAGTACATGCTTGTCTATGACGTTATCTATGGGTTATCTATGATTTGGCGGATGTCGCCTGCCAATTGAAGCCAGTCTTTTCAAGTCAACCGGAGCTTGAGTCACTCGGCGCAGGATTTGCATCGTTGCCGCCGGAGAATGAGACAAAAAGTCGGGAATCGTCAGCAATGGCCGAATCCGGCAGCCCAGGCACAGACGAAGTCACAGACATCGGTATCGCCACAGCAGACGGGATTCAACGAGGTATTTCTCCCGGCGATGCCGCAATCGCCTGTGATGGCACCACTTCGACGAAAGAGAGTGTCAAATGTGATGTTACCACCTGCGGTACCGTTGTCACCGACACCTAAGACTGGCACGCCTACACCTAAGTCGTCACCACAGCCATATGAGGAATGGCAGTTCGGTAGAGTGTTTCTAAGAAGTTAGACAGAAGGTGAGGCTGCACTGCAAAACAGAAGGAGGTTACCCTGCAAGGATTTGTATGGGAAGCGTATAGGGTAGGCTCAAGTGGGAATCGAGGAATTCTCAAGGTGTGTCGTAGAAGATAGATTTGTCCATATTGAAGCTATGAAAGCCAAACAACAGCTGGGAGATTTTAGGGCTATATATATAAATATATGGGAATAATCGTCTTGCTAAGCTAGTTATTCCATTATTAATTCATTTTCCATTATTAATTGATAGGGGAATAATAAAATAGCTTAGAAAAGTTTAAGAAGTATTGCTAATATTTGCTCTTTCGAATAGGGGTGGACCCACTTTCCCCAGAACTAAGCTCCGGATTCCTAAAGTGTTTGAGTGCCCGGCAATGATATTCCTACAAATCATCGCGGCGATACTCTCCATTTCTGTTATGCCACCTTTTTTTAACCTTATATCTGTTCGGAATGCCTAGCCGGCATCTTAACTATCGAGACAACCTTATATTCCTAAGCTAGCTCAAAGGCCGTGTGAATAATTATTGCACACTTTCACGAAGTACTTCGTATTTTGGTTACTTCTTCACCCCCTTGATGAAAGACAAGTTCGATTCCTGCCGCAGCTGCCATTTTATTCTTCTCAATTTATTCGCTCTTATTTGCCGCTGCTGCCTTTTAACCTTTGTACCGGCCAGCAACCATCCACTCCGGGCTTACATATAGAGACACCCTGTGACCCCTAACGAAAGGTAATCGTACTCTGCTTAGGTGGTTCCCATCATTACACTTGCCGTGCATGCTTCGGTGGCGATTCTAAATTTCCGTGATAGGACTTCCTTCATACTAGATTCCGCATCTATTCTTTCCACGATGCCTGTTCAGATCACACGTTAGTGTTTTCACCAAGTGTCAGGGAAACCGGTACCATTTGAGAGAAGTATGAAATAAGGTATGGTACTGATTGTGAACGGATCACCGTCTTCCCCTATACTTACTAAGCAATAGATGGAAGGGGCCCCGCCACCTTACACACAGACGGCCCTTACTTGTATGTTATATCAATTTCTATCTGTATTTTACTATTTTCCTCTATACCGGAAGTGGCATGCTAATAATTTCTTCATAGTACAACCCCTAGGTTAACTAGCCTAGTCGTCTCAAGCCTATATTTAATAATTCGGGGGAGGGGGGAATGCGAAATACGCGAACTATGTAGAGAATAATAGGCTTTTTACGAAAATATGCCTTAAATTGTTGAAAAGCCTCTGGGAAGGAAAACTGGGTCGTGTAGTCCGGCTAGCGCAATGGCGTGGATGGGCGTGCGAGCGGATCCGAATGTATTTAAACACTGACACCTCTATAACCTTGCGATGCAACGGCTCTGGAAGGCGTGGTTTGCCCTAAAAGGGACGTCCCCCACGTTAAATATCATCATCATTATCATCATCATCATAGCCAGGCTACTTTAATTCAGCTCTATTTGATGCTATCCCCAGCTCTGCGTGGATATGTCGCAGAGAACCACTTTAACATGACTTTAGTCCCTAAACTATCTTTATACTTCGGAGACCACGTGATCTTTCAACAAAGTGAGAGATCAACTTTAGAGCTGCCTTACTAGTATACGTATTTTTAAACCTCGAGGCAGGTTCATCCTGAGGACTAGCAAGCTCCGGATGCGGCTCATGTAAATCCCACATTTCGCCTGGTAGGGTCAGGCTTTGGGGTGATACCATCACCGGGATGTCGACGGCCCCAAGCCGGCGATGGATGCCGACTCCATACGATTTTGTGAGGACGATTCCATAAAGATTATAGCTGGTGGCAAATAACGGGAGAAACAAGAGCCTCCCCCTCCTTTCTAGAGAGCGTGCTTCCTGAAGTGGTATTTCAAGGTCTAGATTAGATCCCAGCAACCCTTCATACATAGAAAATTGAATGCCAAGGATATCGAAGCTGATTATTTCCTGGTCGTCTGACCAACTAAGGCTCAGAGGTAAGCAGAGGCCTTTTAATTGGACCGAACCGCACGCTATGATGGCATCCCCTCGATCCAAGGTATTGTCATGCAAGCTTGTTATTTCGGCAAAGTGAAACTTTTGCGCCCCAGGAAAAAATTCAGGGAACATAACCTCGCCATCGACCGAAGCCCATGACCAAGTAGGGGCGCGGAAACCCGTCGAGGATACTGGAAACCGCTCCACGTCTTCGATATGCCTCGACCAAGCGAGATCATATAACATCGTGCTGCTCCACATACCCGCGGAATAGGTATCGCTTGTTCTGATTGTCTTGATATGGCTTGCGATACCTGCCAGAGCTATGAGCTTATCCATAGGGCGTGTGAGATTGCACTTGGAATACCGCTGGGCCAAAGTCTTCCATTCAGTGCGAAATTCATCAGCGTTTGGACAGTCCGACGATGCCATCTTCATGCCGTCCACGCCCGGCACCGAAGGGGGTCCATTTGGAAACATTTCCAAGGTGCGAAGCTCTTTACACTCCCATCCCATCTGACCATGGCCGAAATGGAGTACCCGAGGAGCCAGATAGCGTTCCTGGAAGACCCAGCCTCGTTTGTTAAGCGCACCATTCTCGATTTCATCGTTCCACACATCATCGTCTAGCAAGTAGAAAGTCTGCAAAACATCATCCACGACTAATTCTACTGGTGATGGGTTTGCTGCGACCCAGGAACGTGGTTGGAGTAGAGTCTCAGAGCCGTCTTGTGAAAATGTAGCCGAAATGTTCAGGTATGAGTATGAGTACACCTTGTACATCCTCTGTGACTCAATCTTCCAATCCGCTAGATCACTGTCTTGCTTGATACAGAGGGCGTCAATCCAGATGTAGTTAACGCCAACAGAGCGGGAGATTTTTATAGCGTCCTGAAAAATTTGTGGGAGGCCAGTGACGTTGATGCTGTGTTGAAATTCTGCCTCTGTAGTCGAGTCAAGTTTCTTATAATTATGGTCGCCCCAGCGGTGGCTTAGCGTCACGTATGGCCCGTGTGGTACGTTAGCAGTCGTGATTATGAGCTTGACATCTCGGTCGTCTGATCCAAGATACAGTAGCCGAGTGGGATACCATGACTGAGTGTCATTTACCCTGCATTTCTCATGATGTCTTCTGCACCCACTGATCCATGATTCAATGAGGTTAAAATCAAAACCAACTGTCCTAGGTGCCTCCAACACCGTGATGTTGAAATCTAATTTCTAGCCGTCAGTCGAAACACTGAGGAGACTGCCGTGGACATACCTCGAGAATTAACAAAGTTCAAGTCGATCGAAAATGGCAGATCGCTTTTATTCTGGCCAGGAAGCACAACTGCGATTGAGCACGGCAGTAAAACACCGTCCTGTGGTTCGATCAACCCTATCTTAGCGTACAGATAGAACTCTACCTGGAGTGGCCCTCTCCGCCATGCTTTCAGGGCCATGTGCTTGGACTCTGCCTCGAGCCAGCTTGAGAACTTCGCGCAGATGCAGCACGCGTTGACATTCTTCCTGCGGTACCGCGGCAGCGTAACTTTAATATGGGGTCGACGATCCTCCCCAATGGGCTCATCTTGGGGGCGGGCTCCTTGAACTCCTGCAGAGCATCTTGAACAAAGTCCCATGATAAGGTTGCTTAAGCAGTTGTTTGTGATGAAAGATCCCTATGGTTGTTCCGCACCGACAGCGGAGGAATAACGTAAATACTGGGAAGAATGACCACGAAATGTTGAGAAGAAACTAGCAACCAAAAAATTTGACACTGTAACGTACGAACAAGTCTCATATAACACGGCCGGTGAAAGTCTTGGGTCCAATGGTCTGTATTCCTGATTCCCTTGATTGATGATGATCGGAAGGGAAATCTGGCTACGGGCCTAAGGATGTTTCACGCGCGGGAGCCAAGGGTCTATCACGTGAGCGTGGAGCTAACCTAGGCCTAGGCCGATTGCGAATACAAAGTACTTAGGGGGTTGCTTAAGATCTAAAAGCGGTCGGAGTTGGCAGAACCCAGACAGGAAATTGGATAAGAGCACAGCCGCGATGAATCAGCAGACTGGGTCGTGCCGAATGCTCGATATTGTTTATTCCTGGAATTATGCTTCTGGCTAGAAATACTCTCTTCTGTTCCTGAGAACTCTGCTTACCATATGGTATTCTCTACTCTATTCACTATAGGATAGTCTCCATAGATTATGCATCGTCCACGTCTGCCCACAAGGCGTCTACGTCTACGTAGGGTTTGCAATGGGTACCCAAATGGGTACCTATCACTACCCACGACGTAAATTCACACGCCATAAAAGCTTAATACTTAGGGTTTCCTAGAAAGATTTATTATACAAGTAATTCTGTATTGTTTACAGATGTTTATTATTTATTTATGATTGAAAATATCATCCGTGGGTAGTGATGGGTACCCATTTGGGTACCCATTGCAAACCCTACGCCTACGAACCTCGCTTTGAAGCCTCGACACTGGCCTATAGGCCTGCGATTCTAACCTCAAAATCCTGCTGTGCACTACCTTCACTTGGCCGTAGGGAGGAACAGCGTGGACTGCCGTCTAGGCACCACGTCCCCCGACATGATTTGTTAGATGGGTTCTACTTCACCGTAGAGTAAGTTAGTTAGACAGCTACACTTAGCCTAGCAAGGCCCTATCCCCTAAGGGAGTCTCAGGAGCGGCCGCTACGCGGTGCTCCTCCGGCGTTAAATACTACAACAAAAACAGCAACTCAACTCAAGCCCTTGAGACAATATGGACGTGAATAGCACATGGTTCATCTTGAGCTACTAACCAGGCCACTACGCTCACGATCGAGCATAGGGCCTTGCGTGTTGCCAGTCCCGGTTGCTCTACTGGCTGTATCCCTACCTGTACGATCTACGTCCAGGGCGCACGAGGCTGTGAGGGAGTGGCGAACTTCACAGGAAGGTGCAATGACATTGACGGGGACATCGCGCGTCCGGTCAACGGTTGCGATGGCATTGATGTTCGTTGGATGGCCAGCGGTGGTGAAGGAACTCTCCACGTGCGGGATGGGGGAGGCTGGGATGAGTTCAGGGTCGACCAGTGCACTTTCCCGGTTCCTGCCTCGGACCGATGCGCTTACGATGGGGGTTGCACCGCCATCAAGGTTAACTAGGTGCCTGCCTGCACTGCTGCTCGCTCACAGACTGCCGAGCCCAGGCAAGACACAGATCAACCCCGGACAGGCCGGCTCATCTGGACTATGTTACCTCTTATTCCGGCTATCGCTCAATGCCAAGCGCTTGCCATGTCTAAGATATTCTCAACGAGTGTCTCAGGCAGATAGTCATGTTGCCATGGACGAAACTTACCAATATGTAAATCATGGTGTCGTCGTACCAGAACAGCAGTATGGCTAAATCAACATAGAAACAGTGTGGTCCTTGTAGAGGGACTCTGACACCGAACAAGTCAAGATCTGAAATTCGTTCGGCAACCGTCAACAAGGAGCTGCAATGAAGGCGTGAAACCTTGGGGGGAAACGAGGTGAGACTAGTGCCAAGGTCTCTTAAATGGCAGGCCACCCTCTACATTCATCGAGGAAATCCATTTCTCACAGAGACCACCAACCATCAACACCATCTTCTCGTATACGTACAGTCGGAGCCGATGCTTCGGACTCCTGCGGAGGGGTGCACTATACGCTTCACGTGGTGGCGGGCGAGGCGCTGCTTCATCCCGCGTGGTCATGTGGGCCACCACGTTTATGACGGCCGAAGGCTTGAAGAAGGTGGGGATGCGCCGCCCAAGTCAAACTTTGGAGTAGACGTCACGTTTCAGCCTCTAACTTTAGACTGAAAGACATTAAAATATTGGGCAGCAGGCACTTCACTTTATTCTACTTGGACAATCGAGGCTCAGTAACATACAAAGCCTGGCTAACTGGCACCTTATCTTGAAGAGGTGGAGACAAACTGGGGCCCACCGTCTGCGGCCAGCGAGCTCCAAGGCGTCGAGTCGTCATCAGCGTACAGCCAGAACGCAGATGACTAAAGCCAATGTCACAGTAACATACGCGGACCTCGAACTGGCAACGCCCTTGTTTCTTCGAACTGATATCGAGCCGACGCGAGAGGTCATATGAAGATGCTTTACCTTTGCGCGGAAGCACTTCCAGGGGTCAAGAGAAATACGGATGGCTCCTTTTAAAGGGTATTGCTCCCTGACACTGCTTGCTGAAGAACCGCAAGGCCAATGCCGAGGCGACTGCCCTGCATTAATCGTCCAAGTTGACCAGAGACACACGGGCTTGATGTTGATGCCGCGAGAGAGGTGTGGGAGATCTTCTCCAGTCCGCTGCCCGCCAGGCCTGCCCCGATAGATGAAAGCGATATGGAGAACGAGGTAGACTGTACGGACGGTTGTGACAGCCGATATGATGAGGGCGACGGGTAGTTCGATAGAGAATTTCACATCGACAGGGAAAATCACGCCATCGGGAAGCCGATCAGACGACTACCTTTGAGAGAAATATCAAGAAACGATATTAGAGTCCCCTGGGTCGAGTCACTCGGAACCATCAACAGACTGCCAGCAAGCAACGGCACACAAACCGGCAAACTCCTCGCCTACTCCATGACCCTCATCCCAAGCACAAGCCCCTCCTCCCTCCGTCTCCCCCCATCTCGAGACACAACAACCTCCCTCGAGGGCCAAATCTTCATCAAAATTCTAGCCCACCACTTCGCAATCTCCTGGCACCACTCCCGCTCCCCTTCTGAAGCCCGTCTCTTCCATCCCCAATCTCACCACCACGGTCAACACACAAGCGTGCCCCCAATCCGCAAAGGCAAAATCGCCTCCACCCTTATCCCCTGCCTAGACCTCCTCGCTCACAACTTCCTCCAAGATCTAATGCCAGTCGTCAGAAGAATTATCACCTCACTAACTTCGAATCCAACCTCCCCTAGGTCTTCACTCACGGCGACCTCCTCCCAGTCCCAGATAACATCCACATTAGCCCCACCCCAGGAAGCCACCACCTCGTCGGCCTCATAGACTGGACCGAAGCAGAATTTCTCCCCCTGGGCGTAGAAATGTACGGCCTAGGAGAATGTCTCGGAGTTTACCCCAGGGCAGGAGGAGCGGATGTACTATTCCTTCAAGACATTCAGGAAGGGCAGGAGCTTCGATATCCATAACCTGCAACCCATCTAGTGCCCATAACCTACAGTTAGTAGACTAGTTATTAAGCAACCCGTTCAGTAGGGGCTGCACGTCTTTTTGTGCTGGAACAGGTCAAGGGACGTGACAGGTGCTGCTGAGCCGATGCCCGCCGAACCTGAACCGGAACCCCTTGACTCGTGAGTCGAAATATTACGAACCAGAACTGCTCCCTGCGGAGCCGGAACAGCGTAAGACCCCGGCAGAAGAGCATATTAGCCACCTGAAAGGCCACGCCTCCAATAGCCATTTTCTTGCCAATCTGGGCGATGGTCTCGTCGCCTCCTCTGGAGGCCGTAATTGCCGTGAGGGTACTACCAGCGACCTGGACGAAGATGGAGAGGAAGTCTGTTCCGACGAAGACCCAGGGGTAGTGAAGCGCGAGGTATGGACCATTGCAGACCGTACCAGATAACAGTATGCTTGAAAGTGACAGAGATCGCAGCGGCAACAAGGGTAGGAGCTAGGAGAAGTGTAAGATATTGCTGGGTGAAGGAGTCCAAGTCCCAAGGATTGTTGGCAGGTTTTGTTCACGCCCGATAGCCTAGACCGTGAGGCTACCGCGCGTGCGGCGAGCACAATAAATGCCAACGATTTAAAGTGCGGTTTAAGTTCGACGGTTGACGAGGTCGCCGGTTAGGCCGGTAAGGTATTGTTTTCTTCCTTAATTTTAAAAAGAAGCCTTTAAGAAGCCTGGAAGCCTTAGCTAACCGTTAAGCCTTATAATCTTTAACTATTAACCTAGTTTTATATTCTACTTCGTAAATCATATATCGTTTTATTAACCGCTAACCGTGAAAACCATCAATTAGTCATCGTGTTCGAAGATACTGGGTATAGGATCCATCGTGCAAATTATATCGTGTAATGATTTTCTGTGTATTTGGCTCAACCTGAAAAATAAGGCTTGAACCTACATCTATCTTGCATATAAGTTCTGCCTAACCTTTGTCTTTACTACAGGAGCAATCTCTCAGCTGATTTTAGACGTTCTCAGGCATGTAATGCTGAGGCTAACCGTGCATGGACAACCTGAGATCTCAGTTGTGTGCGATGAAGAGATCCCCTATTTGATTAATGCCGAAGTGAAGTTAGCCCCACATTTATATAAAAAGTGTAGGGTATTCGATTTGTATCTTACGGAAGTAAATGGTCGGCCTAGGATGAGTGTGTCCTTTGTGCACTATTCGTCCATATATCTACACTTCGAACCTAACCGTACAGATTGGCCCCCTATTTAAGTCCGGGTATCAAAGCTTTTTTTTTTATTATCTACCCACTCATTCTCGTCCCCCGCCCTCTCTGCTCTACTGGCGGCGCATTCACTCGCCGTCCTCGTCGGCCTGTGCTGCCCCCTTAGCCGCCTCCCGGGCGCGGACCCACTCGGCGGCCTTGGCGCCAACGCGCTCGCGGCTCTTAGCGTCGCCGTGCCTCTCCTCCCAGTCGGCCCAGCGCTTGAACCACTTCTTGGCGGCGCGGGCCTTGAGGCCGCGGACGCGGGTGGCGCGCTCAAAGACGTCGCGGACGACAGCCGGGTCGGCCCCCGGCGAGTCTTCGTGGTCGAGCAGCTGGTTCCAGAGGTCGAAGCGCTTGGGGAACGTGGCAAGCAGGCCTTCGAACATGGTTCGCCCCAGCTCCGGGTTCGGGTGCGCCGACGTGAACTCGAGCGCTGCGAACTTGGTCACGAGCGCTAGCCGCGCCTGGCTCGGCAGCGCCTGCGTCGCGCGCGGTAGCAGCGCCCGCGCCCGCTCCGGCTGGTTCTGCACTGAGTGCAGCCAGTGCGCGTAGTTGTACCAGACATCAACCGAGTTGGCGCCGAACTTCTTGCAGAGAGTCTGCAGGAGTTCGTCTGCCTTCTGCGAGACCGTTAGCTAAACCGTAGAGGCAGTAGGTAATAGAAGGTAGTAATAACTTACGTCAGCCTTGCCCTCTTGGATGTAGATGGTCGCGAACCGTTGGTAGACTTCTTGTTGGTCGTTGACCTGGCATGCACGCTTGAAGACGTCCTGGACTGTGTCCTCGTCTCCGAACCTCACCTCGAGATTGAGGTAGGCGATCCAGACGTTGAGCTTCTCTGTTTCTTCGGCGCTGTTGATCGTATTGATGGCACGTTCCGCCACCTCTCGGGCCTTCGCAAGCTCGCTGACTTGCATCTGGTGAGCCATGTATTGTATCCATAATGCTGACGAATTGGGCTGTCGGTTAAGTAACCGTTCATAGCCAACCGCCGTCTTGGGTCCAAAAGCGTCGAGATCACCGCTCTTGTCCTCCTCGATCTGAGGTTTCCGTCGCTTCTTCTTGTTCCGAGACGCGGTAGCGTTTTCACCCTCATCGCCATCCGTAGCATCGGCCTTGTCCAGGGCATCTGCCGACCAATCAAAGCCACCAGCGTCTAGCCCTTCACCACCGTCGGTTGCTGCATTGGTCATTTCGATGTCCTCGTCTTGATCGTCGGAATCATCCTCTGTACTATTGTCGGTGCCTGTGAAGTTGATAACACTGCCGGCACCCTCCATGCCGTCATCATCGTCGTCATCTTCCTCAGCCTCTGAGTTATCCTCGTCACCATCTAGTAATGCTGCGCCGGCTTCTTCATCGTCGTCGACGCTCATGTCGCTGCCGATGTCATCCTCAAAGTAGGACGGCTTCAGGCCGAAGTTGATACGTTTCTTTGGTAGATCAAGCTTCAAAATGATGGCCTTGACCGCATCACCTTCGTTGAGGAGCTTCCTGGCGTCCTCCACGGGCTCCTCGGCCATCTCGCTCCGATGGCAGAGTCCACTAACATTGGCGGAACCGTCTATCAGGATAAACGCGCCGAACTCTTCCACTTTTCGAACCGTACCTGTGACAATCTGACCTTCGCGAAGCTCGGGATAAGTGATAAGCGGCACATAACTCTTGTCCACGACGGAAGGCTTGAGGCTCATTTGAATGTGGCCTACTGCGGGGTCAACCGAGATGATTCTGCCTTTGACGACTTGGTCAACTTGAAAATGATCTTTCCAATCTTTCAGGAACTTGTCTGAAAGGTCAGAGATCTTAACCATTGCCGTAACATCCCCTCCAAGCGCCACGAAAAGCCCCTTATCGGAAACATTCTTGACAAAACCTCGAATGACGTCTCCGTTACTGATTTGAGACGCATTTGTTATCTCGCGGTCCTTGACTGGTAGAGATGAGTTCAGCACCCTTGACAGGCGTGTCGAGAGCCGTATCTTCTTATTGCTCTTGTCAACATCAACGACGGAGACCCGAATCACACTATTCTTGCTGTAGGACATTGTACTGGCCTCATCGTAGTCGTCGCTGATATCAATCAGATGGGCAGGTCCGGAAACTAGGTCGCTTAGTTGTACCATGACCTGTCTCTCATTAATCTTTGTGATGCGGCCGGGAAGAACCATGTTTTTCTTGACATCCTCCCATTTTAGGTTCGCGGAGGATCCCGAAGACCGTGCAGACAAGTCAAGGCGTCCTTCGGCTGCGTTGACGGCAAGGATACGCACGCGCAATGCTGAGCCTACAGGGAAGTTAGAGGCTAGCTTTTCGAGCTGCGACACGTCATCGGAGATCTCCAACGTGTTAAGCCGCCCTCGAACGTTTGGTGATATGTTAGCCCACAAAGAGTTCTCCAGGACCTTGTTGACGAAAGCCAGATGAGTTGAACCGACCTCCAGCTGGTCGAGGGACAACGGGCTGGTTGCATCACCGTGCAGGTCACTCGGCTTTGCGGACAGCTCGAGGACCGAATGAGTCGACCGGTGGGAAATTGGCAAGAACCGGTGATTTCTGGCATCGTGAGCGCCTAAGACTCGAATGTCAATGACGTCCTGGACCTTGAACTTGGTCAAGGGAGCCTTCGGGTGCGAGATCTCATCCCAGCTATCGAAGACTTGGGAAATATCGACACGGCCCTGTATGTTGTCGGCTAGCCTGACATTCAGCTGTGTGCTTTTGATGGATACGATCTTAGCCCTGGTGATCTTCCCGACGACCACATCATCCATCGATGAGATAGTTTCGTCTACTGGGTTTTCGACTTTGGCTCCTGCGTTAGAGGTAGCTTGCTGCTTATCGGTCATTTCCTCTTCAATAGCGGAAGACGCGGCAATAATCCGCCCGTGTTCCCTGTCGACCGAAACAATTTTGACAAGCACCGACTGGTACTTCTCCAGTCCAAAATCAGTTTTCTTTTGGTCCTCCTGGGGCAATTTCGACTTCGGTAGCAAAGCAGTAAGCTTGCCGGCAAATTGCACAAAGACAGCGGTGACCGTGATGTTCCTTACGAAACCTTGTCGAAGCTCACCGACCTTCGCCTCCTCTAGCAAGGTCAAGAGGTTCCCCTCTTGGCACGCCTTCACAAGACTAGGCTTTTTCGATAACGCTAGGAAACGACGACCCTCATTCTTGTCCAGGACCACAAGATTGCCAAGCGTCTGGCCAACGCGGATACCTTTCAAAGCAGACTGGGTCTTGCTTGGTTTATCAGCAAGTTGCCCTGCGGGTATCATAGCCTTCAAGGAACTGTCGACTAGTTCGACAAAAACATCATCCTCAGTCTTCTGCACGACCTTGGCTGAGACCAGGTCACCAAGCTTGAGGTTCTTCAGCGCGGTCTGTTTTTCCAGCCCAAAAGCCGAGGGATCTTTACAAGATACGAAAAGCTTCCGGGCGTCGGAATCGAAGTTGAGGACATGGACACTGACAACCTGACCGACACGGAAATGCTCCTTTGGGTCACGAATGTAAGCTTCGCTCATTTCCGAGACCGGAAGGAAGCCGCGCAGAGAGCCATAAAACTGCACCACAGCTCCATTTGGCAGAACGTTCACAATCGTTCCGGGCACCTGGATTCCCACAACGAGGTCTTCGAACGACTTGATAGGCACTGCTTCTGAATTTACTAAGGTCTTCTTCAGAGTGAGCCTGACTTGCCGCCTTGCGGTATCGGTAGAGAGCACCCGAGCTTTGACCTTTAAGCCTTCTCTGAACTTCTTTTCCGGATGCTGTAGTCGGACATCTGCCAGGTGCATCTCGGGAACGTAGCCAATAATCCCTTCTGCAAGCTTGATAAGCAGACCGGCGACACCGTCTTGATTGATTAAAAGCTTCTCAATTACACCCTCGACGACCTCACCCACGGGAATGTCTTCGATACGCAGGAAGCGTTGCTCCAAAATGTGCTTTTCGAAGGACAACTGGAACATGCCGTCGAGAGCATTGTATCCTACGACCCTACCACGATGGACAGAGCCTAGCTTAAACGGACCGGATGACTCTGACAGCATGTCCACCTTACCATCCTTGACTCTGGAGATGTGCACAAATCCAGATACACCATCTACGCCAATATCGACAAAAAGTCCGATGTCTGGCTCGACCTTCGTAACGGTGCATTGCTCCACAAGAGTCGATATTGAAAGAGCGTCCGGCGGATGTTGGCTGGACGTAGTACGCATCGGCTGTAACGAGAGGACATGTTCGAGAAGAGAAATGCCCAGCTTAGGGTCCTGGGCCGTCGGGAAGTTGCAAATCACACGTGCCTTGACCTTCTTCCCAACCTTGTACTTAGATTCCAAGTCCAGGGCTTGGGGGCCGACGCCAGAATGGACCAAGTCGGCAGTAACATCCAACGAACCCATGACCTTGCCCGCAATGCCACGGTTCGTTATTTCGGATACTAATAGTTCCACCGAAGACCCTGGTAAGAACGTGTTGATCGTTGTCGCCTCTGATGCGAAATTCTGAACCCTCCCCAATTTGGATTGTAGCGTTGTCAGTTGAGCTACCTTGCCGTTCGCACTCTTCCCGGTCACCAGACAAAGAACGACGGCGCCGGGCTGCAATTGAGAGTCGGATATATCCTTGTCCAACTCTTTCCGTGGTAAGAAGCCACCAATTTTCGAATCGGTTATGCCGAGGTCCATAACGAAGCCATGATCTTCGGCACTAGTGACAGTTGCCATAACTGTACTGTTGGCGACAATGTCCTGGCTGGATAAGCCAGTGTTGGTGTGCTCTGAACGGAGTGATAACTCGATATGTCTCTTCGGTTTCGTGGCAGTAGCCGATCCCTCCTCGATGGTTGACGTAACATAGGCTCTAAGATATTGGCCGGTTCTGAAGAATTCTTTTAAGTCAACACCACTGTCCTGGCTCCCCTCATCCTTTTCGTCGTCGTCGTCGTCGCCCTCGGCCTCAGCGGCGATTCTTTCGTTTAATGTATCGGAGATAGCAGTAATGGGTACATGGCCGGTGAGGTTATTAGGCAAAGCAAGAACGAGGTCTAGTGAGTTGATTTCGGCGATCTGAGCAAGAACCAACGAGCCCTTGACGAGGCGCTTATAATTGAGACTCTCAATCTTGATGGCATCGTCTCCTTGGTGTGCTTTGGTGGACTTGGCATCCTTCTGGCCCTTAGACTTCTTCTTCGTCTTGGGGGCGCGATCGGCTTTCTTTGCGCCTTTGCCAGACTGCTGCTCGAATAATACGTCCTGTTTTGCTTGAATGGCAATCTGCTTCTGTTCAAGCGGCGAGAGGACGCTTCCTCCACCACGAGGAAACAAGGGTTCTTCTTCCTTCAAGCGAGAAACGGCAGGGAGACCCACGAGCCCCGTCCCGGAATCCTCGGGGTGTTTCGAACTGGCTTTCGCATCGCCTTTCTTAGTAGGAGTCTTGCCGTTGTCGGACTTGGTTCGCTTTGAGGGTCGAGAGTCGCCGCTTGCTTTCCCGGTCTTAGCAGTCGAAGGGCCTCCTGGGGCATCTTTCCTCTTGAGGGTGCTCATAATTTCATAGCAATGCGACGAAAGCCGACATTCAGGGGGGATGCTATAGTATGCTGCCTAGCAAAGGTGAACTCGGTTAACTGCGTAGGTACTGATTCGCAGCAAGAAAAAATTCCATATCTTATCAATGCGAAATGTTATCAACTGGGTAGTCGGGGTCTCGGCGGTTGGACCCCCACCTGAAGACTGGAGCTGGCTCGAGCTGCAAGGGTCACAACTCACTAGAGTGCTGTAGGTGGGTCTCATTTAGAGGGGCCAGAACCTAGCAACTACGTAACCACTGGGAAGCGTGGCTGGCAATCCGAGGTACACGTCCGGAGTACCCTTAAGAGGCGTGTCAGAGCCATCCATCACTTAGCCGTCTACGTCTTGATACTTTAATCCGGTAGGCTGCCGTGAAGCCCAAACACACCCCCACAACACTTCACAAAGACCTATGAACAGTTCGTAGGATGATATCAAAATCATGATTTCGCGGAAGCGCTTGAGACCGAATCCTGTTCCCAAAGAGTGCTTGCCCGCGTCTTCGCCATCGTCAAGAGGAGGTATCGCGTCACCATCCAAGGAAAGCTCAACGTTGAGTTCAACGCCATCATCAACAGGTCCAGGCCCATCAGAACCCGAGACCCAGGGGATGAAGCCGCAACCACCCTCAAAGCCCTCGAGTTCTACTTCTAAGAATACCCTAAACCATAGATCTCAGGTCGGTTGACTTCTCCATCCACTCGCTTGTCATTAACTTACTTTGGTGTACATTCATAGGCTCGAGCACACAAGACTCGTAGCTGGTACGGATCGTGGTCCGGTAAATCGCAAGCCTCGACACAACTAGCTTTTGAGAACATCTCCGGGGGCACTCTACGTCCGGATGCCACGCCAGATTTTGGCCGTTTCGAGACCAAGAAGAGCGCAGAAGGCTCTACCGACTCGGATGCTCAGTCCGTCAGGACATTGCCTAAAACCGCCGAAGCCGATGCGACCTCCACGGACCCTGCTGGTACCGTCAAACAGCAACAACCCACTAGTCAGAGCAGTCCTAGCAACGGAAATTCTGATCCAAATGACCGAAAGGATGACAACCCAACCACAGATGATGGTGAGGGGTCTGAGCCACCAACAACAGTCACCCCAGTTGCCCCATTGCCGCCAACGTCTTCAAGCTGGCTAGGTTGGTTAGGGCTTTCGCTAGCACCAGCGCAGGCAGACACACCAAAGGAGCATGGAGATCACCCTGAATCTTCCAAAGAGACGGAATCAACCCAAACCACTAGTCAACCAGAAGACATACAGAAACCTACGGAGGCCATAAAGTCCCCACCCGAAACGCCGACGGCCAAACAGCCAGCAGGTTGGTTCGGGTTCTGGTCATATAACACGCGCAGCTCCCCGAACAGCGGCGTGCAGGCATCTGCGAATCATGAGCCATCTCAACCAACAGTGCAAAAACCGACTGAAGATGTTGTTATGAAAGACGCTCCACCGCCAGCCCCTTCAGCGCCGGCACCAGAAAGCCAACCGTCTGCCGGTTCGACGTGGGCGTTTTGGTCGAAGGACACGGGGTCGAAGTTTGACGGGAAGACGACGGCTGCGTCGGAGGAAGGGGAGCTGGCAGTAATCGGTGAAGGCTCCGAGTCGAGTCCCAGACGTTCCAGCGGTGTTGAAGTCGGCGAAAGCACGACTTCGGCGCATAAATCGCCGGTTAGAGCTGCAAAAGGGTCAGGAATCAGGGCAGCGTTGTCGAAAAAGAGCAAGAGGGTCCGGCCGCAGTCGATGGATTTGGACGAGCCGTCACCGGCGCCACCAATAGTCCAACCAGATGCATCCCTGAAAAACGCGGTAGTGAAGGCTACTTCACCACCAAATTTACTTCTTCCCTCATTTAGAAGCACCTATCGTATGAAGGAGAATCCGTCCATCATCAAGCAGATCGCGCAACTGCTCCTAAGGGCAGAGCAGCCTCCCCCGAACCACGTCTCCCTAACGAATGAACCACCTAAGATTCGGCGGGCTGTCGCTATTGGCGTGCACGGGTTATTCCCGGCTTCGTACCTTCGCCCCATGATCGGACAGCCTACTGGAACTAGCATCCGCTTCATGGAGCATTGTGCGGAAGCGATCCGTAGGTGGGCGGAAGGTCACGGGTGCGGCGACATCGAGATTGAGAAGATCGCTCTCGAGGGGGAAGGCAAAATCGCTGAGCGATTGAATAACCTCTGGAAGCTGCTCCTGAATTGGGTTGACCATATCAGACGTGCCGATCTGATTGTCCTAGCGTGCCATTCCCAAGGGGTTCCAGTAGGGATGATGCTTGTTGAGAAGTTGATAGAGCTCGGGATCGTCAATGGTGCCAGAATCGGCATTTGCGCTATGGCTGGCGTTTCGCTGGGCCCCTTCCCAGAGTATAAATCAGGCATGGGCATGTTGATGGGCTCCGCCGCGGAACTGTGGCAATTCACAGATCCCGAAAGCGAAGTATCCAAACAATACGAACGTGCATTGCAGGTGGTGGTCAACCATGGCGCCCGAATCACGTTTATAGCGAGCATCAACGACCAACTCGTACCCCTCGAGTCAGCCCTGATGTCACCAGCATCCCATCCCTACATCCATCGGGCTGTTTTCATCGATGGGCGCGTGCACGCTCCTGATTTTATTGCGCATCTCGTGGGCTTCGCACTCAAGCTTCGAAACTTAGGGATTTCCGATCATGGCCTTATTCGCGAACTCTCTGTGCCGCTCGCTGGGAGCCTATATTCAGGAGATGGGCACTCGAGGCTCTACGATGACCAGCAAGTCTACGAGTAAGTTCGGCCCGTATTTGGGATGCCGTGGCACCCCTCCCACCAGTTAAGAACGAGTACTAACACTGCGGCAAGCTTAGCTGTCTCGCACGCATTGGAAACGACCTCGATTAGTCATGTGCCATGTCACATTCGGAAACACGAGGGTCTGGCTAACCCCAACCCCTATGCGTTGCCGTGGATCATGCGTGGTCTACTGGAAGAGGAATTCGTCAAGACAGAACTGTACTCGGAGACGGCAGAGTTGCTGAAGCAGTTTGACGACTGGAAACCCGTCACCAAGGCGTTGAAGGATGTCAAATACAGGCTAGAGGTAGTTCGGTCAAAACTTTAGGACCGTGTATTCGTTATTCTACAGACGAGTCGGGGTTGCTGTTATTATATTATGGCAAACCGGCTGGGGTAAGGATCATAGCGTCTGCTTCATTGGTAATCTATGGAGTTAAGGAATAACCAGATTTAGGAGTTGTCGGGAGGCGATCGGAGCAAATATACCATATAAGGGCTTCCGAATAGAATACATACATAGTCCACTAACACATACTATAATGACTGAAGGAAACGAGCTGGTTACTTCTACGTAGGCCCTTCCGCGAGAGAGAGGAATTCGAGATGCTTAAGTGAGTGAATCAGTACCCAGACTCGGGCGATTTTACGAATGCTTCTAACCAGTAGCCAACTAAGAATACCTACCCGTCAGGACTCAGGACGTTCAAGATGTGCAACTCCCCTGTGCCCTGTGCATGATACCCTTCTCCCTACCTAAGTACTACCTAGGTATGTATGTATATAGGTATGTTTTGGGGGTTATTAATTACATTACATAAGCAACTCGCATGCCTCTCGGGGGGATAAGAGTAGAGGTTGCCTTTTCGCAGCCCTACGGAATAATCGTCATCTTCTGAATAGTTCATCGTTCATCCTTGTTAAGAAGGCCAAAAGTTGCGTGCCGTCCAATAGGAACGATTCCGCAGATCACCAGCGAACATGTAAAATTAGGTATTCTGAAGGCTAAGACACGTGCAGGGAGAAACGGCGCCGAACTGCGAAAACTTGTAAATATAATCAAGTCCTTATTAAGTCCCTCTGAAAACTTACTGCAGGCGGCTGTTAACCGAAATTCAGTTGATCCGGGCTTCTTGTGTTGGTCAACTCGCTTGTGAGTTTAATGAGGACCGGTATTATGTTCATCTTGGTAGGTACCTTAGGTAATTGACACAATCTAGAACTCCCTGGGACTAATCTAATTCAGCCAATGGGAACTGCCCAATATCTGTACTGGTACTTCTTTCATCGGGATTCGCGCCGCCTTGCTCCTCCTTACTAGCGGCATAGACATTTGAACTGGGATGCTCCGTACAAAGGGGCTCTTTATTTCTCATTGTCCGTTATAGGGGCTATATCGCACGCAGACGATCCCAGGTAATAATGAGACGGTGGACCCTGGTGCATCTCTCGAAGCCGCTTTCGCGCCGACCCGATTTGTCTGCGAAGTGACGTGCGTACCCGGCCGAAATTCCAACATTCCTTCCCACGGTTAATAACGACGGAGTTAAAGTGCCTACATTTGTTACTCGTAGCCCTATCGCACGCAGGCTTCGATTCGAACATCTTTTCCTTCGCCTTAAGCAGCGTCATCTGGGATACCAACACCAAATTACCTTTCCATTACGCCTGATATCTGTCTACGCTGCTTCGAGCTAGCCGCGTGAAGCTCGCTCTGTAAAGACGACATCTCTGGGGGGGCATAGGATGCAGCTCACGCAACCCTCCGATAATCTCCTGTAAGGGCCATCTCTCTCTCTCTCTCTCTCCCTCCCTCCCCTACGACCATGTTGCGGTTGCCGACTGACGGCGAAATATCTAGTTAGCTACGCGGGGCGCGCCTTGGTTAAGGTGCTATCGCTATGGCCCTCCTCGATCCGAGCTTCGTCTTTGGGATTCTCGTCCTCGTCTACCTTTCGTCCTTTGTTCTGTTCGCCGTCGTTCGCATTCTTACCGGCGTATCCATCCAACGACTCGGTTACTTCTCCCTTCGACGATTGGCCTATACGCCAAGGGATGGACTAAATGTCAAGATCCGGGGACTCGGCCTCAGCCTCCACCGCCCGACCTTCTCTCAGCCGACTTGGATGAGCATCAAGGTGAACGAGCTTGCCATCACTGTCGATATTAAAGAGCTGGAGAGGCAAAAGCAAGATGCTACCGAAGTTGATAAAAGTGCCGATGGATCTGGTAGGGCAACCCTGGCCGACGGGCTCAAACCCCTACCCGAACGACCGCTTCCTAGGCGGGGGAACTCCGGGCCCGCGCGTAGCGTGGTTTGGAAGCAGCTTACGAGGATAAAGGAGAGGTTGAAGCGGTTGCACAGGGACCTCTACTGGCTCCGGCTGGTAGATGTGGTTGCGGACGATACGACGGTACATATTGTGGATATTGGTAATGTGCAGCTGGGCAGCTTCACCATTGCCGTGGACACTCGGCGACGCATGGTAGACCGCGCTCGGTTCTTCTTCCAGTCAGGTGCCGAGCAAAAGCGTCAGAAGCTTTCGGCCGAATGGATTGTGACTCTACGAAGCGTCCTCTTTACGGCTAATGGTCAGGAACCCATCGAGGTCTTAGACAGTGCAACGCTGAATGTCCATGGATTCTTGTACGACCAGCTGGATGGACTTCGAGATGCCGCCATTGCCCTGAAGCTAGGTCGAGTGCATGTGCCCTACGACGACATCGAGAGCTGTATCGCACGCTATAAAACGGCCAAGGGGCGACGGACGAAACTTTATCGGCAGGTCGAGTCTCTCAAAGTGTCAATTGACGAAGTCATTCATGAAGCCGACCAGCCTGGGAGCGCCGATGAGGATCTGATGCAGGCAGTCTCCGATTCGATCTCCGACTCGAAGGAATTCGTGAGCTCTACTGTCCGGGGAATCAAAGAGGTCCAATTCGCGGTTAGCTTCGTCAGCTTCACAAAAGAGCTCCATAGAACCAAGTCAACAGGATCACCTCTGCTCCTAAACGCGTCTATGAAGGAGGTCGGCATTGACCTGCACCGCCTGGATCCTAAATCACCCGCTCATCGAATGTACTTCCCCTCCAACGATATTGCACATGAAGCTCAGGTCGTTGGCTTGTCAATTTCTGTTGGGCTTGATGACGGCCATGGTAAGCCAGAACGAGTCTTGTACATTCCAATGGCCACGACCACCGTGAAGACTACCTTGCCGTCAAAAACCGTAGAACTCTCGAACGCTGGCAGCGTTGAGGACAGGAACGCAAACATACTTTTTGGGAACTCTGTCGTCACCGAACCCGCCGTCGATTTAGTCCCGAAACATCTGCCGATCCTACTTGCCCTTCTGCGACCACGCCCAAAGACGCCGAAGGCTCAAGTGCAACAGAGACACAGGCTGATCTCGCGATTACTCCCAAAGGCCAATTTCAAATTCTCCATGCAGCAGCCAGTCCTCAGGATAGCTCTCCCGCCAGTTCAGAAAACGGGCGATCCAGATGACTTTGATCTCATTATATCCTCTATCTCGTCGATCTCCCTTGACGTTGAATCGTTCCACTCCGCCGTTAAGGACCTGCACTATTCATTGGTGTCCTCTACGCGAGTCCAAGCACATCGCCTTTATTATCAGACCGCCCAAGGGGACCGTTTCGACTTAATTGATACCGAATCTTTTGACCTGAGACTCCAGCTCTCCGCGAACCCGGACGTCCATGTGATTGCCAATGCACATCTCCAAACTTTCACAATACGCATGACCCGCCCTGAATTCATTGATGGGCTGCATCAGATAGTGCGCCAGCTTAGGCTCAACGTTGAGCCGGACAAGTGGCCTTCTTCGAGATCTCGAAAGTATCGGAACGTGCTTCGGGGTCTGCCACAGTGGCTATTCCATCTCTCTTTCGAAGTTGACGATTTCAGTGCGGAGGTGGCCGGTGTCGATGACGATTTCCCCAATAGCAGCCGCGGCGTCATGCTGCAGGTGGACTCATGGTCCATAGAGTATCGTGCTCAGAGATTAGACACGTTGAAGCAGCGACCAGCTTCGAGGAGACGCACTGCCAGTAGGTCTTTGCTGCCAGATGCAGAACTTCTAAGCTCCATTTCGATGCCACCCTCTCCTCGAAAGAAACACCAGACCGACGGCGATGGACGGAGATTCGCTTTTACTTGTGAGGGCTTGGAAGGTTTTATTATTGAAGCCCCTGAGAGGATCGAGTTGGAACCTTTTGTTCGGTTACCGCACTTCGAGGTATCGTGCTCTACCAACAGCGACGCGCATGGCCCAGTCTCGCATGCCCAATCACATTTGCGGACCCTCCTTATTCAGTACTCCCTCTTCCGGCATTACTCGGTGGGTGTGGCTATTATGACACTGCGGAAGGCGTTTCTACAAGGCAAGAGAGACGCTTCGCAAGGGTCGTCACAGAGGAGTCCGACGAGTCCAACGAGGCCGGCGCCCGTAGACCGCCTAGCCCCACCGCTGATGTCTCCCGGTTCGCCAACTACGGACGAAATGGAGACGTTTGCTTATTCTGCTAGGGAGCTCGTGGCAGTTGAGTTCAAAGCGTCTTTAGTACAGGTCAAGGCAGAAATGCCATCTAATCCTCCCATGATGTTCCAAATACACGGTGTGGAAGCTGGTCGTCATCGATGGTCTCGACCTTTCTTCTACTCAAAGTTGGTGCGCATATATGCTGGAGCGCCTCGAATGGATGCCGTCTGGGCACGGATCGCTAGCATCAAATCCCTTCGCCTAGACTACCGTGAGTCCCGGCGGAAGATGTCCACAGGTGGCTTCCAGGACGATAAGATGTTTGACGTAGTGACCGATGCCATGAGGCTTGCAGTGCCCCATGAGCTCATAATCAGCCAGATATCTGACAATATCGTGAATGTCATTAAAGTGACTGAGCAGCTCAGCCACCGCTTCAAGACCGGAACGAACGAGTATATCCTAGAAAAAGCACCACAAGGCCCGAAGATCCTGCCGAAGATCTCTTTGAAGGCGCGCACGCTCCTCTTCGAACTCGAAGATGGTGCGTTCGAGTGGAAGCTGGGCCTGATATATAGGGCCGGACGCATTGAGCAGATGCAGCGCCTCGCCCGCGAGGAGGCGTTCCGCGTCAAGGTGAAAAGAATACACGAAGAGGAGATCAGGAAAGACTCGGGAAGGTTCCGGGCGCGCTCTGCGGTCCCGAGGGGAAGGAAATCGAACATAAATAATCCCGGGGGCCGAAGCCAGAGTGCGGAAGGACAATCGCGGGAACAACGTTCTCGTAGTGAGGGACCACGAGGGAGGACTCCGCGATACGATCCAGATAATGTTCAGGGCATGAGCGGCAAGGCTCATATCACAATCCAGGAGGCCAGGGCGAGATTGCATGAACACAACGCTCAGAGCTGGAAGAAACGTATCAATCATCATTATGCCGTGTCGCGCAGCACTGCGAAGGAGCACAGAGCTCTATACCTAGGTCCCGATGAGCTTCCTGACGAACTTGAGGAGGCGGAGAAGATACTGGAAGTGCCTGAACGCCCGGCGCTCATGAACACTGTCATAACCGATCTCCACGTCAAACTTGACAAATCGTCCTTTCCCCTTCGCGAGCTGCCGGATTTCCTCCACAAAGTCGGAAAAGGCATGCCGAAGAGCATGGAATATTCCCTCCTCCTCCCAATGAACGTCTCGGTCAATATGGGCGAGGTTCGAGTCAGTCTCCGCGACTATCCACTACCTCTCCTCCACGTACCAGCAATCAAGCCCGGTCAGCCATACAAATTACCTGCTCTGTCGCTCAAAACAGATTTTGTCATTGCCGAAGAATACCGTGGCAGGGAATCGATGAGGCGGATGCAGGTTCATGTCATCCCTCCAGATCTTGACTCAGCGGAGCCGCAAAGTGGCTTTGCCATCGATGTCTGCCGTACAATGGGACCCGTCAAGTCCTACTCAGATATGCAAATCGATATCAACACCGCATACCCTACGAGAATCACCTGGGGGCCATCGTATCAGCCAGCCGTGCAGGACATGATGATGGCCATCGAATCATTCACGAAGCCCATGGTGGATCCTTCGGAACGCGTTGGTTTCTGGGACAAAATTAGGCTCAATTTTCACTCTCGAATCCGCGTGGCTTGGAAAGGCGATGGCGATGTACACCTCGCTTTAAAGGGTTCAAGGGATCCTTACCGTGTCACTGGAAATGGTGCTGGGTTTTTGATGTGCTGGCGGAACAATGTGAGGTGGAACGTCCATACGGACGATGACCCTAAAAAGTTCATGACGGTGGACAGCGGGGAGTACGTCCTTGCAGTCCCCGACTACAGCCATCAAGTTAGAGAATCAACCCGCGAGATTGAGGAGAACGAGAGCATGGCGAGCGGAACGAGCTTCAAGTCCGCTGCTGTGTTCAAAAAAGTCGCCATGAAATTGTCGGGTAATGTCCAATGGATGGCTGGTCTCATGTTCGAACGGGCTATTCAAGATGGCAGGCGAAGCTTTGATACGAAGCCGCATTACGAGGTCGTCTTGAAGGCTCCGGAATATGCCAAACCACAAGATGATGGTCTTCCGTACGATGCGTTCCGAGGCTTCAGAAGCCAGCACATACACCTATCCATCGCAGTTAAGGTGCCTGCCGATCGTGATTGGGCTTCATCGGAGCCCCAGCCTTCGGGGAGCTACAACAGCGTTCACCTAACCCCGAGGCTTTTTACCCATTTCTTTGCTTGGTATTCACTTTTTAGTGGCCCTATGTCATTGCCAATCCGTCAAGGTTCGCTCTGGCCAGGGAGGGAAAAGAACAGCAAGAAATTTGGAAGACATCTTGGCACCCTCAAATACAACCTCCTCCTAGCCCCCTTGTTCATGAGCCACATTTACAAACATAAGGATGTCGAGGATTATTCTGAGAATGCAGTCTCTGCTACAGGTGTCAAAGTTAGATTCGATAACTTCATGGTGGACATTCATCAGCGCCGGGAGGAGTTCAATACTCGGGATCGAGGGCGCAAAACTCAAACTAGGACCACGGGCATGAAGATCCACACCGCCCAGCTCGATCTGATCTCTGCAGATGTTCGTGCTGTCTCTGCTAGCATCAAAAACGCCACGACTGAAGCGATCAAGAGGAATTCTATTGCCGCTCTGATTGCTCAAGGCGAAGATGACGGTGCCGACCTGTCCCATTTCACGATCCCGGACAATGACTTTAGTTGGATTGACATGGACGACTTCGTGGAGCTAGACTCGATCTTACCATCTGAACCAAACCCGGACACGAAGATACTGCCATTAGCCTATGCCCCCCGCGTCACTTACTTCAGACAAACAGATATTGGCGACACCATCGACGGAGACCCGGACCGTACTAGCCCTTTCGGAAACGAGCCGACGCACTTCTGCATCATGAGTCCAGACGATGACCCTAGGAGGGTCCAGTCACAGTTGATTCAGGCCCGCTTGGATCAGTTAGACGATCAAATCTCTAACAACATACGGGACGTTGGTGAGGCCGAATTACGAAATATAAGGGCGGATGGCCAGGATCCTGAGGTCAAATCAGAATTTGAAAGCCTCAACAGACACACTCACGTGTTGCGGGACAAGCAGGCGTTCATGACCAGCATGTTGGAGCAGATGGCCCTCAAAACCCAAAATAACGGTCAGGGTCCAGATCTCCCAGAGGTTGAGGACCATTACCGCGAGCGTCCAGCTGTGGTCATTGACGCAGAAGGAGAAATAAAGGTGCCAGCGGGAACAGAGTTCGCGAGCGACTTCAAGAATAGGTTTGTTGTGCATAATGTGCAACTGAAATGGAACAACCTACTACGGAATATCATCCTGCGGTACAGCAATCAAGTTAGTCAGCGTCGAGGCTTCGTTTATTACTTATCTCGGCCGGCTGTCAAGTTCATCCTAGACATCGTTGAGGAGCAAGCAAAGGCCAAGAACAATACGAAGGAGTCAAAAGATTCTCCTGAAACCGGGGCCCCCTCCTCCAGCCCTAAACCCAGCGGACAATCCGCTGACGTGAAACCAGACTTCGAGAACCTAATGCAGCAGATCCTCCAAGACGGGAGGAAGTTCGTCGGTCCTGATGAACCGGCCTCGTCAGAAGGACCATCCATGGAAGACCTCACAGGAGGTATCGCCGAGGAGTTCACCCCTCAAAGCAGCTATCACATGCGGTTGATTGCTCCTCAGATACAACTCCAGAGCGAGAAAAACAAAAAGCATGTGGTGCTTGTCACAGCAAAGGGGATGGAACTCAAAGTGGTCGAGGTCATGGACAAGGCCAGGTTATCTGACGAGGTCAGCGGCCTGGTCCAGCGGCGCTTCTTGCTCAAGATGGACAGCGCACAGTTCTTCGTCGCTCATCAAAAGTGGTTCTCCGGCCCGCTCCTATCGATGTACTCGGGCAACACCTACGGGACGCCGTCTGGCTCTTCTTGGCCACCCTGGGTGCCTATGGAAGTAATGTATGACTTTCAGTCAGACCCTTTTGGCTTCAAGCGAGTCGTGCAAAAGACTTCGGCAGTGCTGAGGTACGACAAATTCAATGCTCTACGTCTGAAGTACAATGACGAAGTCAACACGGACGACACTAATGCCCTCTCCGAGGACAACTCAGAGAGCAGAATGGATTATCTCTGGGTGGAGTTCCCTCAAGCTAGAGCGCTCTGCAATTCCTCGCAGTACTACGCCATCTACGTCATCGTCCTCGATCTTCTCATGTACAGCGAACCTCTGGAGAAGACGAGAAGTGAGCGTTTAGAGAAGATCATGCTTGCGTCTGACTTTAGCGACTTACGTGGCGCTCCTGAGATGGTCACTAAGCTGCAGGAGCGCATCCGGCAGCTGGAAGACATCAAGGCTCACTTCCAGATCCACTGGAGATATCTGGACAAGAAAGGGTGGGAGGACGGGTTGATCCTGGAGCGCGATCTCGCGGCTTGCGAGGATGAACTCTTCTTCATGATGAAAGCTATCACCACATCGCAACGCAAATATGATACCGCATCACAGAGCAATGCATTTCTCAAGTGGACCATTCAGGCCAAAGAGATCGTCTGGCATCTTCTTCGAGACAATAACGAGCCCTTGGTTGAGCTGCAACTACGGGACACGCAGTACCATCGAACCGACAACTCGGACGGTTCGCACAGGAATCTATTCCAAGTCGGTAAGGTTATCGGCCTGAATCTTCTCCCGGATGCGATCTATCCTCAGATGGTCGCGCCATACTTGGAGGATGAGAAAGGCATCGAAGATCTGAACAACAAGAAGATGGTCCGAGTGTATTGGCACATGTTGGAAGCGATTGCTGGAATACCGGTTATGGATCACTTCGAGGTGAATCTGTTTCCGCTGAAGATTCAGCTCGAGCGTGAGATTGGGAAGAAGTTGTTTGAATACATCTTCCCAAGCACGGACGAAGATAAGGATGCCACCGGTGAGCGGGTTGATTCTCCTTTCATGATCAAGCAGAGCTGGCCCGGCGATGCGGAGGATGATGCTCCAGATGAGTTCAAGTTTGTGGCCTCTGGCAGGTTGAATCCCGCAACGTCCGACAAGGAGCAATCTTTCGCTACGCGGCCTGGATCTCTGGAGCTCCGCCTGCACCCTACCCTGACATCCGACTCTCACGGCGCCGAAACTAGCTCTCAGAAGACGAAGGCCGTCAGCGTCCACTCGGGAGAGGGGCCCGTTTTCCGTCTTTTTGGCTCCAAAGCGGCGAGTAAGAAGCCGTCATATGAGACCCTCCGATCTAGCAGCACTCCGCGACCAGGTATCGGCCGCTCCGCGACGACTGCGACGACTGCTTCGACGAGCAGTGACAACAAGAAGGGCCCCCGCTTTGCTCTCCTCGGTAAGCATGGCAATGGCAACGATAAGCCATCCGATGACCTGACCAAGATGCTCACACGTGCCTCGAATTACATGACATTCGTACACATTAGGATGCCATCTGTTGTTCTCTGTCTCAGCTATAAAGGCAAGGGCGATCGCAATATTGAAGACGTCCACGACTTTGTTTTCCGGCTGCCCACAATTGAATACCGAAATAAGACGTGGTCAAACCTGGACCTGGCCTTGTCTCTGAAGTCGCGTGTCATGAAGGCACTAGTCTCACACACCGGTGCCATCATCAGCAACAAGTTCAGCAAGAGTAGACCCAACCAAGCCCAGCAAAGCAAGCTCCGGGAGCTGGCGAATAGCAGCGTCCTCCTCGCGACTCCCACAATATCTAGCAACAGTGGCGACAATAGCGATGATTCGTCGAGCTTATGGGGCACGAGTCCGGCGGACTTCTCCCAATCCCCGCCTAGGAGTATCAGCGACTCCCAGAGCAGCATCGCTGTCCCCCGGCCAAGTAGTCGCGCCTCGAGTGTGGCATCCTCCTCACGCTCGTTCCTCAGGATCAATGATGGTGGTAGCCCGTCCGGAGCCAGTCAGCGCGGCACGCCTGTCCCCAGTTTTGTTATGATGCGCCCTGGTTCAGATCAGGGAAGAACGCCGACGGGACTTGATGTAGATCCCGCACGTCCACACACAAGCGCTAGCAACCATCTCGGCTTTCTACGCCCCAGCAGCAGGCCCAGCAGTAGCGGCGCTTCCTTGATGGGAGAGGACGAAATGGACAGGTTGAGGAGAAAATCGGACGGAGGCGGAGGCGGCGGTGGAGGCAGCGGTGGGTTCCTACGTGGCAAGTTTACCGCGTTCACGAGCCGGCGAAAGGAACGTCCCGAACCCGTCGTCGCTGCCGGTAAGAGGAGCCTACACGAAGGCGATGCTAGTGAAGACAAGAATGGGAACGCATCGTGGGGCGAGGGAAGCTAGACCGGTACTCCGCCGCCCTACCTATGACGAAGTGCCCGTCAATTATCTCATAATTTCTCATTCCGTGTTCGAAGACGGAAGCCCTGCGTACTCTCTAGATGGGGGGGGGGGGGGGGTGCG
>QJNS01000091.1:97465-112898 GCA_004154925.1 Monosporascus cannonballus
CCCCCCCCCCCCCCCCTCAGGCGCATCATCAGGTGTTATAGATGGATGTTTGGATGCGCCATATGGAAACAAGCAGCCGCTCGCGTTGCTCGTATTCCCTGGCTGGCTTCCTCGATACGTTTGTTCATTTGCTGCATTGTGCATAAGGCGTGCCCAGTCATTTACTATATATTTCTGGACTTGTCTGGCTCGCGAGTCCGAAGCATTTGCATGGAGCGGGATGGGAGTATTCAATTAGGGGGTGGAAAACGTTTCTTTCAGATCGGAGCTCGGCATCGGGATTTTGGATGGTTGTTGGGTGTCTTTCATCAGCTTCCCGCGATAGGAACCAGCTATATACATATACTTATACATATTATACGGATTATACAGTACATGCCGCTTACCCCTTAACAAATCTAGATATAGAATACGGCCAGCATGCCCGCTCCTTCCTCCGTTGGCGGTTGCGCCCGGGCCGGGTCGTGCTGAGAATGGATATATGCCTCGTGCTGGTGGGTAGGAAAATGGTGGTAGATAGCGATAGTGGATATTTGAAAGGTGTTGTATGTGAAGGATATCTTCTTTGCTGAATCGGGTGGATATTGTGCCTGTAGATGGTCCTGTTGAGAATGGCATGGAATGGGCATTGTAAGCAAATATCGAGCCGTACCAAAGTCGGCTTACAAGCCTGTCCACGAAGTAAGCATAGGAAAGGTTCCGATTTCGCCCTGAACTTCAGCTTTATTCATCGTCGAATACTCGAGATGGAGACCCAACCCATGATGCTAGGGAGCATATGCATATATATTTTATTGAACAGCCGACGTTTCTACGGGTTCCTTGATACAGCGTTAATGAGAACACTGTTTGGGGTGCATCCGCTGCCTTCCCTTCAGTGTGAAATAACACTCTTCGAGTATCAAATTAAGACTGCGTATGTCCCCTTTCAACGGGAGAGCTTTTGCGAGTGATGATACGCCTGTATATTGAGACAGTTACTGGAGGTGGGATAGCTCCCTGAGAGGGCGCTAATCATAGAGCTCTTAATTCCGCTGATTCAGTACCTGCACTACTGGGTCTCCAGTATGTCGAGGTGCTGAATGACCCTAGTTGTGCCTTCAATTTTCACTTGCCCTTACATATGAGCTCCTTGGATATCCGCGCGACACTACCACTGCCCTTCCCTCTTTTACCTTGCATTTGAGATGCAGTGTCATTATCGCGAATTGATACCTACAGCCATTAGCCCAATATTGAGGACCTTCAGGGTACGGTAAAATAAAAGAGGAGATGCATTACATTCGCCTTCTCCGGCCCCCTACCATTGACACGTCGAATCCAAGTGATCCGGTGCTCTCGCTTCTCTTGACTATAACCACCGACCTCGGTGACTCTTTTCTCTACCCGGACGATCCTATCATGCTCGGATTTCGGTTTATCGTGGATGCTTCGCTTCGCACTGGCCAAGTACTTCAGCCTCTCGACTCCGGACGTCCCGTTACGTGGGAGGCCGGTATGCGCGTCCTCAACGTCAAGCTTCGTTTCTCTAAGGAAGCTCTTGATTGCGAGGCTAGTTTGAATGTGTACGTCCGTGGTAAAGAGTCACAAATGGTTCGTCTATCAGAGACGAGAGATCTTCTCCCCTGGCGGGTGAAAGAAGACGGAAGACAGAGCCAGGGACTGATAGCAGACCTGACCATCGAGTTCGACCGCGGAGTTTTCTCAGCTTCGGTACGCGAGCTCGCCTGTCAGCATAAGCGCGACGAACTCAGCCGCGTGAGCATCGCAATCGAGGAGGACATCGGCGAGAGCATCGCCCGTCATATCTGGGACGCGGGCTTAGTAACCAGCGCTCTGCTCGCGGATTCGTGCCGAATGAATGGGAAGGAGGTTTGGATCCGGGAATTCCTGCCGCTGGGCAAAGGTGACCCTAACATTCTAGAGATTGGCTGCGGCGTCGGCATCCTGGGTATCACGATCGCGAGCATCATCCACAGGGCCGCCGAGCAGCAGGGAGTCGCGTTGACGCACCCGACCGTCCTCCTTACCGATCTCCCCGAGGCCGAGGAACGGGCAAGGTCTAACATCTCGCGGAGTTCCCGGCATACCCTCTCTAAAACGGATATTGAATATGAGAACCTCGACTGGGAAGACGGTAGGAACTCCCGGTTTGCGCCTTTGGTCAGATCTAAATACTGGGACTTTGTCGTGCTGAGCGACTGCACTTATAACGTCGACGCCTTCCCCTCGCTCGTGGGGACGCTAACGGCGCTTCATTCCCTAAACGCAACGAACTCTGATCCGGGGACGGAGAGTAATACCACGACCAAGGTTATCCTATCGATGAAGCCACGCCACGACTCGGAACTGGCCATGTTTGAGCTGTTGAAAGCGGACGGGTGGACGTATCAGCTCAAGAAGAGCATCCCCTTACCGAGGCTCGACGGTGAAGACGAGGTGGTGGAGGTATACGTGCTGGAGAGACGAGCAGATTCAGCGCAGGCACCGAAGAAACGAAAAGGCCGTGATGCCGCTGACAAGCTTTTGAAAAGGTCCAGGTCCACAAGCTCCGAGTAGAAGAAGGTCGGCATTATGTGAGCAAAGACACCCGCTGGACCACACGGCCCTGAACATGTTGAATGGTTGAGATAGCCAATCCTCCATTGCCAAATCAAGAGCTCTGTGGTAGATGCAGAACCTTTTCAGAGCGTAATCCATGATCATTCTGCGACTCGACTGCTGAGGGTAATCCGCGATACGAGGGAGTCCCCCAGCCATCGCTCTGTGCCGTATCCCACAGAACATCTCATCCCGCCGTGGGTCAAGACCGCCCTTCACCAGCTCCGACCGCGACCTCCGCCGTCAAGCCCTCGGCATATAGGCGGCTATGCCGACGGCATCCTGCTCAGTCGACTTGTCCGTCTTGCTCACGTCGTACAGCTGGGCGGCGTGGTAGGTAGCTGGCTCCATAGTCTCGAGCTACATATCCTCATCGCCCAGTTTAGGGGCTGCCCTAGTTGTGGCCAGCTGGATGCTGGAAGAAAACACACCCATAGGTGCATTGAGCCGCCGTTGTCCGCGCCACATACTCTTCACGCGATACAGTGGATGCCTCCCCTCGCTACCTGGGTACGGACTCGTATCTCACCTCGGTGCTGATGGGGATCAGCCTCCTTAGCTGTCCGCCCAGCTCTGATTGTATCCAGGACCCCCGTCATCACTACTTCAAGTACCTGGTACGGGCAGGTACATGATAATGATCATTCTTGATGGAATTCCGAGGATTCAAGGATACTACGCAATGACTCCAATTGAGTGAATAATAGGGCCTAACCCTTCTGCTGCCGGCAAACCACATTGCGATGCTATTCTGATGGGGAGCCAACAAAAGAAGGAATGTAGTATTGGCATTTAAATCACTTGATCATACGGGTATTTACCTCGTCTGGGCTTCTCTTGATAGAATAAGCGTTAAGTTGAACAACATACGATTTCGGATTGGGATGAAACATCCATATATTTTGCGGAGATCTGGTGGGAACTACACCCGAGACTTACAAGGCAACCAATTTCCTCACAACCTGTGGTTCAGAGAGTCCTCAAGCCGAATGCACTGTGACGCCAGCGCTGTTGATGCGTGCACGGTTTTGAGGCCTATGATGCTTGAATACGAAGTGTTATCGGCCCTGTGGCTTCGCGGGTTCGGGCTCAATGTGTTCCTTTTCCGGTCCGAAGGCGTCTGTTTCCCCCGAAAGGCGTTTAGTGCTGGTGCCTAGCCAAGGGCTGTCCCATGGCGCGTGGGGGATAGGAAGGGGAACATGACACGCGAGAAGGGTAAGCACAACCTAGCATCGGTCCGGAATTCCATCCATCCACGGGGGCAAGGGAGCTCGGCTAGGAGGCTGTCTGTCCGTTACCCATAAGCATCGGCTGAGATGATTAGTACAACCAACATACACACACACACACGCACATATCAATAGTTTGGTTAGATGGCCATTCACATTACTTGTCAAGGAATTGACGTCCAGTTAAGTAAATACAAGGCGCTTCTGCGATCCCGCACCGGCGTCTAGCCACGTTGCAACAGTGCGGTACTTGATCTCAAGGGGGCCATAAGCACTATTCATCGGCATGCTAATCCATTCAAACCCTCTTTCGTTTCCCTGTCTTACGGCCAAGGCGCGGAGACCTGTCCCCTCGGTCCTCTGTGACGTCAAGAAGAAGTGAGTATTATTTTATGTCTCACGAGTCGGCTACGGGCAGAGGACTACTACGGCTGCTGTACTGTACTTCCGGCGCGCCTTGAAATATCTATTAGAAATACAGCCATGGGAAGCCACCTCCCCGACTGGCAAACAACACCGTCCAACTCTCGAATACAGTCCAACTTATGGAATCCCATGCCTTCCTTATCGTCTGCCAACGTGCGGTAAAGCTATTGGCAAGGCTGCCAATGGGGAAACGAATTCGGGGATGAAAAGCTAGGGTATAGCCTCTCCCCGCCTTGCCTCGCCGCGCCGTTGCCGGGTATGCGTGCTTTCATCCTTGATACACATGTCAATCGTTTCTTCCCTCCACTCCCTATAGTTAGATATCGCCGTACGCCTAGAACCCCAGTACACGGCAGATTCACGAATATGCGATGGCTGCATTTACAACCATGGCCGTGGCAGACGATTCGATACGTCCATAATCGAATCTTGCCAATAGCAAGCTGATGCAGCACCGCCAGCATCGGCAAAAATCTTACCCAAATTCGACGGGGCGAACGTCGCTTTCCTCCAGTCACAGACCAGCATAGGCCTATTCGCCGTCACTTTGAGCCCCGCTCCCGCCTCCATTCATTTGGCTGGCACCATTTGTCACAAGCCTTATCCGCGTGGTGCCTATAGAAGGCTGGGGTGTCCCCACGCTTGTGGGAGCTACCGAGCTGTCCTTGGCAGAGGGATCCTCGAGCTCAGCAAGCACCGGATGCTGGCTGATTTCGTCTTGGGCCTTGTCATTGAAAAATTTCTATGCCCGGTCAGTACAACGCGTCAGACCTAGCGTAGGTTGCTCTCAACTCACCTCGATGACGTTTGCGTCCGAGTAAAGAAGGCTGCCGTCTTCATTATATGTCCTGCAGTTGTTGCACATCAACGCGATGTCTCTGCGCATGTCGTTGATGCTACTGTACTCCTCTTTCTTGATCCTCGCCTGTATTTGGTTCATACAGATTGGGTTCTGGATGAGAACATAGTAATCGCCGTAGTCCCGCTTGGACGGGAGTTTGACGAAGGGTCCGATGATCAGACGTTTGGTGGGCTCATCGTCGTCGTCGTCTTCTTCAGGTGGCATATCGGCTTCGAGGGCCATCAGCCCGTCGAATATGCTCCGTAAGCTCCTTTGCAAGACCTGACGGAGTTCTGGCGGAAGACGAGATTCGGCACTAGGCGCCACAGCCTTGGCTCTTCCCTGAGGTCCACGCCGCTTTTTAGCAGGAGGCTCGCCATCCTCGTCATCGGCCTTGCGTTTCTCGTTCTTACTGCCGGGCTTACGTCCTCGTTTCTTGGGAGGCGTATCAAGTTCTTCCGTGCTTGCACGACTTGCGCTAGGAGAGTTGGCGCCCGACGCATTGAATACCGCCAACTTCTTGAGCCTATTCTGCTCGCGTCTATCTTTCCGGGCTTGTTTGCGCGCCGCTGCCGCCTCCGGCGAGTCGTCTTCGTCGTCCACAGCCATGAGCCACTGCTCTTCGGTGAGGCCATCGTCATACTTAACCCGAGTGCGCTCACGAGCACCACGACCCAGTACCTCCTCTTCTTCTTCAGCGACAGGGTTTCCTTCATTGAGGTAGATATCGGGAAGCTCATCCTCGGTCATGAGCCGCGACACACCCTTGGCTCCCGGTACCGTTCCGTAGGTGGGGTCTCTCATTCGTTCCTCGTCGAGCTTCTGGAAGACGGATATCTCGTCGTCGTTCCGTGCAAGAATGAGATTCAGCTCCTCGTCGTCCATCTCGTCTTGGTCGCCAGATTCTGCCATGTCCGCCGACTCAAGCAATGTTCGGAGCATCGCATCTCTGTCGGTTTCCGAGGATTTGTTATCAAAACGACCGGCTTGAATGACTTTGCCATCCATATCCAACTTGAATCGTGCTCGCTCGAGAATCTTCTCCTCGACAGAGTTGGAGCTAACAAGCCGCAAGATGCGCACTTCGTTCTTCTGGCCGATACGATGGGCACGATCTTGGGCTTGAAGATCCTGGTGGGGGTTCCAATCCGAGTCGTAGATGATGACAGTATCGGCAGTTTGCAGGTTGAGGCCCAGACCACCCGCACGGGTCGAAAGTAAGAACATGAAATATGGCGAATCTGGAGCGTTGAAGGCCTTCAAGAGATCGGAACGGTCTTCAGATTTCGTCGTGCCGTCCAAGCGTAGGTACTGGAGCCCGCGGAAGCGCAGGAAGTCCTCCATGATGTCCATGATGGCCGTCATCTGGAAGAACATCAAAACACGGTGGCCGGTTGCCTTGTATTTCGGCAAGATCCGGTCCAGAAGCTCGAACTTACCAGCCGTTCGCCACAGAAGATCATTACTCGTGTTCGTGGGGTTCATCTGGTTCTCGACCTCATCAAAGACAAAGGGATGGTTGCACAGCTTTCGGAGCTGCATGATCATATTGCTGAGACCACGCTGTCCGGTCTTCCCACCCTTGCCATCGCTAACGGCAATCTTGTTGTGGGTAACCATCTGCTTGTAGAGACGGGTTTGGAGAGCAGAGAACTTGCACTTGATGACCTTTTCGGTCTTGTCCGGCAAGTCCTTCTCGACATCCTTCTTCAAACGACGAAGCAGGAATGGTTGCAGCACCTTGTGAAGACGGCGAATGACGAGAATCTGTTCTTCTTCGTTCAGCTCCATCTTGTCCTGCCCGCCGGTATTTGCGAACGGAGTGTTGAACCATTCGTCGAACGTCTTGACCGATTTGAAAATGTTCGGAAGGACGAAGTTTAGCATTGCCCACAATTCACCCAGGTTGTTTTGTAGAGGCGTTCCTGTCAGGATGAGACGGAAGCGAGTGCTGTAGTATTGGGAAATCGTGGCACTAAGTTTGGAATTCGTGTTCTTCATACGATGACCCTCGTCAATGATCATGTGGAACCACTTGATCTTGCTCAAGATCGGCCGGTCCTTGATGATGTACTCGTACGTCGTCAGCAAAACCTGGAACTTGCCTTGCCGGATCTTCTCTTGTTGTTGTTTCCGTGCATTCGGCGGCCCCTTGTACACCACCCGAGCGACTGAGGGGGCCCACTTCTCGAATTCCAGATTCCAGTTCGTCAGGGTACTTAGAGGGACGATAACCAGATAGGGGCCCTGCTGCACCTTGCGCTCAATCAGGTACGTAATCAAGCTAATGGTCTGTATCGTCTTTCCGAGACCCATCTCGTCGGCAAGGATGCCGTTGAGATTGTTGTTGTAAAGCGACAGCATCCATTGCAAGCCCTTGATCTGGTACTCTTTGAGAGTACCACCGACCAGAATACCTGCCTGCTCCGTGACTTCTTCCTTGATACGATGGGCCACGGCGTAGTAGTCTATCTTGCGGCTCCCGCTACCTTCTTCATCAGCTTCGTCCTCGCTTTCCTCTTCCGGTGGGACATTGCTGCTCTCATCTCCGTAGCGCTCCGCAGCTTGTCGCTGCTGCGCCTTGACGGAGGACGCAAGTTGGTGCAAGAAACCGTCCGTCTGCCTGAGAAGATGGGTAATACGAGTATCCTTCGCTTGGTCGAGCAGCTTGAGGTAGGCTTCTTCGTCGTTGGCCTTAAGAGCCTGAAGACGCTGTTTGGCAGTGCGCTCGATGCGCTTCTGTTCTTCCTTCTCAATGTTAAAGTGATGCGCGTACATGGCCCTACCGATCTTCGACATCTTGCTCCTAGCGGAGGTTGCCGAGTTGAGAATCTCGGATTTGTGGTGGTGAACAGATTGCAGGAAGTCGATGTGTTTCTTCTTCTCGCGATGCTCACGAGCGTCCCGTTGCTGCTTCTCAAGCTTCTCGGTGATGCGGGCTTCACGGACGTTCTGCTTCTTGGTCCGACGGTACTGGCATCGGTTTGTCGTCATAGCGAGGCTGTCATAATGCATCATCTGACGACCGATCTTCTCCCGGAGCGCACGCTGCTTAGCGTACAGGCCGAGGGACTTGAGTTCTATGATGGCTTTCCGCTTCACAGTATCATCCGGATCGAGGACCTCCTTCGTGACGTCCCAATGAGCAATATTCCCAGGGACCGCCTTAAGCTCGGCATACCTGGCATTCATTCGGCTGAAGATGATAATCTCCCTCTCATGCCGCAGCTGCTCAAAATCGACGCCCGTGGGGAAGACGCTAGGGATGATAAGGCGCTGTTGCCGTCGACAATGGTCGAGATAACCAATCTCTTTGCGAACTAGGCCGGCCTCATGCGGCAGCTTTAGCGTTTTGAAGCTCCGGCCCTTTGGCACGGTTACCGAGTCAGGTTCGACCGCACCGTCAGGGGCAGCGGAACCGGCTTTCGCGGGCTCTCGGGGCGATGCCGAAGGAGTACCGTTGCTAGCAGTCGGAGGCTGCACGGACTGTTCTGCAACAGCCTGTCTCCGTTGGCGTTGGGCATGGAGGGCCTGTTGCATTTGATACGGTACGCCCGCATTTTTTCCCAACAGCTTAAACGCCTGAATCTGTTGCCTCAACAAACTAAGCTGCTGCGGAGAGAACTGTGAGACAGGAGATGAGGTCGAGGGCGACGAGGTACTTGGCTGAGCAGCCGAGCTAGACGTCGACGGCAATGCGGAGGCACCTAAGGCGGCAGACGACGGTGGTTGAGTAGCCTGCGCGATGTTCGGCTGGGTTTGCTGAGCATGCGGAGCCCCATTGATGTTTCCATTGGGTGCATTCTGGGACTGTTGCTGCTGCATCTGTTGGAGGTGTTGTTGATGGAGCTCGCGCATCCGCCGCTGTTGCTGGAAATTTATCAAGAACTGGCTCGTCTTCATGAACTCAGGGTCGGTCGGAGGCACGCCTCGTTCCTTCATCTGTTTAAACTTCTATTTATAGTAGTCAGCACCTAGAGTGTGGACACCCTATGGAAAAGCACGGGACATGCAACACAAAGCGGAGGGAAGACGAACCAAAAACATCTCTTGCACCTGCTGCTGGCTGTTGGGGGCCTGCACGGCAGAAGAGCCGTGGTGCTGGACGGCTTGAGGCATCTGGACGGAGGCCATCCTGCCGGTCATATAGTACCTAGTGAAGAGCTAGGTGCTTCTCACGAATTCTTTTCTTTTTTTTTTTAATCTTCACCCGGAAACCTTCATGAAGCACTCATATCTAGAACAGGGCGCCGGCGACTATCAAGTGGTACGCTAAATCATGAGAGGACTTGAGGTCGGTCTTCAGCTATCAACGGGGCGCGTCGCAAAATGCGAGGCGGAGCGGCCTCCAAGTCGTGCTTGTTGCGCCAACCACGGGTGGAGGGTCGCGGTTAGGGGGACGCGGCGACTGTGGTAGTTGGTTGATAATAAAAGAATAGGCGATGCTGTCGTCGCAGCACACGACGTTGAGCGGCAATAATCAATAGATTATTTATTGGGGTGTATGGTTTGCGACGGGGCCGGGTAGGTTACGTCGCGTTTGAGTGTGTGTTCAGTGGGGAAAGGTAATCTGAGCTCGATCACGGTCGCGAAAGGGCTCAGGAACGTGAACTGCTAGGGGGGAAATGCTGGTTTGGGGGAAGGGTATGTAGAAAGCGTAAAAAAGGTGGCACTTCGGGGCGGATTTCCGTGGATCTATCACGTGGAAATGATGGTATGGATATCTCCCTGATGGTCGGCAATAAAATTTAGAGGGGGATGGGTTGGTATCGGCTCGTTTTCTGATGCGCGATTGATGGCCAGAAAAGCATTGCCCATGTGGTTGATTGAGTGAAAGGAGTTTTTGCTTGTAGTGCAGTGCCAGGTAAAGATTGCTAGCAGAGTGGAGAACCTCAGCAGGCTCAGCCTCAAACCGTTCTGGGAGGTCCGTGCCCAGCTGCCTTTATGGTCTGTGCATCAGCCACCTCGGTCCTCATTGGTTGGTCATCGAGTTAGGACACTGTGACATTCCATCCCTAGGTACCTATGTAGTCTATTATTACCTAATGTCTTTGACACTAACGTTAGCCCTGTGGATTTCAGATTCACTCTCACTGTTACTAAGGTAGTAGGTATCTTGCGCCGGCACATTGGGAGGAATTTAGCGATGGGGGACAGGCGGCGCGACGCCTCGCGTTCTCATTGTGTGCAGCAGCTAAGTAGGTACCTGCAAAATGGGGCTTAGGTTGTCTATCAAATAAACCTACCTACGTCTATAGCCGCGTCAAGCACATCAGTTCCTGGCACCTGCAAGCCTGCCTACCTTTCATTTAGGATTACTGGGCCCCCCTCTCGCTTTCGTGTTAAAGGACCTTCTGCGTTACCTCAAGCCCCGAGAGTGGATATTCCCATATACACCTACGAGGTAGACCTAACTCTGCACGCATATCATAGGGACGGCCTTGTCAGAGGACGCCCAGCATGGTCTTTTAGGCTGCCCGGTTCTTTGACCCCTGTTCACCTCTTGACCTTTTTCTTATCTGGGCCTTCATCCTCCTCTTCGTCACTCAATTCCGCATACTGTGTGACGGGCTGGGTGCCCTTCCAAGCCTTTGTGAACATGGGGTCCTTCTTTGCAACGTCCGCGTACTTAAGCAGCGCTTCTCTTGGATCCTCGTGTAGCATCCTACTCAACGGGATGTTCTCGCTGATATGTTTCTCGTCCGGCTGGCTGCGCATGAACGGTGTCTGCTGTGGAACTTGTGGTCGCCTCGGGTCCTTCGACCTTCCGGATGCTGTCACACCCGCCTTCCTCGACGTAGGCAGAGCACCTGGTGTAATGATCGAATCGCCGGATAGACCCAGCGACTGGTCAGTTGTGAATTCGGGGTTATCGTCGAGATGCCTTTTCTTGGGCGCTCGTGACATGACATCCACCGCGCCTCTTGTCGACGTGGTGGGATTATACAGAACACGCATTTCCCCGTTCGCAGAACCCGTTATGATTTGGTTGATCTTGGGATGCCAATCCACCGTGATCAGGGGAGAACCCTCCATAACTGGGGTAGTATACTCAGGTTGCAAGTTCCCTGGATTCAGGACGTGGAGGTGACCGTTAGCTGACCCCGTGATAATACTTGTAGAGTTTGGCGCATATCTGATATTTGTGGTTGGATAGTGATCCGACGTAGATTCATGTTTAACGGTGACGAGAGGCTCCTTAAATTTTCTCGTATCCCACAGTTTAATGAGATCGTCGCCTCCCCTCGTGACCACCATGCGCCCGTCGGAGCTAATATCAATCCCTCCAGTCCAAGTGTTGGGCGCATGAGCTTCCCTGATCTCGGCGGCAGGTCGCGTAAAGGGGCCGTTCCCGCTCCACATAACCAGAGTACCATCAAGAGCCGCAGAGACTAGGACATTATTGCCGCCTTGAACCGGAGTCCCCCAAGCCACAGCAGTCATTCGGGTCCGTCCAGCGGCTCCGGGGGCTTTGGACTTGAAAACGAGTACCTCTTTCTGGCTGCGCTTGTTGTTGATATCCCATATTCGCAACGTACTGTCCGTCCCTGCCGTGACGCATAAGTTCTTGTCCGTGGGGTGCCAAGTGCCTGTCGTAACCTCCGAGACGTGGCCCTTCGTGTTGTGCATGTCGCGAAGATACATGTCGCCCTTCACAAATTCTGTGAGGATGTCGCCGTCTCGGGACATTATTTTCGCCTGGGGATGCGCCGAGATACAGAGGAAGACACCGCCGGCTAGAGGACTGAATTGGACTCGGTGGATGGGGTGCGTCTCCGAATTCGCCGCTGAGAGTTTGGTTTGCCAGGGATCAACACTTTTAAAAGCGCGGATTGTCGTGGGCGTCATGGACGCAAAGTCGTGGAGCTTCACGGTGCAGTCTATGGAGCCGGATACGAACCGTCCGCCCGCAGGATCCAGCGAGACCGTCGTGACGGCGCGGTCGTGGGTCTTGATGACCATCTCGTGGGAAGTAGGGTACTCGTCTTCGTCATCATCGGAGTCATCGTCGTCTGAGGAGTCGTCGCTGTCGGCGGCACTATCCGGTCTAGCCTGCTGCGCGACTTCTGGCCGGGTCTTTGGCTTTCCTGTGTCAAGAGCTCTCTTGGTCCGCTCTATCTGGGCGGCGATGTCAGCCTCTTTGGATTTTTTGCCGAAAGAGGCTGGCAAGAAGGCGCGCATTGGGTCATCCTCTGCAAGGTCTGGCCCTTCGATCTGGACGTCTTCTTCGTCGCTCATGGCTGTAGATGGTACGGTTGATCGCGTAAAAAAGGAGTACCAAGGGGAAGAAATGCAATGACGGAGAGCAAGGCTGATGGGCTTTTAGATAGTAAGTAAAGGTAGTTAGTTAGTTAGTTTATCTACCAGGTAATCAATTGGACCACGGGCCCACGAATATGGGTCCGTCCTTACTAATTATTAGGCTACATGTAAGCAGAGAGTATCAGGATTGTATGTATAGAATTTATTAATTAGTGTCATTTATTTCTCCAAGGTGGGGCACAGTTGGACGCAATATGACGGAGCTTTCTTTCGCTCCTTATCGAACTTGTAGGTAACTCGGGGGTAGTCAACATTAGGCTGTCCGCCAAAGAGACAACCAGCTATTGAGTACCCATAAGTTTGTTACAGTAACCTCTTAGGAACCCCATCCATCAGCAAATACTCTGTATACGCTCGAGTTTTCTTGCTGCATGGTAGAGCCGCTTCGAATCAATTTCTCCAGCGACGCCGATCCCACCCCCCCGCTCTGCCGTGCAGCGTCTCGGCCACCAGTCCACATAAGCATGGTCGCTTCAAGTCTGTCTCTTCCTTAGGTTCCCAATGCGCACCAGATATAACCCATTCCACCGAACAAATAAAGCTTCAGAAGCTTCGACCGCTGTCTACGGACGCCTCCGCCATTCCCGGCGCAAAGCGACCGCCGCCAGGTTGGCTATCCCCGACGGAGGCTTATTTCTTAGGCACCCAGACTCCCGGAAGGCATTGTCAGCTCTGGTATAGTTTTCATGTCAGAAAGGAGCGAGGGACCATGCCAGCTTTATCGAGAATACACGATGTCTACGGCCCGAGCCCGTCCACGTCCAGCGCGGAAATTGGCGATCACGGCGGAACGAAATTGGGTGAATGGAGTTCCCTTATTGGCATCATCACAGCCATCGTGGGAAATGTCCTCATTGCCCTCGCTCTAAACGTACAGAGATATGCGCATATACAGCTACACCGCCGGCGGGTAGAGGCGAGGGAGCGCGCAAGGGCAGCTTTGAAAAGAGTTCAGAATGGCCCTCGTGCCAGTTATGGAGCAACCGAGGGACCCTCGCCCGATGCGCAGGAAGACGACCATGAGGATGGCGCGGCCCAGGAGACACATCCCTTGGTCCGGTCCTTTCACTCGAGCAATTCCGCATGGACGGAGAATGGCGATGGTGATTCTAAAGTCGTGTCGTCGTATCTCAAATCTCCAGCTTGGTGGTTGGGCCAGGTATTGATGACCGTTGGGGAGATGGGCAACTTTCTAGCGTACGGCTTCGCGCCCGCTTCCATCGTGTCGCCCCTAGGTGTTTTCGCCCTAATATCCAACTGTGTCATCGCCCCCTTATTCTTCGGCGAGCGTTTCCGAAAACGCGACTTCTGGGGCGTTGTCATCGCTGTTGCTGGCGCCGTCACGGTCGTCCTGAGTGCCAATCACGAGGAGAACAAGCTGGATCCTCATGATGTATGGGATGCTATCGCCACAATGGAGTTTGAGATATACCTGGCCGTCACCACCGCCTTGATCCTTGTTTTAATGTGGGCGAGCCCAAAATATGGCCATCGGACGATTCTCATCGACCTCGGTCTGGTTGGTTTATTTGGTACGTCGCGAAGTGATTACACATCATACAGGTTACTGATAGCAGCACAGGTGGTTACACTGCTCTGACTACGAAAGGCGTTTCGTCGATGCTCTCATCTACACTACTTAAGGCTTTCACAACTCCAGTCACGTACGGTCTGCTTTTCGTCCTACTCGTAACCGCAGTAATGCAGGTGCGATATGTGAACAAGGCCCTCCAGCGATTCGATTCCACTCAAGTTATACCCATTCAGTTTGTGCTTTTCACTTTATCCGTCATCGTCGGGAGCGCAGTTTTGTACCGCGATTTTGAACGTACGACCGAAACGCAGGCTGCTAAGTTCGTGGGTGGCTGTCTTCTCACCTTCTTCGGTGTCTTTCTCATTACGAGTGGCCGGCCACCCCAGGATGAGGAGGATCAATTATCAGATGATGAGAACGTGGAGGAGACTATTGGTCTCAGACACCGGGAAGCGGTCGGCGCGTCTAGCCAGCCCACGGGCGCGCCCAGACATGAAGACGAGCAACCTAGGTCTGTAGCATCGTCAAGGCGGTCGTCGTTGGGTTCGCACCTTAGCTTCGGCAATGCTATAAGTAAATCCCTCGCTTCGAGCCGGAATTCCAGGGCAACAACGTCAAGATCGTCTCTGCCAACGTCGGCCGAGGAAGCGCCGCTCCTTACCAATCCTTGGAGAAGTTCCACCGACGATCTTCCGACGCATCAAGGGCTTCCGCCGAATTTGTCAACCGATAGTGTCTTTACATTTCGATCTACGCCCTCGGTCGCGGTGACAGAGCCGAGTCAACCATCAAATGGTTCTACAACTCCAGCGCCCGAACCCCCCACCCCAGAACGACCTACAACGCCGCCACGACATTCACCAGCCGACTCCAGGCCTCTTACTCGTCACTACAACAACACCTTTATATCTCCCTCGCCACTCTCGTCAACAGTGAGCGCAGTGGTATCGGACGCTCTCGGCCGTCGAGACGGCTCGTCCCCACGCAGGCCGTCGACAAGGAGAGGGAAGCCCAGTCTAATAGCAAGCGTTGGTTTGCCGCACGACGAGCGCGGTCCAGACTCCGCGGCCGATCCGCAGTTTCGATCTCATAGTGGCAGGGCGACTCCGCTGGGACACGGCGAAGACCAGCCCGCGGAGCATAAGAGCCTTCGCAGGCGAGCTCACAGTCTCGGCAACACGCTGGAGGGGTTCTTCGGGCGGAAGAGGAGGCGGAGGAACACCCTTACAGAGGGCCAGAGCGCGGAGAACCAGGCGGGTAACGCGCCGTCGGAGGTTTAATTAATTGGGAGGAACTGTTAGAAAGGGATTCTGTTCGCCATAGCAGCCCAGGTTATTGCGGACGCCGTCGGCCTGGGATATTGTAAGTACGTATTCAGCGGTACGAGGTATTCCGCATCAGCGATCATTCTTGCATTGGATAGGAGTTCTATACGGCACATTCTGTCACTTTTTTTTTTTTTTGGGGGGGGGGGGGGGT
>QJNS01000091.1:112949-130663 GCA_004154925.1 Monosporascus cannonballus
CCCGCGCGCCCCGCCCCCCCCCCGCATCTCTTTTGAAGTCGCCCGGACTGTTTCTGGCTTCCACTCGACTCGACTCATATTGTCTACCTCTTTACATATTTTTAGCCATATACCCCATCGCAGATACATATAATGCTCAAGGTCTTCAGAGTAAGTACTTCTAGGGTCCAGCAGGATGCCAACCGCTATTGTGCTCCTTGTCATGTGTAGAATGGGCCTGTACCACTCCCGTGAACCGATACGAGGATGCTGAAGCGGTTCGTGGTCGTCCTCTAGTTAGTAAACGTCGTGTTTGCACTGGACTCTTGCGTTTTTTGACAACCCGGATCGCAGGAGTCGCGCCTTGGATGCCAGCGGTTTGGCATCTTGCGATCCGCATAGCATAACAGGTGGCTCACATACAGCCAGGCCTAGACGTCTCCGGGGCTCCCTCAGATCTGCTGTGTAGTCTCGCCTGGGATACTCCTTGCAGCGGTGGGTTGGGCCTAGCGAGGCTATTGCCGTCTAGGAGTGCCGATTCTGCCGTTGCACCGGTGATGTCTAATGCCAAACGGCCGCCGCGTACCCCGACTATGCCGGAGCCTTCCGTTCGCGCATAACTGGCGCGGTACACGGGGTGCTTTGTCTAGATACTCAACAACATTCACCAGGCTTTTTGTCTTAATAGTCGCCGCTTCGTAGAGTCCCCAAACCGTAGGGATTCGTCGGCCTATCGAGAGTGGTTCTTAGGCTCTTCCCGGAGACAGGGTTCGCGCTTCACCAGGGTCTTGGGGTTGTGTCCGTCGTGTGCGCCGTATTACCGCTCGAAGAGCCTTTTTGTGTATGGCTAGACTGTGGTGCGTCCTTGGATTGATACTGCGATGCACAGAGCCCGCGTACAATAGGGTTCAGCCTACCGAGGGAAGGCGCTTAGTCTGGCATAGGAGGCGAGGCTTGGTGTGACGGGAACATGAAGTGGTTCGCTACCGGTTCCTTCTGATCAGGCAGCTCATAAGTGCCCGTTCCTGTGTGCGTATACATAGCCACGGATATACTGGCCAGGTTGAATATACTAGCACTGTTTCCAGGGGTTATTTAAGCGGCAACGCGGTCTCTGGACTAGTATCCGAGCTATCATACGTTCAACGGGCTCCATGCCTAGACAAGACGGCGAGGTGGCCATCAGTGATTCCTGGACAGGTTTGTGTGAGTAGTTGAAGGCAAGCAACACTGATGCAAGACATATGCTATAATTTTCGTTGACTCGAAAAACCTTGGTATACCTGCTCCTATATGTCGGCGAACAGCCCAGAAGCTACGTTGATTCCGGCAAGAGATGCTGCGACATAGAGGCTCTGAAAAAGCATTCAATGCGCGAGGATCCTCCTACTATAGTATCGAGTTTATGGGCTTCGCAGTTTGTCGTAGCTGCCCTTAGAGGCGTTGGTCTTGCGAGATAGCTTACCACATGGGTTCATTGCTTATCTTCTTCTATTGCAAGCGCGAGGTGTGCCCCGAGCCCAAAGCCTCATACTCCGGATTCAGGATTCATCCGAGGTATCCGTTGAATACCTTCCTTGACTATGGATCAACATATTCGTCCTTTCGAGGTTCGATATCCCATCATTACTAAGGGTTATGAGTCCGTATAATATTGAGCACATTTCACGTATAGAGCTGATAGGCATGTATAACGGACGCGGCCCATCATCTCAGTTTTACTATACCATCTCTAGATTGCGAGCCCACTCCCGCGCCACTATAGGAGAATAGTCCAAGCAAGATTGTGATTATAGGGTGCGGCCGCGAAAAGGAGCAATAAGGCTGGTTTCGACATGGCTATTTGTCATCATAGCCCGAGCCCTATCTTGATCGCTATCTCTTCCCCTATCCCTTGTACGCCGGCCATCGTCTCTACTCTGCCGGTCTCTGCCTACGCGGCCCGTCTCTCCTTGGACACCTGCTCCTCCGCCTCCGCTCTTCTCCTGTCCCATCACGCCTCTCGCGATCGCCGCGCGCAGGCCCCATCGCGTTCGCGGACAGCGAGCACCCGCGGGTTCCGAAAGAATGACGACTCCTACACCATGATTGCAACCGTCTCCGAGGATATAGCTCTGTACATAGTGTCTTCGGGCAATACGTGACATGCACAGGATGGCATGTGCGGTGATCCCCACATTGGGCGTTGGCTCCCTGCATTAATTATCCTTGGAGGATGGAGCAATATGCTGATCCTAGAGTAACTGGGAGAACCAAGGGCTCCGCCCACCCAGACTCACTCATCACGCCGTTTCGAGGTAGGCCAACGCCAAACTTGCCCATCCTCGGCACCTGGGTTTCGAAGAGGCGGGAACTTGCTTTTTTAAAGGCTCTAACCGCGGCAATTAGCTTTCGCTCCCTACCCGACGTTAAGGCGCTTCATAGTGGTCATAGACCCTGACGATAATCTGCGGGGCCGTAGGAATACGGGAAACCCCATCGATTGCCACTTTCTTGGTCAAAAGGACCACGGTTTTTTGTCTTCCACCAGCACAGCCTCGGCATAGATCCAGCTGCTGAACGTGGATACAAGATCAGATGCTTAAAGTATGCGCAGAGACCCCTAGGTCTTGCTACGGCTAAGGCGTGACAATATTTTCAATATGAAGCACGGCAGGGTTCGTTTAGCCGCTTGCCCGCAGTTCCCAATCTGGCAGGTGTGTACGGCCGACTCTGCACACTACCTATGCCATGCCAGAAACCCTGTAAGACCAGGCCGTCGGGCTCGATGTCGCGTTGGGATATTTGAATCCACGTACGATTATGCATCCTGGCCTCTTCTTACGGCCTCACCCTGCAATACAGGGTTCCTGAAGAGCGGAGCGTGGGGAAGAGAGGGGATGAGGGACCATGGGGGGGCTCTTGACGGAACGGAGCTCTCCACCGACCCGCAAGGTTCGCTGAATAAGTATGGTTGGGGTGTGAAAAATTACGCGAAGCCTTCTCGCCTGCAAGAGTGCCAACATCTTCCTAGGATCCATTCAGCTCGACATGCCAGGCCTCGCCATAGAGCTTCCTGTAACCGTCCTTCGGATGTACATAGCCTGCCGGCCTATTATTCGGATCGTGGAGGTCATATAGCGAGTGGGTGGGGCGTCGGAGGCTGGGCTCCAGTGAGCTGCTGCTTGAAGAAGAAACTTCCTCATACATTCCGACAAGACTCCCCCAAGTGCCCACCCACACAAAACCGTCGAGATGCGATACTGGGAAAGTAGCGGATCCATGGTGGACTTTTCGAGGCATAGGATGTAAGCGGCGTACGCCGTCGCGACTCTATTGTATATTTGGAAGGCGAATAAGAAGACCTTTGAAGCGTTCCTGTCAGTCTACCGGGCAGCCGGCGACTGGATGAGGCTCCAGTCCGTGAGAATAGTCTACACGGTCCGGCGGCATCCGGGCCGGCCAAAAACGCGGCAACACACAGCAGGGGATGAAGGTCTGGGAGAGAGAGAAATGCAAACAAGCGCTCCCGTGTCACACCGCTAGTAACGAGTTCCGCACCATATCTGGTGCGCGCTTTGAATCCACGCGCCCTCCCCTCTCTCTCGACGATCTTCAATAATATCAATCAATAGACTGATTTAATAGTTGTGCATGTGATGTACCCGCATCGACGCGGGTTGTCGATCATTACCCACATACAAACGAGAAGCACAAATCCAGTCACCTGCAGTCGTCGATGCTGAGCGAGGCGTGCTTTTTTGGTCCTACCTTATCCACTTACTATATCTTATGTACATAAGCGGCTCATAATGGTGCCTATATAGGGAATCTCTATTCCCTTGAGAGCGAAGCGCAAGCGAAATGGGACTAGCTGTTTCCAACGGCTTTCTCTGGCCACGTATTGGCTGGCTGGTTAGATTGTCACTACCCTGTCACGAGCCGTTTATGACCCCTGCCTGTCAAATGGTAAGTACTCAGCTCCGTATTGTACGTGGAAAAAGGGGGAGCGGCCGCAATCAGTGTAAAACGGTCCATGGGTGGAAATCAAACTTCACCCCCAGTCTTATGCATTGGCACAAGAAGTCATCGACAGGCAGAGGATACACACGTGCCGAAGTTAGTATCCCCCGTATTCATATGCTACGGACGTAGTCTCCGACGTGATAAAGAGCTGCGTTTAATTGTATCAGAAAAAGCTTCGATATGGGAGACCCGGCAGTCAGTGAGTAATTTTTGGGGCCGCTTCTAACAACCACCAGCATATTCAGCATTTGCCTTGCGCAACTTTTCAAGATTGGGGCAATCATGGAATCCGGTAACCGGTCATCCGTACACGAGCCTGGGCACTGGGGCTCAACGGCTCTGCTCACAACATGGCCCGAGTCTCAAATGAAGACTACATATTCATAGTCGTACTATCCTAAAAAAAAATTTGTAATATTACAAAACTCCCTATACATCAGTGCCCCGACACATCCTCCATGCCTACCCAGTGAAGATGCCCTATCCAAGCGACCCCTCAGTCAAGTATCGCTATGCCTTGGGCGGTGTTCCCCGCCACTCCATCGAGGCTAAATCTTTGGATAGCCCGAGCGTTACCCTGGCCTCCGGAAATGTCCAGCACGCTAATGGCAGCATCGGCGGTCCCGTTACCCGGCGCGAGCACGTAAACGAAGGAGCCGGCGGCGCGCAGGTCGACGAAGCCCGGGTCGCCGGTCTCCGACAGGTCGACCATCGAGAGGATGCTCGCGTCCTCGGCGCTCATCTCGACGATGCGGGGCGTGGCCACGTCGGTCACGAAGACGCTCTCGGTCATGGGCGAGAACGCGGCCCAGCACGTCGCAACCTGGTCCTCGATAGCCCCCTTGGCGGCGACCGCCGCCTCCCCCGTCGCCGCGTCCACCGACAGGATCGCGCCCCCGAACGAGGGGTCCGTCGCGAAGATGTTGCCAGTCCCGGGGATCACCTGCGAACCGAACAGCACCGCGGTGCCCTCGGGGGACGAGCGCGTGTCCTCCGCCGCCGCCACCATCATGGTCTGGCCGTCGCACATCGGCTTCTGCTCCACAGCCAGCGAGGACACGAACCCGGTCTTGTTCGCCGCCGGGTCGCCCTTGACCATGGTGAAGAGCGTGGACTCGTCCTCGGAAAAGAAGGTGTGCGACACCGTGTTGGTCGGCCCCACGGGCGGCGTGGACTGTCCCAGGTCGATCGGTCGGAGGTCGTCCATCGCGCCTAGCCCCTCCTCACCGTCGAAGCTCGCGCACGAGATGCCGGCAACAGCGCCCGTCATCGCGACACAGACGAGGCTGTTCTTCGCGGACGCCGCCACCGTGTTGGGGAACTCGCCCGGGACCTCGACCGGCTGGCCGACCATTGTCAGCTTCGTAGGGTCCGTCTCGGAGATGGACAGCATGCTGACGGTGTTGCTCCCCGCGTTGACGGCGAATATGTGCTCCAAACCCTGCGTCAGTACGATGTCCAGGTGCGCTGTTGGCTCAGAGTCATGACTTACCTGTCCCGCTATTGTGAGTGACCCCTGGCTGATGAGCGCATCCGTAGCAGCGAGTTCACCCGTGGCACCATCTATTGAAGTCGCCCCCTTGCCCCCGGATTTCGTGCTGGTGCCTTCCGAGAGCGTTCCATCCGCGTTGATCGGCAGGGCCACGATGGCGTTTTCAGCGTCGTTGGTGAGAAGATATACGGCCTTCCCTGTGGATTGGCATTCTTGAGGTTTCGATTTATCCGAATCCTTGAGTCGGGGATTTCCAAACCCCGTCTGGGGTTTGAAATTACGCCTGATAACATGGCCGGCGATGCCTTCGGCCAGCACGAAGGGGGCTAGGACAGTAACGAGTCTCATTGCTGCAACTAGCTGATCGGTCTGCCTAGTAAGTGGAAAGAAACGAATGTGGGCGCGTCGTGATAGGGAGCAGCAGGTCAACTGGCTAGCTAAACGCCTGCAGATTTCGAATAGTATAACGAGAGAGCGCTGCGCGTCAGAAACGAAATAGTTAATAGTTGGAAAATGAGCAGTGTGTTGAAGCAAGTTTAGACTCTACGAAGAGATGCGACGAGGCATCCTTATATACATCATACCTCGCCATTGCGTCCTTGAGCATCGTCTATGTATTCCAGCCGTTTGATGCCATCAATCTCCAAATGTTGCCTTTGCGGCCTCGAGCCTGTAGCTCTTCTTTGGAATCATGATTCCAAATGTGGAAATCGCTTGTGGGTGAATGAGATATCAAGATTGCCTTTTTTGATCCTCCGCAACGGTTATGGTTCCCGCTAGTGGATCCAAAACCATGTTTAGAGCCGGACAGCGAATTAGAATACTACTATGTATCCCAATGCAAGCCCGAAGAGGAACATGGGAAGCAGCTGCTTGTGTCAGGACTGAAACACCGCTTGGTATCTAACCCCTGGTATAAGGCGCTAGCGCTGGTTAGGAGTCCCAACCTAGGTCTCTTAGCCGCGAGTTGTGGAACGGCATTGTGGAACGGTATCATTCTTCCTCTTGTTTTCTGGATACACAACGAAATTCGACTGAATTTAAGCCGGTGGGTTTGACCCGGGGCCACGCGAAGCAGAAAATATCCCGAGAGTTGACAACTCAACCCCGGCGATACATCTTATCACCAATCTCTTTGAGTTGGCCAACACACCTGGGATTCCAAGGTTTGGCACATTATGTAGCGTGCAAGCGCTTCGCAAGGCTGAACACTAGCACCGCCAGTAAAAGATGGACCGTCTGGAGTTCGAAGTAGCAACGACTTAGAAACTTAGTCTTTGAAACACGACCAGTCTTTGCCTACGTGTTGATTCCATAGTCGTCTCAAGACTGCTGGCCTAGAGCATATCGTGCGTTATCGGCCATCCAAGGTTAATTAATATATGGCATTCCCCTATTGCACAAACCACATAAGCGCTAAATGCACTTCGTATCGATGACACGATGGTCTGCAAAGCACAGGCATTCCAGTTATCATGTAAGCGGGGCACATATATTGCAGAGTCACATCGGTCTGCCCAACTGCCTGGCTTCCGTCCATAGCGCCGGCTCTCATTTTCGCGTGTGAAATGTACCCTGCTACTTGGCAGACTGATGTGCGATGGCACGAATTTCTAGGACGCCAGTTACTGAAACTCTTTCTAATTACCATATGAAGGAGCAGTCGGATGGAAGCTGTGCTAGATTCGGCTGGGTCGAGGGCTAGGTATGTCATTCGATTTTGAAGTCAGAGCAGCCTGAAAGATGCGGCCTCAAAGCTAGGTTGCCGAAAGAAGTAGAATTTTATTATCGGTGTTCCCCCACCGCAAGGCTTATGAACTACCTGGTTTACATTCGGTAAAGGCGTTGATCGGGAAAGAATCTTCTCTGCTGCTGCTGCGTTGGACACCCCTCTCATTCGTGAAAGAGGCCAGAGTTGGCAAACATAAAACACCCGCGAATCGCGTTGTAGTTAAAGCACGTGAACTCTTCGCTGTGGTATGCGGATAATGGCCCCTATTGACTGTATTACTCGTCCCTTTGCTGGCGTACATCAATGTCGCATTCAATTGTGGAAAGAAGCTGAAAGTAAGATTGGCTCATACCCGGATGCCCAAGCCCGATTCTGCGAAGATGATTCCAGATCTGTGAAACGAAGCCCTTTCGGCGGCCAGATCGAAGAGTTAAGGGCGCATGTTGTGTCATGTACGAAATAGGTGTTTCAGCCTTCAACCCAGATCGTCAAAGATTAGCAGCCCTGTCAATCAGATCTAACGTTAGATGGGCTTAGAGGCATATGTTGTAGGTCGAGGTTAGTAACCACCATAGCCGCCATATAAGAAGCAGGGCATCATGCGCATCTGTTCGACAGAGATGCTTTCTATGGCAACTTTGAAGGATCAACCTCGTAGTCTGGCCCGCCTCGCGCCACTGCCGCATATGAGAAAGCTCGGCAGGCTAAAATTCTCTCGACGCGGACGATGGTGCATACTCCCGCGGCCAAATAATACTCTGGTACTGCATTTGCTATACGTGGCATAAGCCAGTATCAGTGCACTGGCTACGCAATACGGTATTCAGACCTGAGCTCTGACGTCTCTTCCGCTCCCATCTGAGTTTTCTCGCAGGGCAACGCTTGAACCGGCCTGCGGGATGAAGATTCGCCGTCCAATCCGGGCTAACAGCATGAGGTCCACTTCGGGTTTTTTCTGTACAGGATCATGGGACTAGAGCTACTCCATAAACGCACATTAGCATAAGATCACGATGCCTACGCAGGATTCCTCCTTAGTGGTTGACTACATCCGCATCTGTTGTTCCTGCATGAAAGGATCTTGCTGACGAGGGATTTCGTAAGCTGTGGATAGAACGGGAGAGGTAACTGAATCGGAAAAATGCAAGTTGCGCCATCAACTCCACTCGCATTGCGAAGACCCGGGCACCCGCGTGTAGCTGAGAAAACGCCACTCAGAGTATCGGCATATTGGACAGGTTTCCGAGACCCGCTTTCGCGCCACGATCATAGATCCAACGATACATCATGGATTCCTATCATGCCCATGCGGACGGGATAGTGTCGCGTTCCTGCTCACCGTCAGGCAGAGATGACACCGTGAATGAGAGGATGGCAGTAAAATGAATACCCACATGAAGCCGTTGAGAACATCGGCGTACTGCAAGTCAACGAGAAAGTCACGCTGTGGCCCGAGCGGGGTAACGATGATTAAACGTTATGTCCCTAGAAGTCTTCCGCGATGAAAGGGACCAGATCGTATTACTGAAGGTGGCAGTACTAAACGTGGTACGAAATTAGGTATACGTATGGCTAACGTAGGGTATGCACCTGCAGTTCATCGAGGCGCGCATCAAGGTAAATTCCTGGCCGTTTTCCCGCTAAGGCGGCCTTTCAACCCCGTCATCCATCCACCAGATCTATGAGGAGGCATGCATGTACCATGGTTGTATTTCTCTCAAGGGAGCGTAGAAGGTAATTCACCCTTTCCTTCGCGTGGAGAATGTACTCCAAGATGCACCTTGCGTATGCAGTCGTCCAGGTGAAATGCACCAAACATATCCAACCGCGCATAGCTATAGCGGTGCGTGCCTATTACAGTATTAACAGCTCACAATTGCTGTTTTCTTAATACCTGCTTGCATATACGGCTAGGAAAGGGATGGTCGATCCATCAGCCACGAATCATTCACTCGGAATATACCATTTTTGATGTTGAGCCCACTTCGTATGAGCATCCTATTGGAGCATGAATGCAAATCACCCGGCTGAAAGGGCCCAATCACAACTTATTACACGTAGCTCCCAGTCTGATGAGCCTTCCGGCGCTACCTTACGGATATTCTAGCTACAGTATATTGAATCCTGATCAATAATACACCAATAGTCTCTTAGTATATCTAACGCAGGTCATAAAAGCTCGCGGTAGTCTTGCGAAAATATGGTAACGAGCAAGTTATGTCTGCAGGCAGGTGGGTGAAAATCCCATGACTGGCCAGCTCGGTACCTTATCGCTGGGTCAGTAAAGCCATAGCTTGTCTTGTGTAAGACACCGGCTCCAATCCAACGTTTCGCTTGGTACGTACATAAGTGGTAGGTAAAAATACGTTTAGACTGCGTTAATGGTCTCGGTGAGAACATGCCTCTGCAAACCCCTCTCGATGGAGACCTCGCTCGCTTTTGCCGGCCCTGTTGAGTAAGGAGAAGTAACGCATTCTGCATAGTGACCTTCGGACCCCCAGGGCCCCTGTTTAGGTGGGTAGGTACCTCACGAAGGGAGATCTGTCGGGCTTGGACCTGCTACCCTGACCAATGCCCATCGCAGCTCCATTCTCATCTTGGGGCCGTGAGCCTTTGGTCGAACTGCATTAGGCGGCCCACTAATACGTGCTACCAGAACGAATAAACCACGAGTTTGCTTGACATGCGTAACGAGGCTTCTGCGTATCTACGTATAGTAGATCCATGAGGATACTTAATACTTATGAGTACACAAGCAACTAAGAGCCTCGAACAATGTCGCCTGCTAACTGGGCTCCCGTGAGGGAGGATAGGTGCGTGTCTGGGGCTTCGGGGTTCGCGATACACACAGAGTAGATGTTCGGTAGCAGCAAGCCCGAGAACGCGTACTCCTCACAGGGAGCAGCCTTACTAATAGTAGTTCTCTGAACTTACTAAGTATACGCAAGAGATGGCTTCGAAGCGTTTCAACTCCACAGTTCAACTTCACCGAACTAATTAGTTTAGTGGAGCTGGTGAGTGGTCTTGCTTCATGATATCACAGCGGAAATTTTGGGTAACAAGTAGTTTTCCGCTAGCCTACTTGCAGTACTATAAACAAGTGACCCGAAATACTGGCAAGCCCCGGCAAGGAGACCCCGGGTTGAGAGTCCAGATATCCACCCCAGTTACGTCTGCCTCGTCGAATTGTTAATTTGTCAGTGTCAAACCCTTTCAAGCACCCCACCGACAATCCGCTTCACCCTAATACTTACTAAATGCATTAACAAAGCAAAGCTAGAACTGCCATAACACCAATACACCCACCACTGTTACTGTAAATATCAAGCCATATACCTGAATAAGGGGCGTCTCGCCGGCGCCCCAAACCTCCCAGGGCATAACCCTAACTCTAGGCCCAACCCTAACCTTAACTTTAACCAACATAATGGCAATGCTAGCTACTACCGAGTATACCTGTGTTAAAGTTGAAATACTCCCTTTGTTGGTGATGTTTATGGTGCAAGGATAATCGACGTTGGGACGTCCAAAAAGGGTTTAACAATGACAGATTAACGATTCGATTGAGCCAGACGTAACTGGGGCGCAGACTCCAGGGCCCGTCCTTCTGCTCGACCACTCTGTCGCTCCATCGAAGCAGTAATCGTTTTGTTTGTTCCACGAGCAGGGACACCAGGGACAATGCCGCTCAAGCCAGCAAGGAACGGTCCCTTCAAGGGTGCAAGGTAAGAGCAGGGAGTTAGTTAGCACACCTCCCGTGAGCCTCCCTTAAGCAGCGCACCCCCACCCAACTCTGTGGAGATGCATCTCCTCCGTTTTCCTCTGGTCCTCTTCTAATGAATTTTTGGCTCACCATCCCCAAGGATGTGTCTCAATGCTTAGTCTATTAAACTATTGGAGCTCTTGTTTTCGATCAAGGGGCTGTTGAATCTGTCAACTTCGACAACGGTCGTGGGTCCATTTTGGTCGGGATTTGTCATACTCGTATTAGTCGCTGTGTACCTTGCATAAGCGGCATTTCGGGAACTCTAGCATGAGCCCGAAGGCATCTGCGCTCCAACCAGAAACGAAACGAAACGTCAACCGCAGCAATATCTCTTCCCAACCGAGCAGATTCACCATCGAGACTTGAGCGTGAATTTTTCGAAAGCGCCGAAAGCTGGTTCGACAGGAGCGACGAAACGAGAATAAAAGCAAAAACATACAATCGGACTCCATAGATGAAACCGACCTTCGTTTATACACCCTCTCAGTTCTAATAAAGTGCCAAGGAACTACAACAGGAGACCATCCCAGCAAAATCAACTGCAGCCTTCAAGACGCTACAGCGAATTTCTACCAGGCGCATCGCCTCATTCGAACGAAAATATCATATACCAAACTCTCAAAGCAACGCTGTAAGAATCCGAAGTATGACTACAGAACGCTTATAGATTCCAATTCATTATGCAAACACTAGGTACGTGCCTGGAGCCTCAATCACTGTGCCCATTTTACTTGTATTCGAATTTGAGCCGCCCGCGTACATCAGGGGTCGGGTACGTGCTTGGTTTCTAGAACTTGAATCACCGTTCTAGTACCGTAGCTGAAAGACGCCATTATCATCTGCAGTGTAACCTAGCCATTTGGATCTAGGAGTGCAACCATGTACTCTGGATGCTATTCGATATTGGCGACTGCGAGCTGAAGCGGTGTGTGACATCAGTTTCACCGATGTAGCCTATCGTGGACGCGTTACATTGTCTTGTTGAGCGGCTTCTTGTTCAGCTTTCCTTGTAGGAAGGCGAAGATGCAGGTCGCCATTTTGCCGTCCATGCCCTCTCCCAGGTTTTATATTCCTTGCCATGGCAGGGATTATTCCGTCAATAATGCATCTCATGCTGCCTGCTGCATTTCATATACTAATTTTCGATCAGTCTTATCTTATTCAGTCGTTGAAGCATAATACCATTTTTGACCGGAGATCTCTCTTATGTCTAGCCATAGCGTTGGATTGACCTCATGTAGAATTGGCTACCTCTGCGAGAGCGACAAGATAGATTTATGACGGAGGACACTATCCCGCAACGGCCGTTGTCTTTCCCGCGCGTCCGAGGATACACGTCGATACAAACCCGAAGGTCGTGAAATCGAAAGCGGAAGCCCAAACCGGACAGGCGAAACGTCTGCGAGACACGACGAAGCTGGCCGAGTATCGGCAGTATTTCCTGCCATCATTCCGGAGCTTGAAGTCAGAGTTGGGTATTACTACACTCACTTCGGCGCAGCTGCTCACAACTTCGCGGCTGTTGAATGCCATCCAGCGACATATCCCGACCACACATAACACAGGTCTTCTATACGGCGTTGCCGAAACTTTATAGAGGGCTGTTGTGAACGTCAAGCTGTTGGATAGCTATTCCGGTTCCTTGACGCATCACCAAGAAACTCTCTCAGGGCATTGCGGCGCGGTCTCGAGACGTCAAGCATTCTCTGGCCCAATCATACGATCCAGTCGAATATTTTGCGACGTCGATAAATTGCTCTTTCATCTGGATTGGACGGAAATTACGGGAACCAGGAACACCTACGCTTTCACAGGGGGGGGGGTTCGGTCTCTAAATATCTTGGCTTTCCGTTCCAACCGGTAAGCTGGTACACCAACCCTCGCCCAGACAAGCATCAACAAGGGCCGGGTCCGTATGTAACGGCACAGTAACGCTCTGGCCCTGGAGCATGACCCCAGTCCAAGTAGCGCCTTTGTTGGATTCGACCCCGGACGGCATGCATGACAGTCCACTTTGTAACAAGGGCTATCCACCATTCTTACCGCGTCACTAAATAACATTCAGTTCCGCCCTCGTGTGTGCATCACTTGGTAATTTTTCCAGAGCTGGGAGCTTGTTAGTCTTCACAGCTGTGGATTGTGTGGTTTTGTGTCGTCTTCGTTTCCCGGGCACGAGGTCGTCCGCCTCCTAACAGCTGAAGGGCGCGTCGAAGGATCAAGAAGACTAAGCAACGACTTTAGAAGCACGAAGACACTACAGCACCCTAGGTTATCTCGCCTAATTGGTCTGGAACTAGATGCATTCGACAATGCCTATATACACGACCGGTCAAGGTGGCCAACGGGACACCACAGTGGAACCTGTAGTTACGAGGGTACTTTCACCCAGTGCAACTACATCGCCAGTCCGATCGCGCCATCACGTCGGTCGCGGTATCGTCGACTTGCTAGAACCTGCTATGGAGGGCCCGCCGTCACCTGAGCGGATACGAGCACTAAGCAAAAGGCTGAAACAGAGCTCGCTTGCAGAGAAGCACAACAGCCAATTTACGGTGTCTTCAGGCTCATCGTTCATCTCTGCGACGTCAGGAACACCATCATGGGATGATGACCGCCAACCATCAAGGAGATCATCTCAGCGCTCTATAAGCGGCAGCAACCCGTCGCGCGACAGACCTGATAGTGTGACAGTCTTTGGCAAGAGCCTATTCAGTCGCAAGGGCAAGTTGCGCAGGGAACCCAGCGATCCTAATTTCCTTAGCAGTACAACTCATTTGTCTGAAACCACCCCCGATCCCGTGCCTACGAGGGAACATCGTTCCGTGTCGGCGATGTTTGCTAGGCGGAAATCCACGAAAGGGGGTGATGCTGAGGCGCATTCGCAAAAGAAAATCCAGATCTCAGAACCATATAACTTCCAGCACCTGACTCACACGCACAAGGAGAGCCTGCCTGACCTCGGTCTAGCGAGCCGAGATGACCTAGTTTCCGAGTTTTCCTGTATTCGAGCAGGCCAAAAACCAACAGTCGGGTCATTGAAGGGCATCCAAGCTAATGACATAGAGTTCCGAAACCCTTTTTCTTCTGAAGCTCTCAGCGTGCCAGGGGGTGCTTCGAGAGGTTCAAGGTCTGGTAGTAGTGTCGAAGCTGAACTTGACCCGGGACAGCCTCAGTATGAAGAGGTCTCGCCCAGACGACATAGGAACGCCTATGCAGGTCGCTCCGAGTCACGAGACCAAGTCCGTTCCCCGCCATTACGCCCTCCAAGATCACCACATGAATCCGGCTTTGCATCACCACCCATTCCACCACCTCCGAGAACGTCGAGTCGTGTGTCCCTGCGGTCCGACGCCCTTGGGCAACTGCCGTCTACCGGTCGGCACTGTTCAGCTACAGATTCGAGCTTTCAACAACCCGATCCACCTTTAGATGTCACGTTAGCCCAGTCAGTCCATGACAGTTTGCCGAAATATTCGCATGCCATCACTACGCCCGATGAAGCCGCATGGCCGCTAGCTTCAAGTGCTATGGCCTCTTTACCTGAACTCCCGGAGGAAGAAGAAAGCCATTTATTTACCGAGGAGCCTCTCCTCAGTCCCACACACCAGCGCTCCCCCCTGAGAGGCAGTATATCCGTTCCAGCATTGCACCGAATCTCCATGTCCCATGCTACCTCACGACGCCCCCCCAGTAATTCTTCAGATACCTTGGGCAGATTCGATATCATTACTGTCCGAGCATCTCGCCCTAGTGTCCCAAATGACAAGACCGATGACGACATCGATATTGGGACATGGGAAGATGATATTGACTATTGCTATGACCACGCCGTCGAAGCAGATTGTGATTATGCTTGGGAACGCCCCTCGGGCGAAATGCTAGGGGAGATCGCGGAGAGGGAAACTCAAGCGGCGAACTATAGGATTAGTGCTACAAATAGTCCGGGCACATTCTCGCCAAATGTGTCTTCTCCTCTCGCTTCTAAGTTTTCGATCCCAAGCCCAGCTATCCACAAGTCGGACACAGCGCAGGCAACGACTGCAGCGCCGCCAAAGCCCGTTCAAGTCACGTCGAATTTCTCCCTGCCTCAGCGTGGACATAAACGGGTACTATCCCGTTCATCCAGCTTCAACAAGGAACCTCAGGGATCTGCTTGGTCCCCGTCATTTTTGGTTCCCACCGATTACAAGCAACAAATGCTTGAGTACGAAAAGGTGGGGCTGCAGGACGACGGCGACGAGGACGATGATGAAAACTTTTTAACGCACTTGCAGCGTAACGAGTCCAGTTTAAGGCTCGATAAGCCAAGCGCGCTATTAAATGCGCGATATAGTGCGTCAACTACTATATCTGCTTTCTCCGAGCGTTCGCTCGCCTCGAGCAGGCACATATCCAACACCTCTGTTTCCACCGCTTTCACTCGATGGACGGCCAGCAGCATGGGTGCTAGCTTCGAAGGCTTTAAGGCGAGCTGTGAGGCATCGCCTAGCGCTTCCGTCGCTGCCGGCGATGAACATACCGTGGTCATGGGGGAGAACGAAAGCGGCACTACCCCCTTCCCCGAGCTTACAGGGTCTGCCCTGGAACAGGGCTACACTCGTGAGAGACACATGTCTGAAGCCAATGTCCTCTTCAACGCTTCGCTTCCTGGTGACCCCGACGTTCAGGAGCCACCGAGACTCCGAAGACGAGCACGAACCACCAGCAAAAGCCACAAGCCTCCTCAGCTCGGCTTGTTCCCTCACGTATCTTCGAACGTTCGACATTTCTAGGCTCTCGAAGTCTGCACCTCTTCTCTCTTTGCCTATGCCGTCTCTTTATTAATGAGTGAGCATTTCCAGAGCATCATGACGGGGACATCCCGCAGTTCCAACCGTGCGGTCATACCCCCTAAAACAGGGCACACCTTATGACCCGTGTCATTATTATATGACGAGTTCCCGGTCCAACTGCTCTGCAATGGCGAGGCTCACAACAAGCACTAGCATCCCCCTACCTGGGTCGCAGTTTTCCAGACGCTTCTCAGTCTCTCGCTCCCGCAAATGATTTGCTTTCCTATTTTCCTATTTTTATTTTATTTGTTTGAGCGTGATTTAATCTGGCATAGCTGTGGTGTCTTGCATGGTTTGGTTCCAGTAGAAGGCAGTCAAAAATTGGGAGAGCATAAACGAAAAGTTTCCAAGGCGCCATTGCAATTGCCCAATAGAAGGGACCCGGAGATGTTTATGTTTTGGCTTCTATTTCGAACGATACATGACGGAAATAGAAAGGACAAATATCGAGCCATGTATATTGTGCGGCAATGTACGCTTTGTTGCTTGCTATATTACTATAACCCCTTGTATAGATGTCGTGGCCGAAAGGGAGGGGAGCTCGTGGTTGAGGGGTTGCCGTGGATGACAATATCGAGATTACCTACCTAGTACACAGGTATCTACATAGATATAGCCTTGAGCGGGTGTTCGAATAATATACCAAGATACACTCGACCGATCCTGTCTCACTCCACAGAAATGGTACAATGAATAAGACATTCCCAAACGCTTTGCTTATGCCGGCACTTCCCCTGCGCTATTGATTTTCTTCATCGGATTCTACCACACCCGCCGTCAGTACGCTCGCTGACACTGCGCGGACAAAATGCCAAGTAAGTTAATTTGTCCTCCGCACCGCGACGCCAGACCGCCATAACGGGCGCCTCTCATGCCCAAGGGAAGAGGAAGAAGGAGGGCAAAACGCTGTCGCAACTGGAGCCGAGAGCCAGCCGAGGCTGATTGATGATGGTGTGGAATCCCAACTTGTCGGAGCCATGGTTCGCCTGCAGCCGCCCGCATATTCGGCCTTCCAAGGCAGCCCTCGATGGAGGGTTTCATGCGCGGCCGGACGCACAAGCCGGGGCACCCCTTTTGGTCTTCTGATTCGGCGTTTCTGTCTCTCTCGGTCTTCCCTTGCTGCCTGCATTCGCCAGTCAGCGCGTCTCCCTCCTCCCCCACCCAGGCCCGGGGCCCGATTCCGTGTCTGCGGTGTGCGGTGTGCGTGCCAGTTGGCAGTTTGCGTTTCGGGTACCCAGGCGTACGTAGTATCCCAGTAGAGGCTGATGTCGGGCTCCGGGTAGTGGCACCGGGTATGTTGGGCATCACTGTTCCTCTCTTTTCTCCCTCGCCCCATTTCGCGGTCCGTCCCGCACCGTGTGGGCGTCTCCGCCGTCGCAACAATGTCCCCGATGGGGTGAGGCGGCTGGAGAAGAGAGGCTCCGCCCCCGATGCTCCTCGTGTCAATCGATCTCTCTAGGGAGTTCTTCCTTACTCATTACCCTGCTGGGCTGCCATGGTTTCTTCTGAGACCTTGGCAGTTACGTACTGCGACACGGATTCTTTTTTACCACGACTCGGTAATTCTCGGTGCTGGCCTTACAAGACAATAAGCCGCCAGACGCAGAAAGAAGGCAGCCTTAAGGAGGGAGGGGGACGGACCGCTGGTGACGCACTGCGAATCTGGCCAATGGCTGTCTCGAAATATGAAATTAATCCCCGGACATTGAAACGTTTAATAGAGCCCGGTACATGTCGCGTGTGGCCAAGTCACGTATGTGATGCAACCCAACGGCTAGCCCCCCTCGCCTTTGGAAACAAGCCACATCTTATAATAAACTTTGGATTTGGCACTGGCAGTCGTCCATCGGGAGTGGATCCTGCCACTAGCGGGGGGGGGGGGCGGGGGGGGGGGGGCGGGGGGGGGGG
>QJNS01000091.1:130673-275153 GCA_004154925.1 Monosporascus cannonballus
TTCCCCCCCCCCCCCCCCGCGGCCCCTCTGCTGTGCGGCTTATCACAGCGCGGGAGCTTCAATCAGCAGAGAAACAATTCCGTGGTGTCGGATGGCGTTCTTTTCCTTTTATTTCCCCCTTCCAGACCATCGTTAGGGCCGGTCTACCGGCTCGGTTTAACTGGCCGCAGGCGACATGATGCAACGGGCATCGGCCGAACGTAGGTACCCACGCCACTTAAGCGTCATCGGATGAGTTTGTAAACGCTTGGTAATTGGGCTTCTGGCAAGCGAAATGCTCCATGTGGACTCCCCCGGACGGGGGGCCGCTCTGGACCGCTGTGTGGGGTACCCCTTTTCTCAACAACTGGCGCCTCGTCATGAGGGGGCTCGGCCTATATGCCGCTTGTTATACTCAGCGGTAGCAACAAGCGTTTGCGAGAAGCTACATTACACCGGGGACGGGATGTTGACGGTGGCGACGGCTAAGGGCGCCGGTCCACACCCCTCAACCCGATGCTACATTACCGGAACCAGACGTCACGGCCCTGGTTGTAATAGGTTGGGTGTCAAAAAACAAATGCAACCTAGTCATCGAAGATCTTGACTCTAGCAGCTGCAAGAGTCGATCTCGAAAGGCAATCTTTGCAGCGAGTTCTAGAGCAATAGCTTTCCATAGCCAACCCCCACGCCACGGTTAGCGCGATCGAGAGCCTCCGCGGAGTCGGCAATTCCATAGCCGCGCGTGGAGTGACGGGTGCTTGCATTTAACTCCGAAGGGCTTGGCAGCTTCCGGTCCCTCGTAGCGGGTGACTGCATTTCGACGAAGTGTTCAATACTTTGGTAGGTCCAATGAGGCCGGCAGGGAAAGTGGCTGAAGGGCGGTGTGAAGCAGCTTGAGACCTTCGGAGATCTGCTTTTCTGCAGTGCCGGCATATACACTGCCAAGTCCACTGCTATATCAGAGTCTTCTAAGCCTCTCCTGACCACGTCTGAGGGTGCGTGCCGTGTCTAGCGTCTCGATGCGTGGGATGAAGGTCATCCATAAAGCACTGATATTTAGACTAGAGTTCATAGTTAGAAAATGCTAAAACTGCTCCTTGGATGCGCGGAAGAATACAACTAACCCGACATTATATCAGCCAGGAGCCGCGCAGTCATAATATCTCCTCAGTAGTGGTGATTATAAAGGCTTTCAAAACAGCAACACAAGTTCTTGAGGATCCAAATTTCAGGCCATAACCAGAAGACGTCTCGCTATCAATCTTGTCGGGGGGGAAAGAATCGAGGGGCCAAAGCGGTGTACCGGGGAGTCTAAGGAGCATGAATCACATACCTCTACACTACGGCTGCAATTCCACCTACAACTCTCGAGTATGTAATCTCTTCAGCCCTTTGGATCCGGGAAGCCCCCAGTGTCTTGGCGGAGTAGACAAGCAAGTGGTGTGTACAGACAGGCGGAAATTTGAAATATCGGCTGGTCCGCAACAGGGTAGCTGTCGCTGACGGGCCTGTGGTCATATGCTTTCGCTGACGAAGAAGCGTAGATGGCATCTCAAAGACATTTGTTCCCAAGGCTAGAAGATGGATACCTCTACAATAGTCATATTGCATCGCAAGAAGACCATTTCATAACGGATAGCCTCGACTCCTCGGGTCTTGCGCTTACCCCACATTACGATGGGCTGCCTTGGACTTTTGACCAGAACCTCTCCTCTGCCAATCAAACGACGATACAGGCCAGCCCAGCCGGATACTACTCGACCGGCGGCTGGCTACCTTCCGGGGGGACGGGTTTGCCTCACCTCGCCACCATTAATACCTCGGGGGTTCCCTTACATCGAGCCTCAGACACGGATTCCCCAGGTGGAAGTAATTCGTCTTCCGTGGCAACTTCGACCGCGCTTTCACCTTCGGTGAAAGCCACCTCAGCGAAACAAATAAGCAGTTCACGGTCTAAGAGGAGGCGGAGTCAGCAAGCTCCTTCGCCGGAGAGTTTTTCGCTGACACCAAGCACTAAGGGCAGCAAGACCAGGCTTCGTAGCGCCTCCCGTGCATCGAAAAATGCCAACCACAACCCGCCGGCAACGGCGGAGGAGCGAAGAAGCAGGGAGTGCCATAACCAAGTGGAGAAGCAGTACCGAAATAGGTTGAACGCCCAATTTGAAAGCCTACTAGATGCGCTTCCCGAGAACATGAGAAAGGGCGAAGGCGGTGATGATGGAGGCCATCCGTTTGAAGGATCCAGCTTGCCGGAACGCAAGGTCAGCCGGGCCGAGGTGTTAGATATGGCGCGGCGACACATCAAGCTGTTGGAAAAAGAGTGCGCCCTGCTCGAGGGCGAGAGAGACGAGCTTCGTGATAATGTGGAGAAGTTACAATGGCTCTTTGGTCAGTGGAAAAGTGGCAACGCGTTGGTTCAGGGGTCACCCTTCCCTGCTCGGACGGACAGCATGTGATGTCTCACAAGGGAGATACGCCATTGTAGTGCTATGAAGTGAGCGTTCCGTGTCCCGGATCGTCCCGACATCTCGCGTTCGGAGATTGGCCGCGTTGAGGTCAGATTGTGTGCCCCCATACCCTTCTGGCACGGGCATGAATGGCATCGGAGATGGCGAGGGTTAATGGGGAGTTTAGCAGAAAACTCGGGAGGCTACCTACTTCCATTGTTTCCATATGGGCTGCTTGTCAATATATACACAGGCGATACGGGTTTAGGTAATGGACAGGAGCCGGGGATCTCTGGCGGTTCTCCGGAGCCTTATACAGGAGTAAAACAAAAACATTGCAGGTGATCCGAATGGGCAAAGCACTCGGCCTTAATGCCATTGACGGTTATTTGGGCGGTCCCTAGCTGCTGATCACACCAGCACTTCTGCCCTTAGCTCATGTTGTGCTAGCATATTTCGTCTTACATGCTAGTAGATGGGACTAGTCAGGAGCAACCCGTCTGCGTGGTCACCAACGCCTTCTTGTGATTGATTACCTTGGCGGCTCTTCTGTGACATCAGTCGGCAGCAGCGTAATGATAAATAAGCTGGCTGTGTCCTTCTCGGAGACCCAAGAGCAGGAAGGAAGGGGTGTCCGAGGCGTGGACGCATTGACTAGCTCTCATCGCTGTAAGCCCAGGCGACGAATCGATCATCTGCAGCGTTTCTACCATATCTAGATGCGGTTCTTACCTAACCCAGTCAAGGATGAATTTGCGGATATTTAATGTGGAAACAAGGGGTTTAACGTCGGGGTCTATGCGCTATACCTTCGGTAGCTGCATGGACGGAATATACGCGTATAGTCATACTCATATATAGAGCATGCTTAGACCACGTGGCATTGTAATTTATGCCGAACATGTACTTATTGAAGGTACTTAGGTCATAATTCAGGACGCCCCCGACATCGACAGCTTCAATGCAGCCAAGATAAAGGAACTCTTGTATATATATAATATGACAGAACTCAACGTTCCCGCCGGTTACATCATATAACTGTCGACTTTCCATCTCTATCTACGTGAAGACCTATACAAACCTCGTCTGTATAATTGACACTTCCAAAGTTATCGCACACCTCAACTGGCCTCACACATGTCAATGGATATTCGGCCGGCACGCGCTGGTGCTTTATAACGCCAGCCGCGAAACCACATGCATCCATCAATGGAGTGTCCGTTCGTTTGCTGGCCGCATTCTTCACCGCAGTCACCACCAGCATGTGGCTCTCTCGAAAGAGTCTGCGACTGACCCCAAGGACCCTAGCACTCTTGATACAGCTTAGCATTAGTACTAGCACCGGCGTCCTTGGCCAACCCGAATCGAGCTCTCCACCTAGAGCCAGTCAACATGCGACCGCAACGAGGGGAGCATCCACTACCTCCCCCGCCCTCACCTTGTCGGGTGAGCCAATATGCGAGTCGAGAACAGTGAACTATATCACCCACACCTTGCCTCAACAATGCCTTACTTCGAGCCCGGAACCCCTTTCCACGCCCGAGCCCGTCAGCGTTACGATGGCTACAGATACGACGGCGTCCACGAGCAGCGAGGCCGTTTCTGCCACCAAAGATGCCGCCGAGCTTGATGATGATGGTGACGAGCTTAGTACCGGCGCATTCATGTCTTTTGAGGAATGGAAAGCCATGATGCTGGCAAAAGTAGACCAAGAGGCCATGGACACGAAGCCCCGGAAGAAGCTGGATCGCCGTGGCGAAGCTCAGCCGGCAGGGGAGTTTTATACTCTCGGTGATGAAGGCGAAATATCATTCGACTTCGATTCCTATTCCGATAAGATATCCGAGATAACGGTCGGCACCAGACCAGCATCCCAGGAGAAGGACAAGGGAGAGCAAACCGACATGGCCGCATTCGACGAGGACTTGGCCGTCTACCGCAGCAAGGACGCTGGCAAGACGTGCAAAGAGAGGTTCTCATATTCGTCTTTTGACGCCGGCGCTACAACCCTAAAAGTCAGCCCGGGCACTAAGAATCCCACAGCTATTTTGGGTGAGAGCAAGGACTCATACATGCTGATGGAATGCGCTACGCCGAACAAGTTCTTCATCGTAGAGTTGAGTGACGTGATTCTTGTTGACACTGTCGTCTTGGCCAACTACGAGTTCTTCTCGAGTATGATACGCCAATTCCGGGTCAGTGTGAGCGATCGTTACCCCGTCAAACTGGACAAATGGACGGTTCTGGGTACATTCGAGGCGCGCAATTCACGAAATATACAGGCCTTCCTGGTGGAGAATCCACGGATATGGGCTAGATATCTGAGGATCGAGATACTGAGCCACTATGGTAATGAATTTTACTGCCCCCTGTCACTCTTACGAGTTCACGGAATGCGCATGCTTGATTCCTTGAGAGCCGTTGATCCGGCCGAGCTTGAAGGCGAGGAGGAGTCCACGAAGACGCTACCCGAAGACGTTGAAGAAACGGAAGAAACCATCGAATACCCCCCTGAAGAAACGCAGGTGGTCGAGCCATCCCCGGCTGAAGAGCACACAATCAAGCTGCCCCAGAGCAAATGGATGCCTTACGGGGACCCTTCATATTTCGAACACAGGTTCCTACCCGAGTCCACTTCGCCGGCCATGGAATTGCCATATTCTTCAACGCCCCCTGAAGGAGCCAGTGCCCAAACTGCTGGTGCTGCCAAACCTCGGTCTCCAAGGACTGCTGAGCAGACCTCCACGGTTACTTCGAATGCCTCCACTATGTCGCCTACTTCACAACCTACCGAATCGTTTACAAGCGAATTATCAAAATCTGGCTCTGTGACGGACGCTCCAGAGAGATGGGCAAACGCGTCCACCGCCAATGCGACTGAATCGATACCCACACCGACCTCATCACCATCCGTGTCGCCGCCAGGGCCCGCGAATGATTCTCAGACAATATTGCCGAATGATGCCACGTCATCTACATCCGTGCAGCCCTCCAATGCCCGGACTGTCTCCAAGAATAGAACCATGGCTGCAACCTCGGTAAAGCCGCCACCTCCGAGATCGACGGCTTCGAGGACTCCCTCCGGCTCCGGTCCGCCAACACCCCGCAACAAGACCACGACAAGCACAACATCGTCCGCAGCCCCATCTCCCACAGTACAGGACTCGTTCTTCAAGACGCTGACCAAGCGTCTACAAACGCTTGAAACGAACACCACTTTGTCCTTACAGTACATCGAGTCGCAGTCCAGGTTTCTACAGGACGCCCTGGCCAAGCTCGAGAAGCGGCAGGTCGCCAAGGTGGACCTGTTCCTGGAGAAGCTGAACAAGACGGTGTTGGGCGAGCTGCGCGAGGTGCGCACGCAGTACGACCAGATCTGGCAGTCGACCGTCATCGCGCTCGAGACGCAGCGCGAGCAGTCGGAGCGCGAGATTGTGGCGCTGGGCGACCTCGTCGGCGTCCTCGCCGACGAGGTCGTCTTCCAGAAGCGAATGGCCATCGCCCAGAGCGCCCTGCTGCTCGTCTGCCTCGTCCTCTTTGTCTTCTCCTCGCGCGGCGGCGGCCTCGCCACCACCGTCGAGTCCTACTACCCCAGCCAGTTCCTGCCGTCGTCCTCGCGCCTCGCGTCCCCCATCTTCCCCTCCACTCCTAAGGGGGGGAAGCGGCAGCGGCAGCAAGAGGTCAAGAGCGGCTGCGGCGAGGCCCTCTCGGCCGACGAGCCCGGCTCCTCCTCGCCGTCGGCCGTCGGGTCCTTCGTCAACAGCAGATACGTCGACATGTTGCCGCGCTCGTACTATCGGCAGAGCCCGAGCCAGACCCTCCTAGAGATCGCGCAGCGCCAGGCGATGCCGCGGCGCCGGTGGGACGGCCACGGACACAGCCACGCCGCCGCAGGCCCCGACGCGGACCCGGCGGCGCGGCGTCCGTCCCAGCCTAGGGCCGCGACCGAGTCGGCCGCGCTAGAGTACATGGGACGGCAGGAACAGCCTGCGACGCCCACGAGCATGGATATAGGCTACGACTCGGAGCCCGCCATGACGCCCGGCGGCGCTTACTTCTCGGCGACGGCCAGCGTCAACGAGGGAGAGTCGGGGACGGCTCCCGGTGTGGTTGAGACTACGCCGCGGCAGCCGCCACCACCGTCATCGTCATATTCCGAGGGGCTAGCGAGGAAGTCTGAGAGGCAGCTGACGGGGGCGTCAGCAGAGTCGGATGAAGAAGCAGATTATCTGCCTAGGCCAGCAAGACCTACCCTCTTGCACGCTGGATCATCGCGCGTACCCCTTCCTGCACTTCCCGAAGATCCGGACTAGCGTGCTCAAGTAGATACGCATACAATTATGACTAATGAAAAATAATGATTCAAGATAGTTTCTGGTGATCTGGGAGAGTACATCCTCATGAGCATCCCGTTACACGACATGCATTATTCACCGTTTTCCAGTTGGAAGAATGTAAAATAAACGCAATGTATTGTCTGAATCTAAAGCTGCGCAATATCAGTGACCCTTGCTCCCCGTGCATCTCCGTCCCCCAATCAGGTCTGATTATGCTGGTATCAACGAACCAGCGAGCCCGGCCTGACCGAGAATACAGTTCCGCCAGTGAGTTTTCCCAATATGGATATAGTAATCCGGATGCCTATCCGCTTGTTTTCTGGAGTCGACCGGTGCCTAGGTCTATTAGTTGGGTGAACAGAGCACACGATACTGAAAAACAGCCGGAGAGTATTGGAGAAAGCCGACGTCTGATTGGATTCAGCTGGCGCCCCATAAGATCATCGTTAAGTATCTCGAAGTCTAAGCATAGATGCAGACTCCTATGGCGGATGTTGGAAATATGCAGGCGAGGAACTGACAAGAGAATCAAATGGAAATTATGAATAAAAGAGGTGGGGTGTTCCTCGAGCAAGGCAACAAATGAGTGAAGAGAGTCCAAATACGGTCCGTCAAAATTATGAACGACGAATCGGGTCTTGGCGGCTGTAGTTGAGAAGCAACAACGGCTATCATGGCGATAGCTGCAGGTCGCAGACTTCGCTCAAATTACGCAGGTATTAGTGGCCGCTACAGCCGCCGCTGTTGCGGTGAAAGTCGTAAGTTTCTTCTGCGTGGTGGGCGCCTTATGATGAATGCCCATAGTTTCCCATAACCTCACTCACGGGTGGTGTTGGTGTCGCATTGCAAACGATCCGACCCGACTCCCCCGTAAGAGAGTAGAGGCACATACAGGAGTGCATATGTTATCCGCCGTAATCTGCCAGATTTGCCCGGTGATGCTCCTGCTCCGTTTTGCGCCGATGAAAGGATGGCTGAAACCTATTTCTCGCTACCAAGTGATACTGGAAAGTGGACTGGCGAATTCGACTGTTGCCACATGGCTCAGATGGTGCCTTATGAACGCGGATGAGTTGGGCAACCGGTGATCAGGAGCTGGATGCGTTCACCATGCATACCCACCTGCTTATGTAGTGCCAGAGTCCGCATAGCCGGGCCTAATGGAAAGTATACGCAGGAAAAGCTTCGCTAGTAAGCACTTGTGTAAATAAAAATAAAAAAAACAATAGAAAGACAACGCGTGAAGGCCGTCCCGCTCCGTTCGCTCGTAAGGGGCAGGTTCTCCATTCCGATATCTATGCGCTGGCAAGATGGGTTGCAGAAAATGTACGGGGCCATTGTAATGAACCTGCTCCGAGTAAGAATTGTCGCCAATGTGGTCCGATGGCCGCTACCACGAACGCCAAAGATTGAAGGTTGTCTGGAACCTTCTCTACTGCAGAGAATGGAGGTTGTGATGGATGGCCAAGTCCTGGTCAAACTCCTCCAAGGCAGCCAGTCGGGTACCGCGATCAAATTGAGAGCGTCGACGACGCTGCTCATCCCGGAAATGCTGTCCGGCATTCGGCGTGAACAGGCCTATAAAGGTTAGTCGGCAATCGCTTGCCAAAGAGTGGGCGAGGCCAGGCTCGGTGTGCTTACCAACATGCTCTGCGTTCTCACAACTTCGCTTCATCTTCGACTGATTATCTGGCCCGGGAAACGGCTCCTCTTTGCCAGCCATCTCCGGATGTGGACCATTTACAGTATAAAAGAGCTGGATACATCAGTTAATATGGAAGCTCTTTGGAGGTGGAATATACTTGCTTTCGGCCGATAGTGCGGTTGCTCGAGCATAACTGAGCTATTGCGGAACTTTTGGACAAGGCAGTCCTTGCCTTGAATTGCTTCGTACAATGTCAGCATTGACATAAATCCATCGATGTAGCACAGGGTACGTACTGGCATAGGATATCTCCGCGACCTTGTCACTCTTGAAGCAATTCCAGCGCTTGTTGCCTCTCGCGTTCACAAACTAAATGATAAGTCAGCAAGGGATACCACTAGTATTCCTCCGTGGTCTTACGTCGATAATATCAAGGGGCTATAAAATGTTAGCAACAAGGACGATGCACTCCGTTGACAAGAAACTCACGTCGACAAAGTTGATGAATGCATAACCAACACTATGCATCTAGTTAGTGGCGGGTGTATTGAACGGGTATTGGTGGCCACTTACTTGCAATCATTCGCGAAGTCGATGCGGAGATACATGAAGTCGTACTTTCCTTTGCTGGACTGGTCCACAATGTCCTTCAACATTTCCTGGTCGACCTTATTGGGGATATTACGCAACATGATCTAGGAAATCAGCTAAAAACCCAAATCATGGACTCCGGGGAATCGGTTACTCACGGTCGTACGGACGTCAGTTCCTTCTCGGATGCGGTTGACGTCAACATGGTTGTGGTGAGTGTTCGGATTATAGAATGAAGTCCTCGCAACACGCATGGCATGGTGTCGCCGGCCGTCTATCAATCTAGGTTGCTGGAAGTGTCTTGGTGTCATGAGATCCGTTGATGTGAAAGGGGTTGATGGAGTCATTATCGGGCTCATGAGAGAGTAGTTGCTTGAGGACATGATAGCGCTATGGCTTCGAGATTGGTTAGGGTCAAGCACATACGGAGGACTGACCGGAATACTATGATACACCACGGGCACCATTCCGTAAGATGGCTGGAGCTGGAAAGGCGTCGAGATAGGGGAACGAGCAGGGGTGCTGAGAAGAGAACTGCGCATCGATGGAGCAGCCGAATGTGCTCTTGAGGACACTGAAATCTGCTGGAACTCGCTGGCAAGGTCTGATCCAGTCATTGCTGTTCGGGTAGGGCTCAAAGTTCCCTCTCGGAGGCCATTCGGCATGGAAGGAACAAGGTCAGGCCGATGTAAGACCATGCATATTTGAAGTCCCTATACGAAGTGAGTAAACCGCTCATTATCGAAGAACATAGAAACAACCCACGTTGACTACCGTGCCATTTAAATGGGACACAGCATTGAGAGACATGTCGTTGTCGCAGTATTCAATTAGCGCACTCAAGAGACTACCCTCGACGCCGGGCTGGAGCTTGAACGCAAATAAGTCTCCTTCGCCTCGCAAAATGTTCTTCACAGTTATCTCGAGCTGCTTGAGATCATTGGGAAGATTCACCCCATGCGGGAATACAGTGAGGTAGATCTGTCCCTCATGGCAGGTAACGGCTCCCCATCCGCGCCTTTTGATCTACACAGTAGTTAGGCATACCACGGGCATAATCAACGTTGCTGAGTTGCGTACCTGGGAATATTCGCGAGGAGACAAATGATCCACAGACCATTGGGGGCTATCCATTCTTGAGTTCGAAACAAGGGCACATGCACACCGGATATTTGTGAAGCACACACACACCCCATCTCGCCAAGGCGTGATCTCCCACGTACCGGGGAGTGGGACACCGGCTCGACCGAGCTCCTGTAAGTAGTGAGCTCATGCATACAAGCTAGGAAATCGGGCAGCAATTACCAATATGTATTTCTCCACGTCATCGGGTCTCAATCCACCACCAGGTCGTGAAATTATTATACATCTCGATATTCCAGTGTCAGTGCTTAGTTGAGGATGGACATACTGCAGGTCTTGGTCCTCTGCTGTGTGGATGCCGGTTATCGTTGGTTCGTAAATGCAGTTTGGTTCCCTAGTCACCTCCCTGGTTGAGTACTCAAGTTCAGAAGCAGAAGCTTGGAAACCCAACTGAGCCTTCAGAGGAAAGAACGATGTTGCAGTCGGTGACAACTTTGGCGTAGGCTTCACAGTGGGGCCTGAAGACGTTATGAATGGATCTGTCTCCAGGTGAAGGTCTGTGCGGTAAAACTTGTTCGAGTGGTCAAAGGAACCGGGAGATGACATCGGATATCTGGCGTGTGTAACCTCACGGCCAACCAGGCTTAGGGACCCAGGGACCTTGGCAGATCTGGCTGAGCCGTCCTCTGGGGAGAAAGCTGTCAGACGCGTGTCCGGTGTACCCTTGAAGGAATCGGCGACTCCGCTGGAGGAGTGGGGTGATGTAGGGTTAAAATTCCCTTCTCGATTCTGTGGCAGAGCCATAGTATCTGAAGAGATCGGCGGTATCAGGGGTAGATGGACAGGGATGAGTAAGGCAATATATTCCTAAACCGAATGTAAACTCAACAGCCTCCGAAGAGAACAAGTTTGAAAGTGGTAAGTGAATGGCAAGAACGAGGTCGCCACTGATCGGAAAAGTGGCTTTGAAGAAAGCCTGTTCACAACTGCGAAGTCGAATACGTTCACTGTAGATACGAGTTAATGTTAGTGAATCTAAGTCGTACAATCTGTTAAAGGATGGTACGAACATCTGGCAAGGAAGGTTCGATGGCTGAATCGGCGATCAAGAAACCCCCACCAAGGAGTGAACAAGGTGAAAGGTAGGAAATGAGAGGTAGGGCACGGCCTGCTAATGAAGTTTGTTACGTTAGGAGACAGGACCGATTTTCCGGGGTGGAGAAATAGGAAGAGGAAATAATGTAAATGCCAAGGGAGTCGGCGGCACAGATGGTGCGTTAAGTTGTCCGGGTAAAACGGACAAGAAGTGATATGCTATAAGGATGGAAGACTCGCCGACACAGAAGGTTTGCCGAGATATCAGGGCGAGGAATAGGAGGATAGTGTAAGTATCAAGGAAGACTCGACGATATGGGAAGGTGCGTCGAGCTACCAGTGTAAGAAATAGGAATAGAAGTGCTAGAAGAGTGGAATATTCGACGACACGGAAGGTGCATCAAGATATCAGGTCGAGGAATAGATAGAGAAGTGTACCGAAAGTATCAAAGGAGATTCTACTGTATGGAGGGTGCGTCGAGATGCTAGGAGGAATGGGAGAAGCGTAAGTACAAAGGGAGATTTGGGGGCATGGGATGTATGTTAAGCAGCCTGTGTGAGGATTAGGAAGAAGGGCGTGATTATCAAGGAACATTTGATGATCTGGAAAGTGTGACAAGTTACTAGAGTGGACAGGAAAAGTTTACCCAAAGTATCAAGACTCGGCGGTGCAGGAGGTGTGTTGAGCTGCCAGGTTGAGGAATAGAAGAATGTTATAAGTATGGAAGGCTTGATGATACAGAAAGTCCGTCAAGCCGATCAGGTAAAGTGGATAGGATGAGGAACGTTGCAGGTATGAACAAAGATCTAACAAGCATAGATAATTCGGAGATGTGGGAAATATAGGAAGTTCGTTAACTTGGAAGGTGCGTCGACTTGGAGGTTTATCAACTTGGGGGGTTCTGATAATATGGGAAGTGCGTCGGCCTGCCGGGGTAAGGTGAATAGGGGAAGTTACATAGCGAGCATCACGGAAGCTTTGACGATGTGGAAAATATGCTGACACAGAAAGGGCGCCGACGCAAGCATCCGGGTGGGTAAGATTCACCGAGGAAGGGTGAAGTGACTGTGATGGCAATGTAGCACTGATAAATCTAGCTACAAAAACGAAAAAGGGTGGAAAGGGGTTGTATCCGGGAGAGGCTGGACATGATAAACAGCAGAGGTGATGATAGTATCTCCAACGAGCAATGCAAGGCGTAGGGCTTTGCGACTAGACATACCTTGTAAAGTGTTTGTGTTAACACCGTGCAGGGTCTCAGATCTTACGGATATTTCGATATGGTCCTCGATATCTCATGTAAATCTTGGGCTGGAGTCTCTGCGCCGACAGGCGAAAGGTCCCGGAGTTCTGTTCTACCTTCGAGATGGCTGTATGGCTTCCGTAGATTTGAGTTGTGCGAGGAGTCTATTCTCTCAAAACGAGAAAAGGGTGTGGATGGGTAGATCAACTCTCCGAGAAGGAGTAGGGAAGTCGCCGATTTAAGGAGAAGTCGTCGATCTGGCAGGAACTTGGTAATTATTAAATATGTCTTTGTGGCTGTCTGAGACTGAGTGATGTTCGACGGTGGCCGACGGCGATATGTTCTTTTACAAAGCAAGCAGACCTTATGAATTAGTCGTATGTATTACAGGTGTTTTCAGTGCTGCTAAGGGAGAAGCATCCGGCGATCTATTGGGTATGGGTCAACAAGAGTTTATATGTGGTAGGAGAAGATCAAGACTAGACTGACGGCGGAGTTTGTCTCCAGGAGGATGGTTCGGTAAATCGCAGCAGGCCCGCTACTGCTTCAGGGACTCCCAATAGTTGAAAGAGCGACAAGGGTCTCGAGTAGGTCGTATTCATGCACAAACAGCTCGCAATGTACTACTCGCGAAGGTGACAAGTAGAGACGAGACTGAAAAGCAGTTTATCAGCAGTGTATAACATGAGAAGGGGCCTCTATAGCATCGACGCAAGGCTTACATCAATACTTGCGGGAGAGTCTTTGAGATACGTCAACTGTATGACCATGGACTGCAGCGGTGAGAACACAATCAACACGGTTGAGTGCCTACTGAAGAGGTCCAGGTAAGTAGGCCAAGATCGAGCATAGTATACAGAAACACCCACGGTGATATAGGAGACGTTTGAAGAAGACAATGATGTCGCCGCTTGAGGTTCTGGGGAGGTCAAGGCGCAGCTACTTACCACGAATCCGGTAATGTTGGCAAGGCACCTGGCGGCATAGAGGTCTAACCATGTCTCGGCTACGAACGACGAGAACAACGAACTAGGCCGCTAAAAGAGTCTCCGGTCGCCCCAAGCTGTACTTCACATGTAATCACCGGGTGCTTAGATCCTACCGCGCGCGGGAAAAAAGAGAACGAGATGCTTGCAATGGTCCGAACCAGAATATCATCAGTGTCTTCGTTTCATAAAAGGGGTGGGACTGTTAGTACCGGGAGTCTAGACTAGCCCAATGGAAGTCAGGACAGTGGCACAGAACACAATTATGGTCGAGGGTGATATGTCCGGTGAACGAAGGGAGACGTCAAGACTCAGATCCTAGCTTGACGGCTCTTGTATTGGAGGCGCCCCGGACACTGGATGTAGATCAGGTCCACTAGCTGCCCAAGGCGAAGAGAATACGAAGAAAATCTAGGTCAAGAACTCGAACGAGTCAAAAGTGATAAACCGAAAAGGGATTCAATATCTCTCCAAGGTAGTGCCGTCTTCCAAGTGCCTGAAGAGATAAGCAGACGCTGTCGTGAGAGATGGATCTGCAAAACGTCCAAGAGGGAATGAGAAGAGGGTGAATACCGATAGGCTGGGCGGGTAGAAGACCAAAGATGGGTTAGATTGGATGGAGTCAGAGGAAAAGTGGTTTTTTTTTTCCCTTTTTCCCTCGGTATCTGAGACGAGGGGTTAAGTCGGCATTAGATCATTTTGCGTCATTTGTAGTGATTTCCCCTAAATATATGTAGAGACTGATGGAAGGCGCCCCCTTCGGATGAAGATGGGTTCGGGTTTGTGGGTGGGTTTGCGTCTGCTCTAATGCTCCTTCCCAAATGCTGCACCAAAATGGCCTTGGCCTGGCATGTGCTTCCGACTTCCTCGAGCTGAAACATACCTGTTATCTGTGCTCACTGTCCAAAGTTTGCTCAGTTAATCAAGCGTCTTATCGCCGGTGTCAGTATAGATACTACCAAAGCCATGTTGCTGTAGGTATTGAGGTGTTTATTACCTCGTTGCATTGTTCCTGCAGACTGTCTTAAATTAGATCAACATCGATTAACTTCCGGATGACGGCACCCAGGAAATGTTAATGCGTCAGTCAATACCTGAGTAATTACAAAGCCGTAAGCCCTTGGGTGCTTAGGGAAACCAAGGCTGAGCAGTATACTTACAACAAATGAAGTCGCTAACACCTCATATCGTGGCCTATACCAGAAGGCCTTCATAAATGATCACACCACATATTGCTTCCGCTGTCGACAGTGCCTTGTCCTCAGAATATAACGATTTGCCCATCTCCAAGACTCAGTGAGCTGGCGTCCATTGTTGACCACGCCTTTGCCATGGAGAATAGCAGGTCTCTAGGTCGTGACGAGGAGAAAATAAAACCTTATAAAGGACCTGAAGGATACCAGCTGATGTAAGCTGAGAATAGGCGGCATAAAGGAGGATAGATCTAAGATGGATGCGTATAACCATCATAAAAACAACATTCAGGGATTTGGTCCAATGCCCGTATCTCAACATAATAGAAAATTAACTGACTAAGCTTCGATACACACTACCTATTTAGGAAAGCTTTAGCCTGAAAAGACCGAAGAGACCGTAAAGAAAGGTTATCACCACTTTGCACCGTAATCTTCATTTACAGCGACCATAAAGACAGAGTTCCGAACAAGGCAAGCAGAAAACCTCAATTCAGAATTTAGCCAGATAAATCTCCTTAAAAGCGAGGAGGCCTGCATCTCAAGGGAGGGGGGAATATTAGATTAGGTCTCATCTATGAGACCCTGCATCACACACAGAAGCATATAACTGAAGAAAAAGGTATATTGAAGGTTGCATTGCCTCTAGAAGGTCCTAGCTAGAAGGTGAGGGTAGCGAACCCTCCTTTTATACATGTAAATACAACTGTAGCTAAGAGGAAAAGATACCGGGGGTGCATAAAGTAGCCTTGTTTCAGTAGGTGATCAAACTAAGCCAAGGCTTAGCTGTTTGATCGACTTCAGCTGGGTCTGACATCATCGCCTAGCCCAAAAGATCGCTTGGACTAATGGAGTCCCTCATGGAGGCTATATAGAACTTTTCAGCTATAAATACTTATATGCTTTACCTTCTTAGGGAAAACAAAACTGTTTAAACTATAATATGCTTTTTCTGTAGATTGTAAATGTATAGGGCAAGACCCAAGTGGGACAGAAGCGCTTCATTCACGTGCCGAGTAAGTCGTAAATCTCGAATTCCTCATGTTTCGTCCCTAGGAATGCTGCCATTGGTCCCAGACTGTCGGGAACGCGCGCTGGCGGCTCCCATATCGGTAAGTGATTTCAGTAGGCAACTTCCTGCCTGCGACCTTACTGTACTTTACGCCCGTGCTTGTTTGTTGTTCATTATCATTGGCTGTGGTCTCGCCTCTCTGACTTCCGCTCGAATAAATGAACTATGGCGTATGGGGTCACTCACTCTGATGCAGCCTATAATACGGAGAACACTTAAGCTCGCTGGTACTAACATGCATCATAACTATTACACAGATATGGATCACATACTTCATTTACGATAAAGCCTGCGGAAATTGACCGTTTCTCCATCTTCTCAAGGAACAGTAATAAATTACATCGTAATTTTCTTTACTCATTCCTCTGCTTGCCCGGTTACGTCTGGCTTTCGTGCATTAAGTAAATTTAATGTTGGGGTTGTGTTTAGTTGTTTTATTAGAATCAGGCTCTATTTTAAAGGTTGTGGCTGCACCTGCGGCGCAGCTGTGGCTTAGTAACTTTTAGTACCACGTTAACTTAATTTATCAAAAACCCATAAAAATAACAAATTTCTAAAATAGGGCCTAATAATACGTTTTAATTTTTTGGCCTTAATTAATACTGTTTTATATAAAAGTTTTTAAATTTCATTTTAAAATTCGCAAATAAAATTGTACTATTTTTTTTAAAAAAATATAAAAAATTATATAAATATAAAGTTAAAAAACTTTTTTTAGCAATATATAAAATTTTTAAATTGAAGTTAATTTACTTTAAATATTTTTACAAAAAGTTAAAAATATTATTTAATATTATTTTTTAATTAAAAACGCCTTTATAATTATAATAATGTAATTATTATATATAATATTTAATTATAACTTTTTGTAACCGTAATATAAAAATAATAATTCGTATATGTAACGGCTAGGCGGTTTAACCAATTATTAAATCTTAAGTCGACGAGTTTATGTTAGCAGAAATATCGTAAAAATCTAAATAATAAATATAATAATATGTTACGTCTCGTAATACCAAAAGTGCCTTAGGTAACGAAATATTATTATAAACTGAAATTATTTAAATTATAAAAATAATAAATGTTTTATACTTAACCTTTTTATCGATTTGTGGCTTTTATAGTTTTTATGACCGATCCTGTCGAGCCTGGCTTTATAGGCTTTATAATCGATTCTGTCGAGCCTGGTTCTATAGGTTCTATCATCGATCCTGTCGAGCTATCACGTGATTTAACCTATATGGCTTAGTTATTATTGCGACCGTTTTCCGAGGCCGTAATCCGTTAAGTTATAATACGATCTTCTTTTTCCATAATTTTCGTCCCGAAGATTTAATTTTTTTTGTAAGTCTTTTTTTTGCCATTATATCGGGTTATATTAAAAAACCGATTAACAGAAAAACGAAAAAACAAAATAACTTGCTTAAATTAATTACTTTTCGAATTGTAGATATGCTTATATGTTCTTATTGTGCTCGTTGCGGATTGTCGTCTTATCGTACTTTTTCGTCGGATTTTTCCAGGTACGAGGAATGCGTAATACGGAACCAGGGCCTTTGTGACGTTAACGGTTTTTCCATTTTTCAACTTGAAAAATTTGTTTCCAACCACCTTAAGGTTAAAACGGAACTTGAGAAAGCCGAAAAAGAAACGGAATAGACGCAAGCTAAGGTTTGTCGTTTTCGAAAACAAAAGAAGTTATGGGCCGACCGTATAATATGCATGTTATCTCGTGGGCTTCGGTCCCTGGAGGAATTGGATAAATTGGAACGTCGAGAAAAACAGGCCGAATTAAAGGCCGCCAAGGCCATAACGGCGAAGGCCGTTTTTCCTTTTAACTGGTCCAACCTAAAATCCACAAATTGGTCGTTTATTAATTAGGGGATTTTTAACTTTGTTAACCTCGGCGTTATTAGTAAAAATTCTTTAATAGGTATTAGGCGTTAATAAGGTTTTTAGCGGGTTCCTAGGTATTTTCGGAATCCGGGTACTTTTTTTACTTAATTAGGTATTAAGTAAATCCGTTTTGTTTTCGTATATCGAAAATTTTCTTTATTTCGTATATTTATTTGTCTTTTATTTCCATATTGTTTTATGCCGTATATATTTTAATTATATTTGCTATTAATTCGAATAAGGAAATATAAAAAATTAAATAAAGTTTAACTTTAAATGGAAATTTTAATTGGTAATTATTTTCTGAAATTTTCTTGGCGATTTTATATAGGCCGATATATTTAAAATTAAGTTTTTTATTAGGTTATTTTATTTAAATATTTTTTGTAATAAGGAAAATTATTTCCCTTTTTTCGAAAGTTAATCCTTTTAATTTTTTTAATTATAATATTTGCTTATTTGATTTCGTACGAATTCCAGTTTTATTTTTATCTTTTGGTATAATTATCGTAATTATTTTGACGTAAGGATTATTTTGATATTAATTGGACCGTTATTACGTATTTTTTTGTAAATTTTTAGAATAAAACCAAAATTTGCGTTTATAAGTATTATTTTAATACTTTCGTAATAATTAATATTATAAGTTAATTATACGATTAGTAATTTTTTAACTTAATTGTTTTATTCGTAATTAAAATAATATGGTAAATAAATTTTTAAAATTTAATTTATTCGTTTTGTTTATTTATTTATTTAAGATTTAAATATATTAAATAATTTATAATTTAGGCCGATTTATGTTATTAAGTTTTGCTAAAACTTTAATACAAAAATTAATTTTTGATTTAATATAATTTTTATTAATAATCCGTATATGTTAAAAATATGTTTAAAAAATGTATGCCAGTTGTTCGGTATTTATATTTTCGTAATATGGTAAAAAATAAAAAAATTTTACAAATCGATCGACGATTACGAAAATGTTATTGTAATATATTCCTATAGCTAAATCTTTTAATACAAAAAGCTTAGTAATAAAATCCAATATAATTAAATATTATAATCGTTTTGTAATTGATAATAGCTATAATTTTCTGTATGGCTTATGTCGTCGAGTTTTTGCTTTAACGCAAATATCGTATTACCGTATAATTTTTTATATTATTAATTTTATTTAAAAAAATATGTACGTTAAAACTTTTCTAAAGTTTTATGGATCTTTAGATATCCATGTAATTAATGTTCGTATATCTTTTATATTAGATTTTTTTAATGTTTTTTTGGAACTTGCATTTTATCCGTTTTTTGGTTTTCTGGGAGATTGTTATTATACTGCTGGACTTTTTAATATATGTTATTAGGTATTGCCCGAATTATCGTAATCTGTTGTAAGCGTAAATATCCTTTTATAGTAATATCGAAAATGGTATAATTAATTTTAATTAATTTTTTTTCGAGGTCTAGTTATTTATTTAAAGTATTTATTTTATTATTTTTTGATTTTTTTTGTGGATAATAACGAAGTCGAAATTCGCTAATTTTTTTACGTATTTTAATTATCGTTTTATAAGTTCCTTAATCGTAATAAATCGGGTAAAATTTTAATAATCCGTATAAATTTTGATTTAGTATAAGCTTCTTTTTAAAAAATACTTGAATTCCCGAAATGCAATAATAATTGCTATAAATTCCTTATTTGGAATGCCGTAATTAAGTTCGATTCCTTTTAATTTGTACGAAAAGAATATAATGGGATATAATTTGCCTTAATTATTTTGTTATCCGATTATTATGTTTAACGCGTAATCCGAAATATCGGTTTTTAGCTTAACAAAATGGTTTAAATCGTATATAATTAATACTGGTTCGTTAATAATTATATTCTTAATATTTTGAAATACTTTTTCCGTATTTGGCGTTTATTTGAATTCCTTTTTTTTTTTCGTAAGATTTGTTAAGGATATAGTTATTTTGCTAAAATTTCGAATAAATTTCCTGTAGTAATTGGCGAATCCAAGGAATACCTGTATCTCCTTAACCGTTATTGGCATCTGCTATTTTGTAACTGCAGCGATTTTCTTGGGATCCATTTTGATATGTCCTAAGGTAATAATATGTCCCAGATATTTTATTTTTTATGTATAGAACTAACTTTTTTCTGCGTTAATAAGTAATTTTGCGTCCTGTAAAGCTTAAAGAACTTTATAAACGTATCTTATATATGCTTTTTCCGTTTTTAAAAAGATGAAAATGTCGTCGAGATAGCAAACGACGAAAATATCGAGGTATTCTCGTAATACGTAATTAATTATTTGCTGAAAAGTTGTTGGTACGTTCGTAAGTTCTATTGGTGTAACCAAATATTCAAATGGTCCGTATTTCGTTTTAAAAATTGTTTTTTATTCGTATCTTTTTTTAATTCTGATAAGGTTATATTTATTTTTAAGATCGAATATTATAAATTATTTGGTTCCGTAAAATCGGTTTTTTATTTCCGTAATTAGGGTAATAATGTTTAATTTTTGATAGTAATATCGTTTAATTGCCGATAATTAATCATAAATTGTAATTTTTTGTTTTTTTTAGGTACGAAAAATATAGGATATTCTGCCGGTAATTTTGAAGGTCGAATCTATTTTTTCTGTAGTCGATTTTTTAGGTATTCTTTGAAAATACGTAATTCGTTTCCGTTAAAATTGTAAATAAGGTAAAACTTTGTCGAAAATTCTTTTTTAAGAATTATTTCATAATTTTATTCGTTATGTTCTGGTAATTTTATGTTAAGCTTTTTTTTGAAAAACTATTCGTATTTGTGGCATTATAATAACATATTAGTTAAATTTTTTAACATTTTGAACTGCTATTTTTATTATTTTAAATCGTTATTTAATTGCTTTAATTTTGTTGTAATAGTAACAATAATATGTCGTATTTTTCTTTAATATCTGTTTTTTTATATTTTGTTCTTTTGAGTAATAAAGTATTTATCATATTTTTATGCTTATATTTGTCGTTATTATCGATCGAATATTAAGATCTTAAATTTTTCTTTTTTTATTTGTTAATAAGGAATAAAATAAATTTTACCTGGCCAGTTTCGCCGTTAATTAAAATTCCGTATTGGCGTATTTATAATAATCTTAAGATTATATTGTAATTCCCGAATAAAACGATATCGAAATTAACCGTTTAATGTCGTTCTTAAATAAAAATCTTAAGGAAATTAATTTCGCGTATAATTTTTTCGTTATCGTAAACAAATTCCTGATTTTCGATATTTGTCGTTATGTAAGGTTTCAACTTATATTTTTATGGTAATTTAAACTTATTAATTATATCCGGTATAATATAATTTCTGTCTAGAATTCCGCAGTTTATTATTATGGTATATTAATATGTTTTAATTCGTATTTCCAAAATAATAAGGTCGTTAACGTTTTCTATTATCGCGTTTAAAGCTTTTTTTAGGAGTTTCTTTTAATTTTTCTGGGTTTCGTTATTTTGCGGCTTTTTTATAGGTAACTTTTTTCTTTTAATTCCTATTCGAATTTGTCGAATTTTGTTTATGTTTTTTTATTTAACGCATTAAGTTATTATATTTGTCGTTATTGCTGGCGTATTATTTTTTTAAATCGTATTAATTATTTCTGGTTTTTTTGTAATTTTTTTCTTTATTAAGTAAATTATTTTTTTATGTTTGCGATTATATCCCATTATGCGTTATTTTGGCTATCGTTCTAAAGATCTTCTGTAAATTAACGTATTTTTTCTTTAATAACTTTTTTTTGAGGATTTGCAGTAAATATTAATTAAAAATAAAAATCCGTAATAATTTTCTAACAATGTTTTTTTACCGTACGCTGGATTAACTCTTTTTCCGTTTGATAATTACACCATTTATAGTAATAAAAGGGGTTTTTCTGTAAGCATTATTTTTTTTCAGGCCAACTTTTTATTTCGGCCAGTTATCAAATATTTCTTGGGGTTATAGTTCGAAACTATCGATATTATTACTTATTATTTTTGTTATATCCGGTACGGTTTGGAAAATCGAATCCTTCGTAATATATACGGGTAATTCGTATATAAATATATTATTTTTATTTCTTATAGTCGGGATATTCTCGTCGTCGACAGTATATGGCATATATTTTGCCGTATCGATTAAGTATTCCGGGACAGATTTTTTCTATTTAATCCCGGTATTCGTATAATTATTCTTATAGCGCTTTTTGCTATGTTCGTAATACTTATTAAGCCAGCTTTTTAGCTTTTCATATTTTTCGTCGAATTTCTTATCGTAATGGTCCCGATTGGACTTTTTGTCGTAAACCTAATACGTACTTGGCTTAAATTATATTAATAACTTTGCTATTATTTCCTTAATTATTCCTAGATTATCCTTCCGGTATAAGGGTTTAGTTATTTTATCGTAATTTCTTAGGCTTTTTATATTTATAGGCCTTATATCTTATTTTGTTATAATTAAAATATTTAATCTGGCTTTAATTTTATTTATAAGTAACGCCAAGTTCCATAAATCCTAATACCGTTTTATAAGAAATAAAAAGTACGTTTCGTTTTTTCCCCTAGTTAAACTTGTTATATCCCGAATATAAGGCATATTATCCTTTTTTTTTTATCGTTTTTCAAATTATTAATTATTAATTTTGGTTATTTTTACAATATATCGATTTAAGGTAATTAATCGCTTAATCCGAATAATTTTATCCTTTATAGTATTTTTTAACTTTTTATAAAATATATCGATAAAGGCGTTAATTTTGTTATTTTCTTATTTTGCCTTAACCGTAAAATTCTTAAAAATTACGGCATATTTAAACGTAAATCCTTTTTATCGGAATTGCAAAAATTATTAAGCCGTTAATCGTTTTTTATCCGGATTACCGAAATTATTACGTATTTTATTTTCGAAATTAGTATAAGTTAAAAAGATTTCGTTAATAAAATCCTTTTTATTTGCTTTTTTTATTTCCAAAAAATTTCTTATAATAAGTTTAAATTAATTAACCGTATTTCTTATTAAATATATTCTTATTATTAAGATTATATTTGCTGGATCGTTAAAATTTAAGAAACGAAAATAAATTCGTATTTAAATTAAAAAAGTTTAAAAATTACTTTTTTATAGTAAGGTTTTGGTTTTTTAAGCTTTATGCAGGCGAAAAAAGGTTAGGCAGGTGGCGTAACCCTAAGTTGTCGAACTTTTTTCTTTAGTTCCCGAATTCGAGCCTAAAGTTATTAGATAGGGGTTTCCTAAATGCTGGTCGATATTTTGACAGTATTAAGTATTGTTTAAAGTTTAACGGTATTACTAAATAAAAGCTTGTAACGTATAATAGCTAAACGGTTTAACTAATTATTAAACCTTAAGTTGACGGGTTTATATTAGCAGGAATATCGTAGGAATCTGAATAATAAATACAGTAATATGTTATGTTTCGTAATACCAAAAATACCTTAAATAATAAAATATTATTACAAATTAAAATTATTTAAATTATGGAAATAATAAATGTTTTATATTTAACCTTTTTATTAATTCGTAACTTTTATGGTTTTTACGACCGATTTTGTCGAACTTAGCTTTACAGGCTTTATAATCGATTCTGTCGAACCTGGCTTTACAGGCTTTATCATCGATCCTGTCGAGCCATCACGTGACTTAACCCACATGGCTTAGTTATTGTTGCGATCGTTTTCCGAGGCCGTAGCCCGTTGGGTCATAACAATATAGTTAAAAAATAGCTGGACGAACTTGTTTTATATAAAATATTAAATATATCGAATTTAAAGATTTTTAACTTTTTTATAATTACGATATAATAATATTAATCTGTAACAATAAAAATATAATTAAATAGTTTTTTTATATTAAATTATTTTAAAATAAGTTATATTATAATAATATATACGATATTTATATTATCGTAGTTATAAAAAGTTACATTAAGTAATTCATTAAATTTTAATTTAATTAATTATATTAATTTTTAATTCTTATTTTAAAAAAACGAAAAAACTATATATATATATATATTTATTTATAAAAATTTTAAAATAGTAATATAATTCGATTTATATTAATTTTATAAATAAAAAATTATTGATTTTCTTAAGAAAAATACTAAACAAAAATGTTTTTACGAAAGTTTAACTTAGACCTTATTAGTTTTTTACAAAAATACGTTGTTTTATTAGTTAATTTTAATATCTTCGCATAATATATAAAAATACATCAAAAATAGAAACGAGCTAGCTAAGATAAGCATTTAGTCAGATTTAAGCAACAGCAAAACTATTGCAACCATAAAGCACAGATAAAGTATAAAGAAACGCAGCAAGAGATCCTAAAACAAAAATGCTAGCGATAAGTAAACCATTAAGATAAATATATATATATATATATATATATTAAATTTACTTGCTAATACAGATCTATTAATATATAAAGCTTAGCAATTTAGAAATAATTTACCTTAGCTAACTTAGTTCTTAACTAACTCGTTTTTTTAATATACTTTTATACATTATATAAAAACGTTAAATTAATTAATTAAATAACGTATATCTGTAATAACTTAACGAAATCTATATTTAAAGTACGTAAAACATTTTTAATATTATTCTTAAAAAATAACTGACTTTTTTCGTTGATATAATTAATTTAAATTAAATAAATTCAATATTATAAATGTATATTAAATATAAGATAATAGGTATATAAACCGTTTTTCGAATTTTTTAAATAAAAATAAAAATTAATATAATTAAATTAAAGTTTATCAAAATTCTAAATCGTAATATTCTTTTAACTATAATAATGTAAGTATTATATATATTATTTTATTATAAAACTTTTTAAAATAATTTAATATAAAAATCCAGTTTAGTTAGATATTTATTTACATAAATTATAATTATAACGTTTTAATAATAAAAAAATAAACATAATTAAATTTTAAAACATTTTATAATTATAACTTAATTTGTTTAAATTTAACAAATTTAATGTTGTATATACGAATTAAACATAAATTAATATATGTATAATATTTTTTCGGATTGGTTTTAAAAAAGTTAATACGATTAAATTTAAGGTTAAGGAAATCAATAATTATAACGCCTTTATATTTATAATAATCTAATTATCGGTTACAGTATTATATACCGAGTTTTTAATTATATAAGTTATTAATTTCGTATTACAGTTATACAAAAGTGAATATTAATTAAATTTAGAATATTTTTATAATTATAATAAAATAATTATAATCCCTATAAAAATTACAATTAAATAAAATTTTCTTAGATTAAATTACTTTAAAAGGTGTATAATTAAATATTATAGGCAATAATTAAGTTTTTGTAATTATCACAGCGTTTTAAATTTAGAGTAATATTAATTAAATTATCCTCGATTTGAATATTTTATATAATGTTAAAAAGTTATTTAAAACTTTATATAAATATATTTCTTTTTAATTTTTTAAATATTTTTTATTATTATTTACCAATTATAAAATATTTTTTTCGAAAGTTTATATATAATAATATTAATTAAGGCCAAAATTTATAACTTATTAATAATATATATTTTAAAAATTCTGTTATTTTTATAGGTTTCTTATAAATTAAGTTAACGTAATACTAAAAGTTATTTAGCTATAGCTGCGCTGCAAGTGTAGCTACAACCTCGAAAATAGAGCCTGATCTTCTGTGATGATATGCACAGCTAGTTCTTATAAGGTGGATTAGGGTGTCCAAATCCCAATTGGGGTTTGAAATTGCTGACCTTTGGTATAGTGGCTAGTGTTGCACCTTCGTTATTTCAAATCTTCATAAAGCAAGAAATAATACCGAGTTACATTTGCAGTATATAGAACCGTTATTTGTAATATTCTCTATAAAAGTGTACTAGCGTGCTAGGAAACTGGTATTAAAGAAAAGCGGGACTTATATAGTACTAACTTTCAGCAAATTTCATCGAAGATATATTAAATATATTAATTCTTCAACATATTGTAAAGCAATGCCTCGAACTTAAATAATTAAGTATAGATTAAATCATAAAAGTGTTAAATATTTTAAAATCCCTTTCAGCGTAACAAGGTAGATATGAAAATGTTATTAGCCTGTTAATTATATTAAATACATAAGGCGGTATCTTGTAACGGCTAGGGGGTTTAACCAATTATTAAACCTTAGTCGTACGGGTTTATATTGGCAAAAGTATCGTAGAAATCTGAGCAATAAATACAGTAACGTATTACGTTTCGTAATACCAAAGGTGTCTTGGGTAACAATGTTATATTGCAAACTGAAACTATTTAAACTATGGAAATAATAAGCGTATATATCCTTTTTCCGCTAGCTAGCTTATTATCAATAAGTTAATGATCCGGCTTACTGGCTTACCATCAGTAAGTTAATAATCTGGCTTATTAGCTTATTATTAGTAAGTTGGTAATTTATTACGTAACTTGCCTTACCAAGCACTTATAGTTGGATTGCGAGGGACCGTTTCTAGAGACCGTGGCCCGTTAGGTTATGATACGATTTTCTTCTTCCACAAATTTTGCCCTTAAGGTTTCCTTTTTTTTTGGTAAACCTTTACATCCATTTAACATATCGTCTGGTGTATTTAAGCGTCGTTTTCGCAAATCCGAATAGCGATTTGCTTTGGCTAATTTAATTGAACTCGAAGGGTTTAACGCGATACCTTGCTTTTTTTATTTCGTTCGGCAGCTTAATTGCCAAATAATAGCCGGGGTTTTTCGTTATAAGGAATATGTTCGCCAAGGTCGCTCGTATAACGAGATAGGAATCCCTATTTTTATAATTAATCGTTATATCGCAAAATCGAAAAAATTAAAAAAGGAAAAGTTAACGGCCGAAAAATCGTTATCCATAGCTTTTACACGTCTTTTTCGCATACGTCGTTAACGTCAACATTATCAATCATAAGGTGCGAAATTAGTAAATCGTGCTTTTTAGTCGCTGAACGAGTTTTAGAAGCCTATGTTACAAAAGATAAAATCTGTTATAGCCGTTTAGGTTACTAGGAATGTAAATATTATTAATTAAAACGTCGTAGGCTCCCTGGATGATATAAACTGGAATGCGATTATTTCTAATGGCTCCGTCGTTGCTAGTAAAAATTTTTTAATAGGCGTTGGGCGCCAATAAGGTTCTTGGCAGATTTCTAGGTATTCTCGGAGTCCGAGTGCTGTTTTTACTTAATTAGGTACTAGGTAAATCCGTTCTGTTTTCGCATATTAAGGACTTTCTTTACTTTGTATATTTATTCGTCTTTTTCTTTTATATTGTTTTATGCCGTATATATTTTGATTATATCTATTATTAACTTAAATAAAAAAATATGAAAAATTGAATAAAGTTTAATTTTTGGTAAAAATTCTAATTGGTAATTATTTTCTAAGATTTTCTTAGTGATTTTATATGGACTAATATACTTAAAATCGAGTTTTTTGTTAAATTGCTTTATTTAAATATTTTTTATAACAAGGAAAACCATTTTCTTTTTTTCGAAAGTTAATCCTTTTAACTTTTTCTAATTATAATACTTACTTACTTAATTTCGTACGAATTCCAGTTTTATTTTTATTTTTTAATGTAATAGTCGTAACTATTTTGACGTAAAAATTGTTTTAACATTAATTAAATCGTTATCGCGTATTTTTCTTTAAATCTTTGAGATAAAACCAAAGTTTACGTTTATTAATATTATTTTGATATTTTTATAATAACTAATATTATAAGTTAATTATACGATTAATAATTTCTTAACTTAATTATTTTGTTCGTAATTTATGTAATATCGTAAATAAATTTTTAAGATTTAATTCGTTCGTTTTTTTATTTATCCGTTTAAGGTTTAAATATATTAAATAATTTATAATTTAAAATGATTTATGTTACAAGGCCTTGCCAAAATTTTAATACAAATATTAATCCTTTATTTAAGATAATTTCCCTTAATAACCCATATATGTTAAAGATATTTCTGAAAAAATATATATTATTTATTTGGGGTCCGTATCTTTATAATATGGTAGAAAATAAGAAAATTTCGTAAATCGATTAACGATTACGAAAATATTATCGTAATATATTTTTATAGTTAGATTTTTTTAATATAAAAAATTTAATAATAATATCGAATATAATTAAATATTATAGTTATTTTATAACTAGTAACGATTGTAATTTTTCGTAGGGCTTATGTCGTCGAACTTTTGCTTTAATACAAATATTATATTGCCGTATAACTTTTTGTACTGTTATTTTTATTTTAAGAAAAAAATATATACGTTAAAGCCGTTTTAGAGTTTTATGGATTTTTAAATGTTCGTATAGCTAATATTCGTATATTTTTCGTACCAGATCTTTCTGACATTTTTCTGGAACTTGTATCTTATTCGTTTTTTGGGTTTTTAGGAAATTGTTATTATATTATTAAATTTTCTAGTACATATTAAAAGATATTGCCCGAATTGTTAAAATCCGTCGTAGGTGTAAATATTTTTTTATAGTGCTATCGAAAATTATATAATTAACTTTGATTAATTTTTCTTTAAGGTTTAGTTATTTGCTTAAAGTATTTGCTCTGTCGTTTTTTAAGCCTTTTTTATAAATAATAACGAAGTCGAAATTCGTTAATTTTTTTACGTATTTTAATTGTCGTCCTATAAGCTTTCTGGTCGTAATAAATCGGATAAAATTCTGATAATCCGTATAAACCTTAATCTAGTACAAATTTTCTTTTAGGAAATACCTAAATTTTCGAAATGTTATAATAATGGCCATAAATTCCTTATCTTGAATGCCATAATTAAATTCGGCTTTTTTAACTTATACGAAAAGAATATAATAAGGTATAATTTATCTTAATTATTTTATTATTCGATTATTACGTTTAATGCGTAATTCGAAATATCGGTTTTTAATTTAACGGGACGGTTTAAATCGTACATAATTAATATTAATTCGTTAATAATCGTATTTTTAATATCCTGAAATGCTTTTTCTATATCTGGCGTTTATTTAATATTTTTTATAAGATTCGATAAGGATATAGCGATTTTGCTAAAATTTCGAATAAACTTTTTATAATAATTAACAAATTCAAAAAATGCTTATATCTCCTTAACTGTTATTGGCGTCTGCTATTTTATAATTACAGTAATTTTCTTAAGATTTATGTTGATATATTTTGGAATAATAATATGTTCCAGATATTTTATTTTTTGTTTATGGAACTAATTTTTTTCTGCATTAATAAATAATCTTACGTCCTATAAAACTTAAAAAACTTTATGAATATATTTTACGTTTATTTTTTCCGTTTTTGAAAAAATAAAAATGTCGTCGAGATAGCATCCGACGAAAATATCAAGGTATTTTCGTAACATATAATTTACCATTTGTTAAAAGGTTGCTAATGCGTTCATAAATTTTATTAATATAATTAAATATTTAAATAATCCGTATTTCGTATTAATAATTATTTTTTATGTATATTTTTTTCTTAATCTTAATAAAATTATATTTATTTTTAAGATCAAATATTATAAATTATTTAGCTTTATAAAGTCGGTTTTTTATTTCCGTAATTAAAAATAATAATGTTCGATTTTGAATGATAATATCGTTTAAGTATCGATAATTAATTACAAATCGCAATTTTTTATTTTTTTTAAGTACGAGAAATATCGGGTAACCTATTAATAATTTCGAAAATTAAATTTATCGTTTTTGTAGCCGATTTTCCAGGTATTCTTTGAGAATACGTAATTCGTTTCTGCTAAGATTATAAATAGGGTAAAATTTCGTTAAAGACCTTTTTTTAAAAATTATCTTATAATCTTATTTATTATGTTTCGATAATTTCGTATCGAGTTCCTTTTTAAAAAGCCGCTTATATTTATAGTATTATGGTAATATATTAATTAGATTTTTTGACTTTTGGGGTTATTGTTATTTTAGATCGTTATTTAGTTATCTTAATTTCGCTTTAATAATAATAACGATACGTCGTATTTTTTTGATACTCGTTTTTTTTTATATTTTATCTTTTTGGGTGGTAAGGTTTCTGTCGTATTCTTATACTTATATTCGTCGTTATTATCAATCGAATATTAACATCTTAATTTTTTTGTTTTTTGGTTACTGATGGGATATAAGGCGAACTTTATTTAACTAATCTCTTTATTAATTAAAATTCCGTATTAACGTATTTAGAGTAATCCTAAGATTATATCGTAATTTTTAAGTAAAACGATATCGAAATTAATTACTTAGTATCGTTTTTAGATAAAAATCTTAAGGTAATTAATTTTGTATATGATTTTTCTTTTATCGTAAGCGAATTTCTGATTTTCGACATTTATCGCTGTATAAAGTTTTAACTTATTACTTATATCCGGTATAATATAATTCCCGTCCAGAGTTTCGTAATTCATTATTACGATATACCAGTATGTTCCGATTTGTATTTTTAAAGTGATAAAGTTATTAACGTTTTTTTATTATCGCGTTTAAAGCCTTTTTTAGGAATTCCCTTTAATTCCTTTAGATTTTGTTATTTTGCGGCTTTTTTATAAATAGTTTTTTTTAACTTTTGTTCGAATTTCTTAAACTTTACTTGTATTTTTTCGTTTAGCGCGTTAAACTGCTATATTTATTATTATTATCGGCATATTGTTTTTTCGAGTTATATTAGTTCTTTTTAATTTGGCTAAAAACTTTTTCCTTATCGAATAAATTATTTTTTTATGTTTACGATTATATCCCATTATATGTCGTCTTAACTATCGATTTAAAATTTGTTTTTAAATTAATATATTTTTTCGTTAATAATTTATTTATAAAGATTTATAATAAATATTAATTTAAAATAAAGGTTTATAATAACTTTTTAATAATGCTTTTTAACTATATACTAAATTAACTTTTTTTTATTTAATAGTTATATTATCTATAATAACAAAAAAGGTTTTTCTACGGGCGTTATTTTCTTTCGGGTTAATTTTCTGTTTCGGTTAACTGTTAAATATTTCTTAGGGCTATAGTTCGAAAATGTCGATATTATTATTTATCGTTATTGTTATTTCCGGTACGGTTTAAAAAGTCGAATTCTTTATAATATATACGAATAATTCGTTCGTAAATATATTATTTTTATTTTTTGTAATCGGGATATTCTCGTCGTCGACAGTATATGGTATATATTTTGCCGTATCGATTAAATGTTCCGGAATAAACTTTTTCTGTCCAGTTCTAGTATTTGTGTAATTATTCCTATAGCGTTTCTTATTATATTTACAATGTTCGTTAGGCCAGCTTTCTGGCTTTTCGTATTTTTTGTTATATTTCTTATCGGGATAGTCCTTATTAGGCCTTTTGCTATAGGCTTAATACGTACTTGGCCTAAATTATGCTAATAACTTTGTTATTATTTCCTTAATTATTTTTGGACTGTTTTTCCGGTATAGGTATTTAGTTATCTTGTTATAGCTTTTTGGGTTTTTTGTACTTATAGGCCTTGTGTTCCATTTTGCCATAATTAAAGCACTTAATCTGGTTCCAGTTTTATCTATGGGTAACGCCGAATTCCATAGGTCCTAGCGCCGTTCCGTAGGAAGTAAAAGGTGCGTTTCGTTTTTTCCCCTGGTTGGATTTGTTATACTCTGATTGTAAGGCATATTATCTTTTTTTTTCGTTTTTCAAATTATCGATTATTAATTTTAATTACCTTTATAATATACTGGTTTAGATTAATTAATTGCTTAATTTAAATAATGTTATTTTTTATATTATTTTTTGACCTTTTAAAAATATATCGATAAAAATATCGGCCTTATTATTTTTTTATCCGACTTTAATTATAAAATTTTTAAAAATTAGGGTATATTTAAATATAAGTCTTTTTTATCGAAATTATAAAAATTATTAGGCCGTAAATCATTTTTTATCCGGATTACCGAAATTATTACGTATTTTATTTTTGAAATTAATATAAAATAAAAAAATCTTATTAATAAAAATTTCCTTATCCGATTTTTTTATTTTTAAGAACTTTCTTATAATAAGCTTAAATTAATTAATTGTATTTCCCGTTAGGTATATTTTTATTATTAAAATCTTATCCGCTGAATTATTAAAATTTAAAACACGAAAGTAAACTTATACCTAAATTAAAAAGGTTTAAAAGTTACTTTTTTTATTATAGGGCTCCGGCTTTTTAGGTTTTATGCGGGCGAAAAAGGTTTAGGCAGGTGGTGTAGCCCTAATTTATCGGATTTCTTTTTTTAATTCCCGAATTCGAGCTTAAAACTGTTAAATAAGGGTTTTTTTAAATATTGGTCGATATTTTAACAGTATTAAATATTGCTTAAAATTTAACGGTATTATTGAACAAAAATTTGTAACGTATAACAATTAAAAGGTTTAACTAATTATTAAACCTTAATCGTACGAATTTATATTAATAGAAGCATTATAGAAATTTAAGTAATAAATATAATAATATATTATGTTTCGTAATACCAAAAGTACTTTAGGTAATAATACTATATTATAAGCTAAAATTATTTAAATTATGAAAATAATAAACGTATACATCTTTTTTCCGTTAGCTGGCTTACCATTAATAAGTTGGTAATCCGGCTTACTGGCTTACTATTAGTAAGTTGGTGATCCGGCTTACTGGCTCACTATCAGTAAGTTGGTGATCCATTACGTGACCTGCCCCACCGAGCACCTGTGGTTGGATCGCGAGGGACCGTTTCTGGAGACCGTGGCCCGTTAGGCCATGACATATCTCGATCAACGCTCTACTCCCTTAACGCGCTAGGGATTTCCTATACAAAAATCGATAAAATCGCTATATTTTTAATATTATCTTAAAATTCAATAAAACTAGAAAAATTAACGGATTCCAAAATCTCTATTAAATTTAAGCGCTTTACTAAATGAAGTTATTTCGAAAATTCTAATAGTTATATTTAACGGCTAGGGGTTTAACCAACTATTAAACCTTAGTCGTACGGGTTTATGTTGGCAGGAGTATCGTGGGACTTTGTAGCAATGAGGTAACTTAGTTACGTCTCTTAATACCAAAGGTGCAGAAGTCGTATTGCAAACGATTAGTACTGATAAGCGTTGCAAGCTGAAGCTATCTAAACTATGAAAATAATGAGCGTATATATATCTTGATTCTTCCGATCCTGTCGAGCCTGGCTCTATGGGCTTTACGATCGATCCTGTCGAGCCATTACGTGACTCGACCTATATGGCTTAGTCATTTTCCTGTTGCGACCGTTTCCCGAGGCCGCAGCCTGTCAGGTCATAACATTATATAGCACTTGTTTTTCGATATTTTATTATATTTAATAATATATTTTAATATATATTTGTAAGGAAACGAAAGAACACGAGACATACGACTAAATATCAAGAACTAGTCGTCGACTCGCCTATTGAAGATATTTTTAAAATCCTATATCCTGGCGAATATATATGTAATCTAGATAAAAAATCTGTTAATATATTTACTTTATAATGTAATTTATAATTATTTCGCCATTCTTTTGCTTATATATTTATTTTCTTATATTTTTATATTCTTTTTAAATAAGATAATAATTAACAGAAATAACTCAGTATGTTTTCGATTCTAATTTATAATTACCGATTTTATATAAAACGACAAAAAAACCGAAATACTGTACGTTCGGAATACCTTCTGAACATTGCAAAAAACGATAATAAAAAAACGTTACACGACGAAATAGTCGTAGAGAATACGACTAACTGTAACTATATATTTATTTTAAAATAAGGAAAATTCAATTATTAAATAAATATTTAATATACTTTTAACAATAAACATTTGCGTTTATATTATAAAATACGACAAAAATATATTTTAATAAAAAACGAAAAACTCTTACTAAATAAACGAAAAGTAATTAATAAAAACGTAACTACTTAATCGATTTTATTACGAACTAGTATAACTGACAAATCGAATAAAAATATTCAAAATTATTAAAATGCCTTAGATAATTACTTAATAAACGGTTTTCGATATAAAAACAAAATAATTAAATTATATTTATATGAAACATTAATATTAATACAAAATTTAAAGTATTAAATATAAAATATATTTATTAAGGTGTTTAATTTTAAAACTTTTATAATTAAAATAATAAACGTATCGTTATAATATGCCAAAAAATCGAAAAAGGTTATTTTAAGAGATTTATAATTCTTTATAAAAAATTATTTCGATTTCGAATATATAAACTATATTTTTAAAATATTTTCGAAAAATTAAAATAAACCGACAAATTGCTAATAAGTTTTATTATAACTTAGAAAATTTATTTACCTAAAATCGAGAACGTACGTTTTTATATAAAAATATACACTAAATTAATATATTATTTTTATTATAAATTAAACTTTTTATAACAATGAAAATATTGAAATATGAATATATTTAATACTTATTTTATATAATTACAGAAACTAATTATATATAAATTACTTAACGTTAAACTCAAAAAGCTAAATGAAAAAAATAAACGAATATTTTTATATATATTTTAAAATAAAAAGCTAATAAAAGTTAATTAACAATATTCGAATTAAATAAAAAAGAGATAAAACTATATAAAAACATTTTTATTACTAAATAAATATTAATTGTAACAAATCTATTCAGTTTAAAACAATTCTTAAATATCTTAAAACAATTACGTCTCCATTTTTTAAAATTATAAAAAAAGTATATAAATTTCGATTCTATAATAAAAATATAAAAGTAGTTTTTTTAAATGAAAAAAAGACCATATAAAAATTAATTTATAGCCTTATAAAACTTTATTATTTTCGATAATTTAAATACATTGAAAAATGTTGTGAAAATAAACATATACACTTAAATTAATTCAGCTAAATAATATCGTACAATCGGTGTAAAATTATTATAGACAAATTTAAATATCGTTATAAAACGATTAATATATAATTATCATATAAATAAACTTATATACAAAAATAAATATAAATACATGTAACAAATATTTCGTAAAAAATGAAAATTTTCGTTTTATTACTGTTAATATATTTACATTAATAAAAGTTAATAAATGCTTTACTAAGTATTATAAAGCTTTTAAAACCAAAATAAAAATAACGTATAATCGTTAAAAAACCAGGTAATTTCGTTAAATTTATGTTATAATTTACTGTAATTATTTCGTATTTAATTGTTTTATTATTGCGATTAAAAATAAATAAATACAATATATTATTAAATATTATAAGATATACATGAATTTAATATTCATCGGCGGATCGGCTTACGTTCTTAATTTCGTTAAATTTAATAATAATTATAATATACTTTAATTTAAAAAAGAGAATTACTCTAAAAATCGTATATTTATTTAAATTCTTAGAAACATTCCAGAATATATACTTTTTAAAAAAGCGAAAATACTCTTTATTCTTTTAATAGTTAAATGTGTTATAAACGTAATATAAAGCGAATTATTATGTATAAGACCAATTTACTTAGTTTCGAAACTTTGATAATAAAAATTCGAAAAATATATCTGCGAAAATATACGAATTAAACTAAGTCAAAATGTGATAGCTAGATAGTTTAATCAACTATTAAACCTAAGTCGTACGAGTTTATGTTAGCAGAAATATTATAGAAATTTAAGTAATAAATACAGTAATGTATTACGTTTTATAATATTAAAGGTATTTTGGGTAACGAAATTATATTGTAAGCTGGTATTATTTAGCTTATAGAATTAATAAACGTATATATCTTCATTTTGACTTAAGGTACTTAAGCGGTTTAAATTCTTAAGCTTTTTAAGCTTTTTAAGTTCTTCGACTGACTTAAGGAGCTTAAGATGCTTAGCACCTTAGGACCTTTAAGCCAGTTACGTAATGTCTTAGTTTGAGTTGGATTTAGCTTTTTTTATAGCCCCGACCGTTTGCAATAAAATTAAGACCGTTAGCTTATAATACGATTTCTCCTCTTTTAGAATTTTTGTTCTTAAAGATTAATTATCCGTTTGTTAATTCTAGTAAGTAACTTTTTTTTATATTATGTTAAATTATATTAAAAAATGTCGTTTTGGTAAACGTATTAACGTTTTAATTTTAACATATTTTTTTTACGTTCGTTATAAAAGAAAAATGCGAAATATAAGATTACTTAGAGATCCTTAAAATATACGCGACATATTTATTATAGCAATCTTTGTAATATGTTAGGTTTTTCCGAAATTAAATATCAAAAATCTTTAGACGAAAAAAATCGTTTAAAACGAAAAAAAATAAGTTCGTAAAACGTTACGGATCGTTACTAATAAATTAAACTGTTTGCAAAAATAAAACCGATTATTTCGTTATCGTAATATTGAAATATTTCGTCGTAATATTAAAAATGCAAAAACGATAAAGAAATTTAAACGTTTCGAAAAAAATAGGAATAATTAAAAGCTACTATTACAACTATTACGTTAATATAGGCCGTACTTTCGGGCAGCTGATCTAAGATCGATATTATTAATTAATTAACAGTTAACTGAGGTACGCTTATCATTACTAGCAAAAGTTTTTAGATATTTTCGAAATCTGGGTGCTTTTTTTTAATACAATTAAGTATTACGTAAATCCGTTTTATTTTTTTATATCGAATTTTTTTATTTTATATATTTATTTATCTTTTACTTTTACCTCGTTTTATATTATATATACTTTTATAATATTTGTTGCTAACTTATATTAAAAAATATAAAAAATTAAATAAAGTTTGACTTTTGTTAGAAGTTCTAATTGGTAATTTTTTTTAAAATTTTCTTAGCGATTTTGTATTGTCCGATATATTTGAAATAGAGCTTTTTGTTAGATTTTTAGTTTAAATATTTTTAGTAACGACGTAAATTATTTTTCTTTTTTTGAAAGTTGAATTTTTTTAATTGTTTTTTATTATAATACTTTCTTGTCTAATTTTATACGAATTTTAATTTCGTCTTTATTTGTTAATACAATTATTTAAGTTATTTTGATAAAAAAATTACTTTAACGTTAATTAATTTATTGTTTCGTTTTTTTTATAAATTTGTAATGTAAAACCAAAGTTAACATTTGTAAATATTATTTAAATACTTTTATAATAACTAGTAATATAAGCTAACTATGCAGTAAATAACGTTTTAATTCAAATATTTTATTTATGGTTAATATAATATCATAAGTAGATTATTACACTTTAATTTATTTGCTTTATTTATTCATCTATTAGTAGTTTAAAAGTGCTAAATAATTTGTAATTTAGGCCGTTTTATATAATCAAATCTTACCAAAACTTAAATATAAGGCAATTTCGTTATTAACGCCCTATTTTCTTAACGCGTTACCTATTATTAAAACTATCGCCGTAATAACTTTTTTATATAAATAATAATATGTTAATAATTACTTAATTAATTAATTCTATATTAAGTAAAACGTATAATAATATAATCAACTTTTATCTCGTTATCTTTTTCGTCTTTAAAAAGCTTATTTTATTATTAATTTTATAAAATAACGGTAAAACGTCTTTTCGTAAAGGTTTTCAACCTTATTTTTATCTTTCTGATCGAAATTATTTTTACGAAATCCTTATTTAATTCGGGCTGCATTTTTTCCGTACTTCAGATTTCGCTTTTTTAACAGCTACAATTAATTAACTGTTACGAATTTCGGCGGCTATCAGCTTGGTAGTTTTATCGTTAAAAGCCTTAACGAACCTATAGAATAAAAGGCGTATAGTAAAATTCTCGTACGTTAAATCAATTTTTATCGGTGATTTTTCGAGCTAGATTAATTCTTTAAATAGTTTTAAGCGTTTTAATACTTAAAATAACTACCTAAGCTAGGAAATTAAGGCGGTTAAAGGTACGAATCGATTTTCGAGCGGATATATTTTTTTTGCTTTTTCTATTTTAACGTACTTATTATTTAATATCTTTGCCTTATTAATAAAATGTAAATTTATTATTTCTTAATTATTTATGATATATTTCGAAATTATTATAATTTTTTATATATGTAAAAACGCATAAAAGAAATCGATTTTATTAAAAATTTCGAAAGTTCGCTTATAATAACGTTATCGAAACTATTAACCGAACCGTTATTTTGGGATACTGAATATACTCATATTAAAAAGTTAAAAAATATAAAAAACTAAAACAAATAAAAAACAATGTATATCTTATTTTAAAAGTACGTTTATATACATTTCTTAATAACACAGCATTTATAGCTGTTAATTATTAATAACTTTTATTTATCCGAATTTTCGGGTTTAATATAACGAATAAAACTTTTGCAAAATTATTATAAGCCGATTTTAGTATTCGTTTAACTGTTTTTTAATATAACTAAATATTAACTTTTATATATTTTATCGTTTAAATTAAAAAACCATTATTATTATATGTTAACGTCGTTAAAAATTACGAAAAGTAATAACGAACGCCGGTTAATATTAACATGAGCGATTATAATAATTTATCTTTTTTTAAACGTATTCTTTAAAAAATACATTTTTTAAAGATTTTTTTAAAAAAAAATTTACTTATGTTTTTTATTATTTCGATTTTGTTCGCGTTATATTATTTTTTTATTTAATAACTTAACCTTTTATAAAGTAAAATAATTAAATAAAACGTTAAGAAAAACTCAGAAAAAAATTATTTAAATACTTATAATCAATTACCGTACTTTTAAAAGTATTAATTTTAGGATATCGACGTAGAAATAAAGTTATTTCATTTTTTTTTAAAACGTTTAAAATTATCGTTATTAATTAAGAAATGTTATACGTATTAGCGAAATCGCTTATAAATTAACGCGTAATCTAATTAATTCTATACGATAACCTAATAGGTTAAAGGTTTTTCTTAGATTGATAATAACTTTTAACGAATTTTATTAGCCATTTTTTCGTCGGCATATCTTAAATACGATATAATATATATCGTTTATTAACTTGGTAGCCCTTAAAGATTAAAAGCAAAAATCTTTTACGTTTTATTTTTTTTAATCGTTCGCGCTATACGGAATTAAGCCGAAAGCTATATATCGTTCGAAAATACAGATTTTAAGAAATAAGAAAATAATCTTTTCAATTTTTAAAAATAATATTGAAAAGTTTTTATAGAGAAAGAAATTAGTAAGTAAATTAACGCGCAACGCAATTATGGGGTAGCGCGTTAAGGAAATGGAACGTTAGTAAAGAAGTCGCCTTAAATATTAATTTTTTATTTAAAATAATTTTATTAATAATCCATATATGCTAAAACTATATCTAAAATATATATATATTATTTGTTCAGCGGTTACATTTTTATAATACAATAAAAATTAAAAAGTTTTATAAATTGATCGATTATTACGAAAATATTATTTAATATATTTTTGTAACTGAATTTTTGATATAAAAAGTTTGATAATAAAGTTAAATATAACCAATTATTACGGTTGTTTTACGATTAGTAGTAATTGTAAATTTTTATATAATTTATGTTATCGTATCTTAGCTTTGTTGTAAAAGTTATACTATTATCGTACTTTCTAAACCATTATTTTTATTTTAAGAAAAAAATATAAACGTTAAAGTCACTTTAAAGTTTTGTAAATCTCTGAATATTTATGTAATTAATATTTGTATATTTTTCGTATTAAATCTTTCTAGTATTTTTTAAAACTTGTATTTTGTCCTTTTTTTTAGTTTTTTAAAAGATTTTTATTATATTACTAAATTCTTTAATATAGATAAAAGAATATTTTTCGAAATGTTGTAATTTGTTGTAAGCATAAATATTTTTCTATAGTAATATTAAAATTATATAGCTAATTTTAACTAAATTTTCTTCGATGTTTGGTTATTTGCTTAAGGTATTAATTTGGCCGTTTTCTGAATTTTCTTGTAAATAATAACGAAATTAAAGTTCGTTAATATTTTGACGTATTTTAATTGCTATTTTATAAGTTTTCTAGTTATAATAAAATAGGTAAAATTTTGATAATCCGTATAAATCTTAATCTAATATAAATTTTCTTTTAGAAAATATTTAAATTCTTAAAATGCTATAATAATAGCTGTCAAATTTTTGTTAGAAATACTGTAATTAAGTTAGGCTTTTTTTTAATTTGTACGAAAAAAATATAATAAGATGTAATTTGCCTTAATTATTTCGTTAATTATTACGTTTAATATATAATTTAATATATCAGTTTTTGAGTTAACTAAGTAAGCTAAATCGTATATAATAAATATTAATTTGCTAGTAATTATATTTTTTTATTTTTTAAAATATATTTTCGCATTTAAGCGGTTATTTAAATTTTTTCTTTGTAAGATTAATTATAAATATAGTTATCCTGCTAAAATTTCGAATAAATTTCCTATGGTAATTAGCGAATTTAAAAAATGGCTGTATTTCTTTAACCGTGATTAACGTTTATTATTTTATAATTGCAGCGATTTTCTATAGATTTATTTTAACGTAATTTAAAGTAATAATATGTTTTAGATATTTTATTTTTTAGGTATAAATTATTGTTTTGTATTAATTAGCAGTCTTACGTTTTATAAAGCTTAAAGAACTTTATAAGCGTATTTTATATATGCTTTTTTTCATTTTTTTTTAAAAAAAACAATATTATCGAGATAATATATAACAAACACGTTAAGATATTTTCGTAATATATATTTTATTATTCGCTAAAAACGTATTAGTACGTTTATAAATCATATTAATATAACGAAATACTTAAATAATTCGTATTTTTAAAAGCTATTTTTTATTTATATCTCTTTTTAATTTTAATAAGATTATATTTATCTTTAAGATGGAATATTATAAACTATTTGATTTTTTAAAGTTCGTTTTTATTTCTATAATTAAAAGTAATAATAATTTATCTTTAATAATAATATCGTTTAATTATCGATAGTTAATTATAAGTCGTAAATTTTCGTTTTTTTAAATTCAAAGAATATAAGGTATTCTGCTAATAATTTCGAAGGTCAAATTTATCCTTTTTGTAATCGATTTTTTAGATATTTTTTTCGAAAACGCGTAATTCGTTTTCGCTTAGATTATAAATAGGGTAGAACTTCGTCGAAAAATTCTTTTTGAAAATTATTTCATAATCTTATTTGTTATATTCTGATACTTTCGTTTCGAATTTTCTTTTAAAAAGCTGTTCGTATTTATGATATTATAATGATATATTGATTAAAGTTTCTTATTTTTAAAGCTATTATTTTAAATCGTTATTTAATTACCTTAGTTTAGTTTTAATAATAGTAATAATACGTCGTATTTTTCTTTAATATTTATTTTTTTATGTTTTATTCTTTTAGGTAATAATATTTCTGTTATATCTTTATATATATATTCGTTGTTACTTTCGATAATATATTAAGATTTTGTTTTGTTATTAATAGAATATAAAACGAATTTTACTTAACTAGTTTTCTTTTTTAATCAAAAATTTATATTGGCGTGTTTATAATAATATTAAGATTATATCGTAATTTCTAAATAGAATAATATCGAAATCCATTATCTAGTATTATTTTTAAATAAAAACCTCAAGATAATTAATTTTGCGCGGAATTTTTTTCGTTATCGTAAATGCATTTCTGATTTTCGGTATTCGTAATTATATAAAGTTTTAACATATTTTTATAATAATTTGAATTTGTTAAATATATTTAGTAAAATATAATTTCGGTTTAAAATTTTCCAATTTATTATTGCGGTATATTAATATATTTTATTATATATATTTAAGGTAATAAAGTTATTAATAGCTGTATCTGTAGGTTTAAAACTCTGTTTAAAAAGTTTTCTTAATTTTCTAAGAATCTATTATTTTGCCGCTTTTTTATAAGTAATCTTCATTTTGTAATTCTTTTCGAATGTTTCGAACTTTATTTATATTTTATTATATAAGTTATCGAATTATATAATATATTATTATTATCGGCCTATTAATATTTCAAGTTATGTTAATTATTATTAGTTTTATTATAATTTTTTCTCTTATTAAGTAAATTATTTTTCTATCGTTTCGACCGCATCTTATTATACGTTATATTAATTATCGTTTTATAATTCGTCTATAAATTAAAGTATTTTTGACAAACTTTTTAGTTATAATTTATAATAGTCTTTTAATAATGTTTTTATAGTACGTTAAATTAACTCCTTTTTTGTTTAATAATTATACTACTTATAATAATAAAAAAAGTTTTCTTATGGACATTATTTTTTTTCGAATTAACTTTCCGTTTCGACTAGCTGGTAAGTGTTATTTCCTAAGATTATAAATTGAAAATGTCGATATTATTATTTTTTATTTTTGTTATTTCTAGTTCGGTTCGGAAAGTTAAATTTTTTATAATACATATAAATAATTCTTTAATAGATATATCGTTTTTATATCTTATAATTAAAGTATTCTCGTCGTCGATAATATATAACGTATATTTTGCTATATTTATTAAAAATTTTAAAATCAACATTTTTCGTTTATTTCTAATATTTTTTTAGTTACTTTCAAAAAGTATTTTGTTATTTTTCGAACCTTTTTTGGATCAATTTTTTATTTTTTTTTATATTCTTTATTAAAAATGTCATTGTAGTTAACCTGGTATATACTTAATCTGAATTATATTAATAAATTTATCTTCGTTTTCTTAATTTTTTGTAGATTATCTTTCGAGTACGGATTTCTAATTATCCTAACGAGGTTTTTTAGATATCTTATATTACGTTAGTTTATGCCTTATTTTGTTGCAATTAAAGTATTTAATCTAATTATATTTTTTCTCGTTATTCTAAGTTTTATAAATCTCGGTTTTATGTCGTAAAAAACGTTATTACGTTAAGAAATATCAGTATTAGCTATATATTGAAGCTTATTATTATTTTTTCTTTTGGTGCCTTTAATATACCAGGCATATTATCGATCGTTAATTGGAATTGCTATAACGATATAATCCGATAAACTTTTCGGTGAATTAAGTTTAAAAAAGTTTTGAACTTTTTTTAAAGAAAATTATTTATAAACTTGATTATTAACGTTTTTTATCCTTAATTTAGTTCAAATATTAATTAAATAAACGCGCTTTCATAATTAGATATTAATTCCTTTTATTTTAGTTATTAGATTTAGATTTCGAGTTTTGTTTTTTCGTTTATTATTTTAAAAGATTTTGTTAATATTTATTCGAATTATTCGTAATCCTTATAAATTCGTATTATATTCGGATTTTATTTTTCCGCTAATAAAGTAATATGTTCCTTTGTAACAAGTTTAAACTAGGTAATTATATTTCCGATAAGCTGTTTAATTGTAAATTCGATTCATATAATAAGCGTGATCAGTCGAATATAAAAATACTTAAAGTAAGTTTTATATTAAATTAAAAATAATTATAATTTAATTAATGTTTTATAAAAAGGTTCTATTTTAAGCGGTTTAAGAACCTTTTCTAATTCTTTGATAAAATTTAACTAAATAACTTAATTCGTTCGAAAAGATTTTTTAATTTTTAAATTTTCCTTTTTTTTAAATTTTTTACAAACGATTTAAAAAGATATCGTAAGATTATTTTTATTATTTTCAAATTGAATAATGCGTTCGTTTATAGCATTTAGACGTCGAAGAATTTCGTTTCGAAAAAAGCGAAGTTATTCTTTTTTTCCTCGAATTCTATTTTAATATCCGAATTATCAGAGACCTAGTACGTAAGCTGTTCGGGTTGCTTGTTGGTAGATATAATGTCGACGATATTGCTCAAAGTTTAACAATATTATTAAACAAAAACTTCTAACGTATAAGTGCTAAGTAATTTAACTAATTATTAAATCTAAGTCGTATAGGTTTATATTAATAAAAATATTGTAAATATCGAAATTATATTTTAAGCCAGTATTATTTAGCTTATAAATATAATGAACGAATATATCTTTATTTTAGCTCAAGATATTTAAGCGGCTTAAACCTCTAAGCTCTTTAAGCCCTTTAAGCCCTTTAAATTCTCCAGCAAGTTTAAAAGACTTAAGGTGCTTAGCATCTTAAAACCTTTCAGCCAATTACGTAATATCTTAGCTTGGGTCGGATTTAGCTTTTTTTGTAGCTCTGATCGTTTATAGCGAAGCTAAGATCGTTAAATCAGAACACAAAAATCAAAGTCGAAAATTACCGCTTTCATTTTATTTATATATAAAAAACGGTAATTTACAGCTATAAATCGATTGCTGGTCTTTATACTAGGCTACTATAAAAAATCGGTATTTTTTACTGTTAATTTTTAAAATTATAAATTCATGAAAATTCGATAAAGTTTTTTCCAAATTATATTTAAAAAATATATATAATTAAATACATATTTATAATTAAATAAATAAAAAATTAATATTTCAACGAAATACAGGTTATTTAAATATATGGTAATAACCTTGCGAATTTATTAATATTTTATAACTTTTTAAATATATATTAAAGATTTTAATCGATTTTGTCAATTAAATTTACGTTATTTAAACGATACTCTGATATTTTGAAATAATAAAAGATATATACGAAATATTTTTAATTAATTTATAAACATTGAAAAGAATATTAATTATATTTTAAATTAATACATTATAAATATTTTAAATATAAAATTTGGTTTTTAGAATTTTGTGTAAATATTCCAAAAAAATATAAATACATTTTTAATAAATAATTGTAATTTAAAAACGAGTTTTTAAAGTTAACGTGTAATATTTTAATATCTTTTAAAATTTATTAATTTATTATTTAAAAATTGCTGTCTTTATTTTTAATTTTTTAACAAAATCTTTATAAGAAAAATTGAAATAAATTAACGAAATAATCGAAATATTCAAACGAATTAAAGGTTATTTTCTATAATATAAATATTTTCCAATATTAAAATTCTATTAAATATATTTATATAATAACAAATATATTTTAAGGCGATTTTATATATTTTATTATACTATTTTACAAAGTGAATATTTAATCATATTTTCATTACGAAATTTTTCGATATCACAATTAAATAAAAACAAAATAATAAAAGTTATTTATTATCGGAAAAATTTGAAAATATTAATAATAATGTGTAAAAAATATTTAACAACATGTTTTAATTTTAACGAATTATTGAATATTAAAACAATAATTATCGTATTTAAGCAAAATTGTTGAAAAGATTTTCCTTTATAAATATACTAATTATTTCCATTTAATTTCGAATTATAGTATTTATAAAAATAATTTTTATTCATAATTTAATCTGATATTTGAAATATATGTTTATATTAATTAATTATAATAAAATAATATTAATCTTCGTAGACAAGTTCCGATTAATTAATAAATTATTTGAGAAAATCAAGTACTTAGCAATAGCCGTATTTCGTATAATTGAAATATTTAGCCTAATAAAATAATTTGTTAAAATTGTTTAAAACTTTTTACAATTAAATTTTAAAACGAATATAAGGTAAGAAATTTAAAAAATTAAAATTCGCGCTAAAATAACACAAAATTTTTATTATATAATCGTAAAGTAGGTTTCGAAACAAAAACCAAAAAAAACTATACATTAATATTTTTTTTATAAAATACGTATTATTTTAATATCGAATTGTCGGCGAAATTAAAAACGAAAACATTAAAATTATTTTAATAAAATAATATATTTTATATTTGATATCCAAAAAGTTTATTTTAACTAAAACAGTATTTATTTTAAAAGTTTCGTAATAACTTTACGACAAAATCTACTAATTCTAAGCTAAAAGTTTAAAAATTTAAAAATTTATAACGCTGATTGTAAAATAATATCGAAATAAAAAGAATTATATATTAATTTTAATAATGTTTTCGTTTCTTATAATACAATGGTTATTTTGTTATAATACGTTTTATGCTAATAATTTATGAATGAATATTATAATAATTTTTAAACAAAATATATAAAATATCGAAAAATTATTAAAATAATTTATTAAGTATTGTATTTAAAAGATTTATTAAACGACGTACGATAATACGTCAAATACACTTAATATATTAAAATATACGAAAACTCAAGTATAAATCTTACGCAATACTATTCTTATTATTTTTATTTAAATTATTATTTTAAAAATTATATTTAAATTTTATTATAGAATTACATTTCAATTTAAAAGATAATAAACGTATAAACGAAGTTAATTTAATAATTTTTAACTGTTTTACAAAAATAGAATTATTTCTACTTATAACTAAACTTTAACTAATACGAAATTAATTAATATATTATATAAAAAATCTTAATTTAGTTTTTAATAACATTAATATTAACTATAATCAATTATTTAATAATTAATTTTAACCCGAATTCTGTCGATTAAAAAAATCGTACGCCGATTATTTCCTATTTATTACTATGAAATAAACGGCTAAATTAATTAGATAAATTAATTCCTAAAAAGACTTTCGAATTTATTATAATAAAGATAAAATACATTAAGCTTAATTATTATACAAAATTAAATGCGCTTATAATAATTACGAAAATAAATTTATACAATATTCGTTATTTTAAACTTTATATAATTATTATTATTACAATATAAAGTTAATATTAAAAGGGTTTTAATTAAAAGTTTAAAATTATATATATATTTAAATTAAATAGCGGAAATTCGCCGATATATAAACAAATCTTTTAAAAAAGCTATAAATAAATAAAAAGATATTATAATTAAAACTATTTATCGATAGTCTCTATAAAAAGTAAATCGTAAAATCATTTACAAAAACCTTTAAATGTATAAACAATTCTGTTATTAATATTAATATATATTCAAGCAGAAATCGCTACATAAACAAAATATTAATATATAAAGTTTATGTACTTATAAAATGTCTAAAATTATACAATCTATTTTTATATTATTGCTAACATTACAATATAATCGAAAAACGATTATTAAATATATTTTATTTTTTAATTCCTAAAATAAATAATAAAAATAAGTTATTAAAAATATTTTCTAATATAAAATAATTCAAATAAATGGAAATATTTCGTAAAATAAAAAATATATTTAAAACATATATAGGAAAAATTTCTAAATATTAAAAGAAATTACAATATATTATTAAACAATTTTAGAAAATTAAAAAGTTTAAATATTTTAATAATTATAACCTATTACTATTCGATCGAAAATTATTAAAATACGTATAAAATAAATTAATTAAATTATATTTAAACCAAAATAATAATAATAATATATTTATAAAACATTAAATATATAATATAATATGAATAATAAGTAAAGAAATAATTAATTATTATTATGTAACATAATGGGTAGCTAAGGGCTAGAGTAAGATAACCTTCGACTAGTCGCAAAACGTATTTTAAAATATAAGTATATTAGGTTACTTTTATCTAGCGTTTCTTACTAACTACCAGATAGTTATTTGTACTAGCACGAAAATCTATAACTGGTCGAATACCAGCCGCAACCCTATAAAAACTATATTCTTATAATTAATTTCTTTTTTAAGTTATTAATTCTTAAAAAGATTACTAAATTAATATAACTTAGTTATAAATTGGATTACATACGATAATCGAAGATTTTCTATATATAAATACGTAAATTATATTATATTATACGCAGTTACCGTAATAATTAATATATATTATATTAGATAACTAATTATATTTCTTTTAATCTTTTATTTTTATCCACTTTTCAACCTTAGGTTTTTAAATTGTTTTTATTTTCTTTTGCGTTTTGATTTTCGTTTTTTCTATTAACGATTTCTGTTCTATTTTTATTCGTTATTTCTATTTTTTGTAAATAGTTCCATAAAAATAATATTTTTATATCGATAACAGCTATAATTTCTTTAAATGTTATCCTTTTAACGCTAATAATAAACCGGACTCTAATCGTATTATAAGTAGTAATAAACCGTGTTATATTTACGGAATATACCGTTATTTCGATTACGATACGATTTACGTTTAAGCTTCGAATATTTTAAATTATATCGTAACAAGTTATTATTATAAAATCTTTCGTACGATAAGTTCTTATTTTATTATCATTAATATCGCCGTTTAATTTCAGTTTAAATTTCGATCGTCTTTAAAGGCGTTATTTAAATTATCGTTTATTTTATCGTCGAAAACTAAAAGTTGATCGACAAACTTAAGACAGTTTGTATTACAAGTACCGAATTTACGCATAATAACGTACTTGCGATCGGTTGTCAAGTCGACGTTTTTTGCAAAATCGAATTCGCCCTTAAAGAGGTTATTATTAAAGAATATCGTTTTCTTTTTGCATTGGAAATAGATTTCCCATTATTCGTTATGTTTGTGGAAATCTAATTTTAACGTTATTTTATAAGTTTACAAATTTAAATTATACTTATAAATATTCTAATTTTTTTCTTATTATTTTGCGGTTAATTTCTAATTAAGTATAATTGTATAATATTTTTACTAATAAGAAAATTTCCGAAAATTATTATACTGTGACATTTTTTATTTACGAATATTTCCCGTTCATTTTTTAACGTTTTGACGAAACTTTAATATTTATTAATAATTATTATTAGAAAAAGCTTTTGCCTAGCAAAGCCGTTATTAAGCCCAGATACCTTAAACGCTTTAAAAACAGCAACCTATTTCCGACTAACGACCAACTGTATTCCGGTTATTTGGCCTTTGTTTTTCGCAAGGAATAGGACGTTCCCGAATTCTTTTTCGAGTTTTATGCCTAGTAAGATTAATACACATATCCGCCTTTTACTATCGTATATTTTTTTAATTTGTTTTGGATAATCTTATACTAATTTCTTTAATACGCTTTTTAAAGCTAATTAATATAAAGTTTAATAATTAAATACAAAATTTTATTTTCGAAATAAAAGCCTGATTTTTTTATATTACCTATCGATTTTCGTTTATTTTTTATTTTATATGCGAAAAAATTTTAATTATTTAACTGGTCGATTTTCGACCGATATATAATAAGATAAGTATTTATTAAAATCTTATACATAAATATATAATTAATATTTTAAATTTAATATTTAGTTTTTCTTAAAATGTTTTTTAATTTTATATTTATTAGACGGTCGGTTTTTAATAAAACTATTATTATTTTGTTATTTTTAGGTCGTTTTATTTTTTATATACGTATTTAATATTTTTCTTATAGCGCTATAATATCTTAAATACGTATTTAAAATATTTTTAAGATTTTTATATATTGTATTCGACGAGCTAGCTTTTTTATTTAATCAGATATTTACGTTAACTTCGATTATTTCGATAACGGACGACATCTTTTATTAATTATTTTCTTTATTCCTTTATTAAATCCGGTAACGCCGTTTAAACGTCGTCGGACTTTCGATTATACTATGGTTTTAATAAGGATATTAGAAATATATTATATATTCGTTAGTGTTTAATAAAATGGATTATTTTATGTACTTAGAAATTTCTTTCGTTTTTGATCGTAACTCGGACGTAAGTAAATGCTAATTTTTATTTTTAAACTTAAAATTTTTGATTAATAATTCTACTTATTATTCTAATTAAAATTCTATTGGCGTATAACGCCAATTATAATACTTTTTTTAGGCTGCTATTATTTTTTTCTTAATATTCGTATATTACTTAACGAATAGTCGTTATTTTTAAGGCATTTTTTAACTTTTTATATTTATCTTTTAAACTTTTATAGGAGATATTTTATTATTTTTAAGTAATATCTATATTTGGCTTTGAACGAGAAACGGCTAATAAATACGTTTCGCGTAGTATTATATACGAAGTTTGTATTTCGTAATAATTTTATTTAATTATTTTAACACTTATTAACGTAATTACGAAAATAATGTTCTAAGATTTAATAAATATATTTCGTTTGTTTATCGGTTTACGGATAATGAACTATCAATATTTGCTATTTTATTTTTTATTTCTTATAAAATTCCGCCTAAAATTAATTAGTTTATCACTTATTTTTATCGATAATAATTTAAGTTATCGTTTCGAATTTATATTTAATTTTATTATAAAATAACCGAGTTAATTCGGTTGCGGTTAAGGTTTTAACTATAAGAATAAATAATTTCAATTTTGTAAAACGGTTGACAATTACTAGGATTACGTCGTACTTTAACTCGTTTAAGCTTAGGCTTTTAAAAAGCCTCGTAATAAAATCTAACAAAATTTCTTAGAAAAATTATTTGGATAACGGTAAAAGCTATAACTATTTATATAGTTTATCACGTAGCTTTATTATATTCTAGCAATTCGAATATTATTTGATATGTTTTCGAATATCGTTCGCTATATTCTTCCAATAAAAGTTTCTAGTTATTACTTTTAATATATAAATATATTTTATATGTTTTATTTTCAGATTATTACAGTATTAATTAATTAATTATTTTCGTAAAACGCTCTATAATAAAATTACGAATTTATTTCGATAATATAAAATTTTATTTAGATTTAGAAAATATTTTTTTATACCGGTTTGACGTCCAGCTATCCGTATTAATTCTATAATATTCAAATCTTTAATCTCTAGCCTTCGGACCTGATCGAAAAATTATTAGAAAACTTTCGGCCGTAACGCCGTTTCGTTTTTTAGCTAGCTTTTTCGCTAAGAAATATAAAACGTATTAGTTATAAATAATAATCTTAGTATTAGTTTTGCTTTTCTTAGATTTTTCGAAATCCGATCATAGTACGGTTATAGTTTGCAGTTACCGTTATTTAATCGTTAATCGTATTGTTATTGCAATTTGTGTTTATATTGCTGTTTATAAGCGATAAATTTGATATATATATAGATTTTTGTTTTCCTTTTTTTTTCGAAAACTTTCTATAATCGTATAACGAAGGTTTTTCGTTTTTTTACGCGGATAATGGCTATTTCAGTTTTTGTTACCTGAAATCTATTTAGGAATTCTATAACAAACGAATTTTGCGCTATTTTTATAAGGCTTTTTGTTCCTTTATAATACTTTAAATCGCGCTGTATATTTGCAACCGTTTTTCGTACGTTTTTCGACATGTTATTCGTAAGTCCGAATTTCTTAAATAACGTAAGGATTACGTTTCTATACGCAATTTTTCTTAATATGTAATCCGGGGGTCTGGATAATCCATTCGCCGGATTGGCGGCGCCTAGTCGATATTAGATCTTAAAATCAAATTATAAAAAACGATAAATCTATCGAGCTAATTTTCCTTTAAGATCGCGCGCTAGTACGTTTATAATATCTTTTAGCGCTATATAATCAATAAGTATTAAAAATTTCCATGCTTTTAAAGTATTAGCATTAATATTTTAAGCTTTTTATAATTACGAAGAACTTTTATTATTTTATAACCTATTTTTTTCAGCTGGGCTAAGTTTCTGCGATTAGTATGCGATTAGATATTGATATTTTTTATATTTTTGCGATAATATTTTTAATATAGTCTTTATTAAAATTTTTATTTCGATCTTGATATTTTTAAATTTATCTTAATATCGGAAAATAGTCGTTAATTAAAAGGTGTTTTCTAATTTGTAGAACGTTTTTTTATTTTAATATTATACTCTTTTTAATAAACTGATAATAAGTTCGATAATATGCAAATAGTAGGTAATAAACTTCCGATAAAAGTTTGTAAACTTTAGAAAAACTTGGATGTTATAAATTAATTTTGGTTTTGATTACGTTTCGATAACGTCGATCCGTCGGCGGTTGTTACGGCACAGAAGAACAAGAGTCTAGCTATTACACCATTAAAAGTGGAACGTTGTCAGGTCGAGCTCTAACCGCCTTGTTCTGCTCTATATATCTACAAGGTGCTACTTGGGACTATGCCAGCGGTCCATCTCCAAGCTATCGGTACTGATTACGAATCCTAGAAAATATATCTTTGTTTTAAAGAATTTATATTTAAATATCTTGGCAAATAACTGGGATTATAATAACTATTCGTAAATTAATTAAAGATATTTCGCATATTGTTTTTCGTTATCGAAATAAATAATTATATTATTTAAATATATCGCATATATACAGTTAATTAATTTAATTAATGCCTTATATATATAGGCCTAGAATGTAACCGGCGGATTAATAAGGTCAAATAGCATAATCGTATATTTAAATTGCCCGTATCGAGTTTAAAAAGGTGTTTTTTACTAATCGCCTTTTTTAATTCTAATGCGATAATAAATATCCTTAAGATTAATTTTCGAAAATATCTTAATTAATTTTAAGCGATTTCTTATTTTTGAAATTAAAGGTAAAAGGTATCGATTTTTTATCGTTACTCGATTTAACCTCTTTTAATTAACGTATAATTAGAGATTTTCGTTTTTTTGAGAATTAATAATATTAATATCTTTATATCCGTTTTTAAATAACGTATCCGTCTTACTTTTAGATGTTTTCAGATGTATTTTTCGAATACTCTACTTTAGGCTTTTAAAATAGGGTAAATTAGATCGAATAAGGGCGTTTTCTTAGGATCAGATTTATTGCATTTTTTATTTCTAATAACTAAGGTATTTCTTTTACTGTTTTTTCGAAATATATTCGCCGAAAATTTTTTTAATATGTATGAAAATCGGTTATTCCCTATTTTTATTATTTTCCGAATTCTAAGATATCTAATTTTTTGACTAAGTTTAATAGATTAATAATATAAATTTACTTATCGGACAACGTTAAATCCGCGACTTTCTATTTATTAACCTTTGGCAATAATCCGCATAGCTATTAATATATAACTATATTTATATAATCTCTAATTTACTTATTTTGGATATAAATAATAAAAAATCGAGCATTTTTCGATTACGATATATTGCGAAATAAATTTTTATAAATTGTTCTCTTATTCTCATTGTTATTTATTATACTGATAAGGATTTTATAAGCCTTATAATATTTGATATATACGTCGTTAACGCCGATAAAGCTCGAGATATTTACGGAAATTAATTAAAATTAAGTTTTTTTTATTAATTTTTTGCTTATAATATTTACCTATGCTCCGATATCTATATTTATTTATATTATTATATCCCTCGTACTTTTCTTAATAAATGTTTTTTTGAAAGGCGGTTTTATTTCGACCGTTTTGAAATTATTTGATAAAATAAATTAAATATATATATTTATTTCGATTTTTTTAGGTTTCTATCTAGGGATCGGTCCGATTTATTATTATATATTATGATATTTTATACGGTTTTTGGAGATCGATTTCTATATAGCTGAAATGGTTAGGCTTTCGTATCTTTTTTCGGTTTGCAATTTATGTTTTTATAGTTTAGCTTTTTATAATTATAATACTTAAATAAGTCTCTATAAAAGTTAAATGTATTAAATTATATAAATTTATTCCGATTGGAATTAAATCGGCGATTATTTGCTTTTCGAATAATAAAAACGTCCGCGGTTCTTATTATTTTTACGCAGCGTTTTTAATTTATTTTAGGAATCTTTTTTTAAAAACGTTAAAATAAGATTATTTATTTTTATTAATACCTTTAGCAGAAAATAATTGATTTTCCTTCGCTTTTTTCTAGACCTTTTAATAACGTTTTACTTTATTTATTACGTTATTAATTCGTTTTAATATAACGTTTTTTCGTTATAAGGTATTTCGTAACCTTAATATTAATTTATAAAAGTAATTAAAAGCGAAACATTTATTATTTCGATCGTTTTCTAGGCTAAAGATATTTACAAATTTTGTTTTATAAGTTAAAAACCTTTATTAAATGTAAAAATCTAACAGTAATTAATAGAGTTGTTATTGTAATTCTATAAATTATTCTCTATATTTTTTATCAGGAAATTTGAGATTTACGTAATTTTTTCTTTAAAAAATCTATAAATCTTTTATTTTTAGTTTTTTTATAATTAAAATAATTAACTTAATACGATAAAATTATTAAACGTTTATAATAAAAACGTCTATATAGCTTATAACTCATTAAATATAAGTAAAGGTATGTCGTCCTTGTTTTTCGATATAATTTCTGTAATAATTTTTATTTAATATTTAATCGATATACGTTCGAAAAATGTCGGGCAATTATAACGCAATATTCGTTTATCGTCTTTAAACTTTTACGATAATGTTGTAATTAATTTATAAAATTTGACATTTTTAATATATATTATTATTTATTATATATCAAACTATTAGAATAATATCGAATATTATTTGTTTTTTTAATAAATAATTTCCCATATCTTATTATTATTAAGAGGTTTAACCTTTTTTTATTTTGAACTCCAAGACGCAGTCGTTATATTACGTCCGTTTTTCGACCGTTTAGCTAACGGTTATTAGAATATATCTCTATTATATATATAAGGTAATTTAAAATTCAAAAAACCATGGTTTTTTATTCGTTAAAACTTTATTATAGGTTTTTTTTTGCCTATTTCCGTACTGTAATCGATCGTTTATCGGTTAGATTCCGAGCGGCGGTTTTTTCGATTAATAATCTAGGTTCGTTTTATAATCGGCGAACTTTGCTTCTAGTAATTATTGCGTTACTTTTTATAATAAAAATAACAAGATTATAACATAATAAGTAATTAAAGGCTAAAGTAAGGTAACCCCCGAGTAATCCCAAAACGTATTCTAAGAAATAAATGTATTAAGTTATTTTTATCTAGCGTTTTTATATTAGTTGCCAGATAGTTATTTATATTAGCGCGTAGGTCTATAGCTAATCGAATATCAACTGCAGCCCTAAAAGAGCTGTATTTTCACATATTAATTAATAATAATTTAAAAATGGTAAAAAGGATATAAACTGTGAATTAAAGATTAATAATACTAAATATTAACAATACAAAATATATTTAAATATACTTAAATAATTAAAGTAAAATAGATTAAAATTTAACGTATATATACGATTAATCGGCGAATTAATAAATTTAATTAACATATTTATAACGAAAATGAAAAAATATAAAAAGATTATATATTTAAAAATCATTTTGAATTTTCGTTTATATATTAACGAAATTATATATTTTTAATAAATTAATAATATATTATACGTATTACGATCGTTAAAGTTAATCTAAGTATATTATTATTAATAAATATTATGTAAATAAATTTGTTCTAATTATATAATTTCGGAAGAAATATATTTAATGGAATAAAATAATCTATTATTTTATATCGATAATAAATAATCGGAAATTACTTAGTTCTTTAATACTGTTAACGTAATATTAAAGGTAATATAAATAATATTATTATATTTATATAATAACAATACAATAATTATTTAATAATAGATTATTTTATATTTATAGACATATTTTCGTTTTTTCGTTAAATATAAAAAATAAAAATGTAATAAATCAATTAATTAATATAAATAAACGAACGAAAAGTAAATAATTTATTAATTTAGATTTAAATTAAAACCTTTCAAAATAATATTAGAAATATATTTTTCTAATTACTAAAATTATTGCCTTAATACTTTTAATTTTAAAACTTATATATTTTTTAACATAAATATTGCGAAAATAAAATAAACATTTTTAAATAAAATTATTTATTAATCGAATTACGTACAAGATAGCGAATGTATAACGTTAACTACAATATCAAATGGTCAGCAATTCCAAATCTCAATTAGGATTTAGACATCTTAATCCATCTTATAACGACTAGCTATACATATTATCACAATTATTTTCCCCCTTTTAATAAAGTCGTCCCGACTTTAGGGCTAAATAAAATATCGAACCTCTAAGACTTTACTGCGCTCTGTAAGTATATAACGCGGTCGGACCCTTTGGGCTGACCACCCGTCGAACGCCAGCGGTTAAAATCTTTTTCGTCTACCTTTTAGCTTTTTTTAGCCTGTAGCCGCCCTTATAAGAATCGAACATTATTTTCCGTATATCGCCCAAATAGTGCCGAACTAACTAATATATCTAATTAGGATTGGAAATAATTATAAGATAACGATAGTTCGACGTTAATTATAATATTAAAAAGTTAATAATTTCAAGCTTTAATTAGAGTTCGAATATTTTAATTTATCTTATAAGAATTAACTGTGCATATTATTATATTACGTTAATTTATTGAAATTAAAATTAACTTAAAATCTTAAAATTTATTTTTTGATAGTTTGGTAATAATAAATAAAAATTATTCGGCGGTTAATAAATAAATATGTAAAATAATATATATATATATATATATTTGTTTTTATTATAAAAATAGTAAATATAAAATTAGACATTTATTTTGGATAAATTAATAACGTAAACGATATCAAATTCTAGATAAAACAAATCGATATCATACTAATAAGATTTATCGAAAATCGACGAATTATTGTCGATCTTTCGAACATAATCGAAAGAATTTAAAACTTAAAAAACTAATATTTATCAAAAGTATTATCGCAAATATATATACTAATAACAAATCGTCGAAAACTAAATATATATATAGATATATATACGAAAAAATTAAAAAGAAAATCAATAATCGTTCGTCGAAAAAATAGATAACGGAAATAAAAATTAAGAATAAAATATTTACAAAACAAATTAAAAATTAATATAAAAATTATTAATATTTTAATCTGAAAACTTTTATTAATCGGCTTTATATTAACGATGTCTAGGATAATAAAAGTACAAATTTAATAAATATTAACAAAATATTCGTACCTTATAATAATACTATATAACTTAATACCGTATTAACTATAACGCAATATATAGCTAATAATACTTTTCAAAGACTAGTAGTTAAAAAGAGAGAAAATAATAAAAGAAAATGAAAAAATATAAAAAGTACGGCTAAATATCGACGACTAATCGCCAACTCACCTATTTAAAATAATTACAAAATCTAATATCCGAACAAATATATATATAATCTAGATAAAAGTCTGTCAATATATCTACTTTTTAGAATAGTCTACAATTACTTGGCTATTATCTCGCTTACATATTTATTTTCTTATAATATTTTATATATATTTATAAAAAGCTTAGAACCTTTTTAATATTAATTATAATAAAAAGATATGTTATATATTAATACTTAATTATAAGTTTTATATTCTAGCGATAATCGTTTTAAATATAAATATTAAATCTAAAGATATATTTGAAAAATAAAACTTAAAATAAAACTAAAAAACGTTTTATATAAGAAAAATAATAAAATGTTTTCAATTTATAATAACACAACCCATAATAAGTATATATAAATAGTAATTAAGTATTATTTAAAAATGTAATCGAAGTTAAATAAAATAAAAAACCTATATTTTTCATTTATTTTTCTTAGATATCTATTTATAAATAAAGTTACAATTTCGACTTTAACTATTTGCGAAACAATTTATATACGAAAATATTAACATTTGATCTTAACAACTTTAGTTGTAATTTTTTAATATAAATATAAATAAATCTTAATAAAATTCCATAGATCGTATGATTTTAAGGCTTTAAATATTCATTTTATTAACTTTTTTAATGTTTCTTTTTATCAATTAATTATAAATATGCGGTTTTATTAATTTTATATAAAAAATAGCGACTTGTTGAAAAAGTAGAGCGTTGATTGGAGTACTGTCTTAATTATAAAAGTTTTCGGTTTTAAGTTTCTATTTTTACTAATTAGTTTTAAATCTATAGTTTTATAGATTTTGCATTAAAAACTGTCAGATATAGAGGACATCAGTTGTGTTGTTGTATTCAGCTAAGTTGTAGATGCTATCGCACGCGCACAACTCTAAGTAGCTTTACTACGGAACATATATGAGCCGATCAGTATAGGACCTTTCCGTATATAGAGAGCGTTCCGTACTCCCCAGCTAGCTAACATACCTCCTTAACGCTTTAAAGCATTTACAGTGTTAATCGCTATATTTTATTATTTTCTAAAGCTGTAATTAATTATTGTATTTTTTCTTTAATAATTAAATCCTGTTAATTAATTAATTTCTTGTTTTAAATAATCTTTAAGATTTTTTTATTAATTTAAGGCTTTTATAATATCTATTAATCTTAATTATTTTTTAAAATACTTAAAAGCTTTTTATAATAAGGCTTTAATTAATTTATTCATTAATATAATATTTATAGATATATAATTTATATTAATTAATTTTTTTCCTTTTCGGAATTAAAAATTATATATATTTACGTATTATAATTCTGTTTTTAGAAAAGTAATGTCGATTTTAATTAGCTTTATAATATGTTAATTATTATCTGATATATTTAGTGGTTTTGTATATATGTTAATTTTAAATTTTTCGATTAATTAAAAATAAAATAAACATTATTTTATTATTCCGCCGAATAGTTTTATAATATAAGCTTAGAAGTTTTTTCGATCGACTTTATTATTTGTAAAAACAAATATCGCTTTAAATATTTATTGAATTTTTATTTTCGAATTATAACATTAATATTTGAGTACCGAATAAATATAATATAATTCGATTAATAATTTTATAATATATGTTATTTAGGCGTAAATTAAACCATTTAAATTAGGATATTTCAAAGAATATATATAGTTATATATTAATTATAACCTATAAAATTGATTTGTTTTTTAAATATTTGCTAATTAAATCTAGATAGGCCAAATTAGAATTCGGCAATAAATTAACGTTTATTATAATCGTTTTTAAACAATATTTTAAATTCTTTTAGAAATAAAATTAATTAGCTTATTTATAAAGTCGGATTAAAATAACTAGAATTTTTTATTAAATTTATTTTTTATTATTTACATCTCGAACAATTATTATAAGTTTTTGTTTTTTCATAAAAGTATATCGTTTCTGGTTTAATTAAATTAATTAATTAGTACAGTCTTGATTTGTTTGTTATACGCGGCGATAATATTATTTACAAAATCTCAAAAAAATGCAGTTTAATGAATACAATAATAAGGTTTGTAAAAAATAAAACCTAATCCTAAATCTTTTCATATATTAATAAATTCTTTCTACCAAAATAAAAGGAATTTCTTTAATTCATTTAATATTTTTAATTAGTCGCACTTTTTTACTTTATAAATATTTCGGAGATATTTTTACATATATTTCGTAAGGTAATATCGTATTAATAAAAGCGTTTATAACGTTATATTATTTATATTTTAGATTAAATTTAATTATAGTAACGACCAAGATTCGAATCGACTTTTTAACGAATATAAATATGTATATATCGCCATAAGCGTCTTTTAATTGTTAACCGCCTTATAAAATAAAATGGGCTTTATATTTTTATAACCAGCCGTATTTTTGATATTTATATATATATATTTATATAAATATTATGAAATATTTCTTTTTAGCGAAAAATTAATAAATAATTTTTCAGAATGTCATTTTTTTATAACTTTGTAAATAAACTTTTTTAATTTTACGAAATATTTCTTTTAGAGGATATATATTTAGTTTTTTATAGCTTTGCGGCAGTGGCAGTAAATTACGTTTATATATCCGATTCTATAATCTAAGTATTTTTTTATATATTTTAGTATTAAAACTTTTTCGATTAAAGTAATACTTATTTCGGATAATTATTTTTCTTAAATTTCCGCAATTTACTGGCTGGTTATCGTTCGTATTTATAAAAAGGGTTAAACGTTTTATATTAAATACGGTTTTCTATACCTTATATTCGTTTTAGATAATATTAAATCGATACGAAATATACGAAAAGCTTACGTTTATAATACGCAGGGTACTTTCGTTTTTTATTGCTATTCTGGGTTAAACAATATAACACGAACTTAAGGTTACTTTTATTTTTTTCCGTCGGCGTAATAATTATAATAATTATTAGGTGTTACGATCTAACGAGCTACGACCTCCAGAAACGGTCTCCGACAAAGACAAGCTAAGAAATAATAGCGAGTTAAATTACGTAATAGATCACTAACTTATTAATAGTGAGCTAGTAAGCCAGTGAGCCGGATTACTAACTTATTAGTGATAAGTTAGTGAGTTAATATAAGATATATATGTTTACTATTTCTATAGTTTAAATAATTTTAGTTTGAAATACTTATTAATATTAATCGTTTATAATATAATTCGGATATTTTTAATATTAAAAGACGTAATATGCTACCGTATTTATTATTCAAAATTTTCTGATATTTTTATTAATATAAATCTGTACGATTAAAAATACAATAGTTAATTAAATTATTTAGCTGTTATATATTATAAGCTTTTGTTTAATAATATCGTTAAATTCTGAGCAATATCGCCGACATTATATTTATTAGTAAATAGCTCGAATAGCCCATTTATTAGATTTCTGATAATTCGGATGTCGAAATAAAATCTGAAAAAGAAAATAAATAACTTTGTTTTTTCCGTAAAGAAATTTTTCGACGTCTGAACATTATAAATAAACGCATTTTTTAGTTTGAAAAGAACAATAATAATCTTACAACGTCTTTTTAAGCCGCTTATAAGAAGCTTAAGAAAAAAGAGAAAATCTTTAAGATCGAGAAACTTTTTTAAACGAACTAGATTATTTAGCTGAATTTTACTAAAGAACTAGAAAAAGTTTTTAAATCCCTTAAACTAGAATTTTTCGACGGAATTTCGATTAAGTTATAATTGTTTTTGAGTTAATACCGAATATATTTCAAATACTTTTTTATTCGATTAATTACGTTTATTATACGTATTAAATTTACGGTCGGACAATTTATCGGAAACGCGGTTATTTCAAATTTCCTATAGAAAAATATATTATTTTGCTGGTCGGAAAGCGAAATCCAGAAATAATACAAATATATAACGATTATAAATAATTTAAGTAAATATTACTACAAGTTTACGAAATAATAAACAAAAAAACAAAAGCCGAAATACAAATCCAATAATTACGATAAAAGAGATTAATATCTAATTACGGTAATACGTTTGGTTAATTAATATCTAAGCTAAACTAGAGATAAAATTATTAATGGTCAAATTTTTCGACGGCTTAAAAAAAGTATGAAAGGAATTTTTAAGCTAGACCGACTTAATTATCTATTAAATTATATCGTTATAATAATTACAATTAATAATCGACAATATATTTAACGTACCAGGAATATTAAAGGAAAAATAATAACAAATTTCGCTATACCGTTAATACTAGCGCTTTTCAATACGGTAATATTTTTTACGATAGAGGACTAGGATCTATAGAACTAGGCGTTACTTATAAGAAAAATTAGAGCCAAACCAAATATTTTATTGTAATAAAATAAGACATAAATCAATATGGTATAAGATATCTAAAAACTCTATTAAGATAACTAGAAACTCATACCCGAGAGATAATTTAAAAACAATCAAAAAAACGAAGACAAATCTATTAATATATTCCGGTTTAAAAACGTACTAGGCTCCCAATAACTAAAAATCTAATAACAGATTCGAAAAGTTAAAAAGCTAATTCGATAAATATTATAATTATAACAAGAAGAACTATAAGAATAGTTACGAAAATATTAAAATTAAATAGAGGAAATCTATTTCGGTATTTCTAATCGATACGGTAAAATATATACCATATATTGTCGACGATGAAAATATCCCGATTACAAAAAATAGAAACAATATATTTACGGAAAGATTATTCGCTTATATTATAAAAGATTCGATTTTCTAAACAGAACTAGAAATAAGAAAAACGATAAATAATAATATCGATATTTCCGATTTATAGGTCTAGAAAATAATATGTACTAATTAATTAAAGTAAAAAGCTGGTCCGAAAAAAAGTAATATCTATAGAAAAAACTTTTTGTTATTATAAATAATGCGATTACTAAACGGAAAAAATGTTAATACAGTATATAATAATTAAAATATTACTAAAAAGATATTATAGATTTTTATTTTCAATTAGTATTTATTATAGACTTTAACGAAAAAAAGTTATTAACAAATACGTTAATTTATAAACGAGCTTTAAAAAGACAATTAATATAACGCATAATAGAATACGGTTAAAATTATAAAAAAATAATTTACCTAATAGAAAAAGATTTATAATAAAATTAAAAATAACTAATATACCTCGAAAGAACGATACGCCGATATTAACGATAAATATAATAAATTTAACGCGTTATATACAGAACTATAAATAAAATGTGAAAACTAAAAAAGGAATTAAAAAAAAGAAGACTATCAATAAAAAAGCTGTAAGATCACGAAATTTAAAAGAATTAAAAAGAATGTCCAAGAAAGGCTTTAAACGCGACAATAAAAGCCATTAATAACCTTATTATCTTAGATATACGAATTAGAACGTACTGGTATACCGTAATAGTGAACTGCGAAACTCTAGGCGAAAATTATATTATACTCAATATAGTCAATAAGTTTAAACTGCTATAGAGATATAAGTTAAAACTTTATACAGTTAGAAATGCCGAAAATCAGAAATTCGTTTACAATAATGAAAAGGTTATATGCGAAATTAATTATTTCGAGATTTTTGTTTAAGAACGATATTAAATAATTGATTTCAATAGCGTTTTATTTGAAAATTACGATATAATCGTAGGATTACTATAGATGCGCCAATACGAAATTTTGACTAATAAAGAAATTAGTTAAATAAAGTTTATCTTATACTCTATTAATAAGCAAAAAAAGAAAAAATAGAGATATTAATATTCGATTAAAAATAACAACGAATATAGACATGAAAATACAATAACAATCTTATTACTTAAAAGGACAAAATATAAGAAAAAGAATAAGTAATTAAAAAAGACGACGTATTATTACTACTAGTAAAATAAAATTAAGGTAACTAAATAACGATTTAAAATAACAGCCTGAATAATTAAAAGATCTAATTAATATATTACTATAATATTATCGATATAAGTAATTCTTTTTTAAAAAAAGCTCGATACGAGGTTACTAAAATATAGCGAATAAAATTATAAAATAATTTTTAAAAAAGGATTTTTAACGAAGTTTTACCTTATTTACAACCTTAATAGAAACCATTTACGCGCTTTTAAAAAATACTTAAAAATCGATTATAAAAAGAATAAGTTAAACCTTCGAAATTATTAATAAGATATCTTATATTTTTTATATTAAAAAAATCGAAAAATTACGATTCATAATGAATTATCGATAACTAAACGATATTACTGTTAAAGATTAAATATTATTATCTTTAACTATAGAAATAAAAAACCGACTTTATAAAATTTAATAATTTATAGTATTCGATTTTAAAAATAGATAAAACTTTATTAAAATTAAGGAAAAATACGAATAAAAAATAGTTTTCAGAACGAAATACGTATTATTTAAGTATTTGGTTATACTAATAGAATTTACGAATGTATTAGTAACTTTTTAACGAATACTTAACTATGTATTACGGGAATACCTCAATATTTTCGTCGTTTATTATCTCGACGATATTCTCATCTTCTTAGAAACAGAAAAAGAATATATAGAATACGTTAATAAAGTTTTTTAAGTTTTACAGAACGTACGGCTGTTTGCTAATACAGAAAAAAATGTTATAGGCTAGAGCCTATAGGGCAGCTCGGGCTTACGGAGCGAGCTCCTTAGCCCGAGCTCACCCATATGTATATAGGAAACAGCTACCTTGCTAGTAGCTAGCTATTTCTCCCTTTCTCTTTTTACTTTGAATATAAATCTTTATTAGGCCGTATTTTCGTTTAACTTACGTATTATACCCGTTATATATATTTAAGGTTATAATTTACTATAATTTCCAAAAAGTTAAATAAAAATAAAATATTTTTTAAAAATATCTTAATTAAGAATAATAAATTAAAAAGGGTTTTATAACGAAATAATTACGAAATAATATAATTAACGAAATTATAAATAAATTTACGATATTAATTTTATTTTAAAATATTAAAGAAAATTTATAATAATAATTATTCGTAAATATATTTTAATAATTTAATATATAATAAAAATAATTTACCAAATTGATTTTTAATTATAATAAAATAATAAATAATTTATTTAATTAAATAACGAAAATAAAAAAATACTTTTTTACGAAAACGGAAAAAAAAGCCCTTATAAAATAAAATTTATTTTGCTAAAAACTTATGTTAAGCCTATTATTTAATAGCGCATTTATAAAAGCAAATCGTGAACCTATAAAATAGCTGTCGTAAAATAAAAAATAAAAAATGTTTTATTTATTTTTTATTATATTTCGTACAAAAAAATGGTTTATTTTCAATTTTTATAATAATTTATTTAGATATTATAATATTTATATTTATTAAAAAATAAATAAAATTTAATTATTAATTCAAAATAAAAAAATTACAAACAAAATTTGATCTTAATAATTGTTTTTATTTAACAAAATAATTCGAAAATAAATAAACGGTTTAATTTATTAATGAGTAATTATAATATATAAAATAAGATACTAATTAACGGATTTAGAATTACTTATTAAATTTTAAATTTAAATTAATTAAATAAAAAAATTTAATATAGTTTTTAATAATTAAAGTAATTTTTTTAAATATTAATATTAATATGTAATTTCGTAATACGTTAATTACAAAAATTATATTTTATAACGATTATAACCGTTAAATACGTAAAATTAAAAAAATAATTAATTATTTAAAAATTTCAATTAATTATTATGTATATAAAGAAATAATAATTTGATATTTCGGTAAAAAAACGGTTAATTAATAATATTATATATATTAAATTAATAAACAGGCATAAATAATAAATATTTAAGGAAATATATTTATAATACATATTATATAATTAATTATATTAATTTTTAAATTTATAAATTAATAATTGAATAATTAAGAAAATTAATCCAAAAATAATTCAGAATAGGATTAAATTAACGGACTTATGCGAAATAATTTTCCGATAACAAAACAAAAATTGGGAATTAAAAAAAATAATATTTTTATTATGCCGTTACAAATTATTCGAATTAAAAATATCTTAAATATTAATTCGTAAAACGGTGTCGTTCGATTAGGACGGAAATTACGGTAATAAGTTTGCGGGATACCGTTAATAAAAATAATAATTCGAATAATGAAAATTTAAAATAAATAACTTTTATTAAAAGTTATTAATAAAAAACCGTAATAAAAAATTTACAAAAGTTTAATAATAAATTAAATAATATCTATTTTATATTAAATGCATTAATTAATAATGTTATATATATGATTGTTTTAATTAATAATAAATATATTTATTATTTTATATTTAATTAACGATTAATCCGCCGTTTAAAATTATAACGTATATTTATTATATTTTATTAGTTATAATTAACGAAAAATAATAACCTTATAATAATCGTAATTCAAAAAATTACTTATATTAACGTAAATTTAAAGGGTCGCCTAAACCGAATTTGGAAATATGTAATTAAAATTTTATTTTATTTATTTATTTTCAAAAAACTTTAAATAAAATATAATAATATCGTATATAAAATAAAATAACGGTTTATCCGTTTTGCGGATAACGTTACCGCATTTATATTACGCGAAAAAAATAACTTAATAAAAAACTTAAAACCCGTTTAAAAAGAAATTATAAAAGTACAAAAAAATCTGCCTAATAACGGTTATAATTTTCGCGGCAATAATGCGGCAAAATTACAGCAAAAAGAATAAGATATAATTATTCGTAATTTTTATAAAAAATATTAATAAGGCTTTAAAAATAAAGCCGTAATTAATATTCAAAAATATAACGGAACATTATTTTTTAAAGAAATACGGAAATTCCAAAACCTTTTTATAAATAATAAAAATTTGTTATTATTATTTTATCATAATAATAACGACGTAATAATAAACTTAAAAATAAATATTTCGAGTTACAAAATAATCTTATAAAGATCTTTATATGGAATATTAAGAGAAAAATTATTAATTTTACGCAAAATACTTATAAACTTATTCGATAAAAATTAAATTCGGGTTAATACATTTCCTATATATACCCCAATATTATTTACAAAATATTTTAACGGGGATTTAAAATTTTATATAAATTATAAAAAATTAAATAAGATTACGAAATAAAACCGTAACTTTTTTGCGTTAATAAAAAAAAATATTACGAATTTTATTATAGGCCTGGTAATTTACAAAATTCGATATTTAAACGGCCTTTTACCGGTTATATATCTATTAAAGAAATAAATAAAAAATTATATTCCGTATATATTTCGAGTTTTTCGAATAACTGGTATATTTATTTAGCCTTAACGGTATACCGGCTACCTTTTAACGTTATATTAATATTACGTTAAAACTTTATTTTAGTCATTTTTATTCTGTATATATAAATAATATATTAATTTATTCGTCCGGCTTTCGAACCGATTATATAATTAAAATTAAAATAATATTTCGCCGTTTAATAAAAATAAGATTAAAATTAAATCTGAATAAATACGAATTCGTAATTTAACAAATGAAATACCTAAGACTTATTATCAAAATAAAAATAAACTTAAAAATTAATCCTAAAAAACTAACCGTTATTCGAAAATAAAAGGCTCTTATTAACGTAAAAAAAGTTAAAAGCTTTATTGGATTTATTAACTTTTAGCAAACTTATATAAAATCTTTTAATAAGATAACGGTTTTTTTATAATTAATTAAAAAAAAGGATCTTTTTCGGCAAAAAAAAAAAAAAATATTAAGTTTTGGACTAATTTAAAAAACCATTTATTATAACGTTTATTTTTACGTATTAAAACTCCGAACAAAAATAGTAATAAAAATAAATTATTCTGGTTAAATAACCGGAAAATGTTTATTTTATTTCGATTTATTAAGGCGCCTATAATTAATTACGTATTTTTTAAAGAACTTATCGTAAATTAAATATAATTATAAGATATACGACAAAAAGCGATTAATTATCGTTAAAACGTTAATAAAATAAAAAAAGAAAATTTAAAAGTTAATTAGCCTTTTTATGATTTTAATAAATTACGCGAATTTCTAATATTTTATAAATATTCGTAAATTTATTAAAAAACAAATTTAATAAGCCAGTTTTTTATCCGTTTTTAATTTCGTATTTAAATATTATTTTAATAAATTAATAAACCGACCTATGTCATATTTTGCAAATTATAAAACGTATTTTGCGATAAAAAATATTAAATTTAAAAGGCGGATAATTCGATTAATTAAAGAAAACTTATTTGACAAATTAATACGGATTTAGAAAATTCTAATAATCATAATTTATTTAAAACGAAAAAATAACGAACAACCGGTTATATTTCCTAGTAAAAAATATTTTTCGAAAAGAATCTTTAAAAAATATTAGATTTAAAGATTATTACGAATAAAATCTTAAATATGGCGTACGCCGTCGTAGCCCAAAAGTTATGTAATTTCTCCTTAATTATAAATATAATAAAAGTTTTTATAACGGAATATTTTTTTCGATTTTAAAAATTTTAAATAATTTAAAAAACATATTTAAGTTTTTGCTTAAAAACCGTTCCGAACGTTATTAATTTAATAAGTATATAATTTTTATATTGTCGACTACCTAAAAAAATCATTATATTAATAATATTAATTCCAGATTATTATTAATTGGAATAAATTTAAGATATATACCATTTTTGCGATAATTATAACATATATAATAAGTTGTATATATAAAAGGAAATAAAAAAAGTTATTTCGGCTCTTATTTATTTTAAACTAATTTTATTTTGATTTTTCGATAAATTTTATAATCGATTTACCGGAAGACAAAAAAGGAACCCTCGTTTTCTTATGGTATTTTACGATTATTTAGCGAAAATACTTATTTTAAAACCGATATTTAATATGGACGTAAAAATATATATTTAATATTTTATTACTTATTATTAAAGATATTATAGTTTTTTTTAAAAACTTAATATGTGATAAAAAAGTAATTAAATAAGCAAATTTTGAACTTATTTATATAACCTAATAAGCAGATAATAATAATTTAATAAATTTGTTTATTTTTAAATAAATAAATTACGAAAAAAATTAAGTCAAAAATTTTAGCATATTTTTGGTATTTTATAAATTCCATATAATATAATTAAGCTAAACCTTTACCAATAATACAGTTAATTTTTAACGGCAGAAATTTTTCGTTAAAAATATTTTTTTTTAAATTTATAAATATAATATAAAACTTATTAACGAAATACCGATAACCATTTAATTAATTCCCGAAATAAAAATATTTTAATTTCGTTAAACAATTACGAAAAAATATAAAATTCATATAAATTATTATAATATTAATATAAATCTGGATAAAATAGTTAATTAAGGTTTTTTAAAAAAAATAAATATTATATTTCGAAATACAAAATTTAATACAATTAAATTTAAAAAACATAAATATTTTAAAATTATTTAAAAAATGTTTTTAATATATATTAAATATAAAATTATTATAATTATAGCGTATAATACCGTAAAGTAAAACGTATTATTAGGAATATATTTAAAATTTAATATAAACTTTTTAAAATTAATAATAAAAAACTTATTATTTAATTAGATTTTAAATAATAATTAACTATTATCGATATTATTAAAAAATATATATATAATAAAATATATATTAAAAGCCGAAAATAAATACATAAACTGCGATTACCAAAAAAAATTATTCGTAAAATAAATAAGTTATATTAAATTAAAATAAAAATTATATAATAATTAGAAAAATATAATTACTTTTAATAATTTTAAAACATTATTCGGAAACCGAAACGGGGTCGGCGAAAACATAAAAATATAAATAAGGATAAAAAAAATATAAGTAAAGCCGCCGCCGCCTTACCGTAACCCCGTTATTTCCTAAGGGCGAAAAAGGGGGTAATATTATAGGCTAAAATCTATAAGGCAGTTCGGGCTTACGGAACGAGTTTTTTAGCCCGAATTCACCCATATATATATAAAGAGCAGCCATTTCGCTGGTGGCTAGCTGTTTCTCCCTTTTTCTTCTTACCTTGAATATAAACCTTTGTTGGGCCGTGCCTCCGTTTAACCTACGCATCGTGTCCGTTACAAAGAATTAATTTTACGTATAAGAAATAGAATGTTTAAGACATATTATTACCTTAAAATATATTAAAATAAATTTTTAAAAAATCACTATAATTATAAAATAGTAAACGTCAATTACGGTTAAGAAGGTATAGGTATTTTTTAGATTCTTTAGTTATTATAGAAAGTTTATTCGGAATTTTGCTAGGATAATTATATTTTTAATTATTTTTACAAAAGAAAGAATTTAAATAAACGTTTGAAATAAAAATATAGTTTAAAGAATTAAGAATATAATTATTAGCGAATTAATATTAATTATATACGATCTAGTACGTTTTATTAAGTTAAAAACCGATATTTCGAATTGTATATCAGGCGTTATAATCGAATAATGTAATAATTAAAGCAAATTATATCTTATTGTATTCTTTTTATACAAGTTAAAAGAAACCGAATTTAATTACAGTATTACAGATAAAAAGTTTATAGCTATTATTATAGCATTCCGCAAATTCACATATTTTCTAAAGAAAAGCTTGTATTAAATTAATGTTTATACAGATTATTAAAATCTTATCCGTTTTACTACGACTAGGAAACTTATAAAACGATAATTAAGATACGTAGAAGAATTAGCGAATTTTAACTTCGTTATTATCTATAAAAAGAGTTCAGAAAACGGCAAAGCTAATATTTTAAATAAACGATCAGCTTTTGAAAAAATTTGGTCAAAATTAGCCATATAATTATCGATATTACTATGGAAGGATATTTATGTCTGCGATAAATTACGATAATTCGAGCAGTGCTTTTTGATATATATCAAAAAATCCAGCAGCATAACGACGGTTTTTTAGAAAACTAAAAAAGGAATAAAATATAAATTTTAATAGAATATTAAAAAGACTTTATACAAGAAATATATGAATACTAATTATATAAACACTCAGAGATTTACAAAATCTTAAAACAGCTTTAACGTATATATATTTTTTTCTAAAATAAAAATAACAATTTAAAAGATACGATAACGATACGATCTTTATAATAAGACTAAGATACGACGATATAAGCTTTACAAAAAATTACAGCTATTATTAGTTGCAAAGCAATTATAGTATATAGTTATATTTGACTTTATTACTAAATTTCTCATTTTGAAAAATCTCGTTACAGCAGTATATCACGATAACATTTTCGTAATCGTTAATTAATTCCCAAAATCTTCTTATTTCTTGCTATATTATAAGAATATAAACGCCAAACAAATAGTATTTATTTTTTAAACTCATTTTGAATATATATAAATTGCAAATAGAAATTATTTTAGATAAACGATTAATATTTGCATTTAAGTTTTAATAAGGTCTAATAATATAAATCGGCTTAAATCACAAATTATCTAACGTTTTTAAACTATAGATAAATAGATAAATAGAACGAACGAACTAAATATGGGAGATTTACTTACGATATTATATTAATTACGAACAAAATAATCAGGCTAAGAAATTACCAATTGAAAAATTATCTTATAATACCAGTTATTACGAAAACATTAAAATAATACTTGCGAACGTAAATTTTAATTTTATTTCAAAAATATATAAAAAGGTACGTAATAACGGTTCTATTAATGTTAAGGTAATTTTTACATTATAATAACTTAAATAACTATATTAGAAAATAGAAACAGAATTAGAATTCGTACGAAATCAAATAAATAAATATTATAATTAAAAATAGTTAAAGGGATTAACTTTCGAAAAAAAAATTATTTTGTTACCAAAAATATTTAAACAAAAAAACTTATTAAAAAGCTCGATTTTAAATATATCGATTTATACAAAATTGTTAAAAAGTTTTTAAAAAATAATTATTAATTGAAATTTTTACTAAAAGTTAAATTTTATTTAGTTTTTTATTTTTTTTTCGAGTTAGCAGATACGATTAAAGCGGGTATATTCTAAGATAAGGTGGAGGTAAAAAACGATACGATATATAAGGTAAAGAAAATTTTCGATATACGGAAATAAAATGGATTTATCTAGTACTTAATTAAATGAAAAGAAAATACTCGAATTTCGAAAATATCTAGAAATTAGCTAAAAATCTTATTGGCGCCTAGCACCTGTTAAAGAACTTTTACCAGTAACGACGGAATTACCTAAAATAATAGCATTCCAATTTATAAGATCTAAGAAAAAAAGACTTTAATCTACTGTACTTCAATTAATAACGTTTATCTTACTTAAAGCCTATACCTCGACCACAAATTCCGATTCCAAATAGACAAAGTCGTTAGATTCGTCTAACGACTAAAGGGCCCGATTAACAAGTTTTGTACCTTTAAATTAATGATATTGACGTTATCGCCGTATACGAGAAAATTGCGCCAAAGATTCGACTAAGTGTGACGGCTAGGGGGTTTAACCAACTATTAAACCTTAGTCGTACGGATTTATGTTAGCAAAAGTATCGTGGAAATCTGAGCAATAAATACAGTAATCGTATTACGTCTCGTAATTCCAAAAGTGTCTTAGGTAACGATATTATATTGCAAGCTGAAATTATCTGAATTATAAAAATAATAAACATATATATCTTTTTATAGATCCCGTTAAATGCTTTAGATTATTCCGGATTTATATCGAATAACTGCATAAATCTTGTTAAATCTTTTAAATTATTTCGGATCTATATCGGATAATTATATAGATTTCGTTAGATCTTTTAAATTATTCCGGATTTATATTACGTAATTTCGATCTACTTAGGTCCTATTTCGATTATCGAATAACCGTTTCCGAGACCCTCCCCTAGTGTGACGGGCACGATGCGTAGGTTAAACGGAGACACGGCCCAACAAAGGTTTATATTTAAGGTAAGAAGAGAAAGGAAGAAACAGCTAACTACTAATAAAGTAACTGCTCCTTATATATATATAAGTAAGCTCGAGCTAAAAAATTCGTTCCGTAAGCCCGAACTACTTTATAAGTTTTAGCCTATAATATTACCCCCTTTTTCGCCCTTAAAAAATAATAAGGTTACGGTAAGGCGGCGGCGGCTTTACTTATACCTTTTTTTTTATCTTTATTCGTATCTTTACGTTTTTGCCGATCTCGTTTTCGTTTCCGAATAATTTTTCGAAATTATTAAAGGTAATTATATTTTCGAAATTATTATATAATTTTTATACCGGTTTAACGTCACCTATTTATTTTACGAATAACCTTTTTAATAACCGTAATTTACGTATTTATTTTCGGCTTTTAATACATATTTTATTATATTTTTTAATAATATCGATAATAATTATTTATTATTTAAAATTTAATTAAATAAGGGATTTTTTAATATTAATTTTAAAAAGTTTATATTAAATCTTAAATATATTTTCGATAATATATTTAATTTTATAATATTATATAACATAATTACGGTAATCTTATATTTAATATATATTCGAAATAAATTTTTAGATAATTACATTTTTTAAATTTAATTATATTAAGTTTTTTATTTCGAAACGCAGTAATTTATTTTTAAAAAATATTAATTAATTATTTTATCCGGATTTGGATTAATATTATAATATTTTATACAAATTTCGTATTTTCTTATAATTGTTTATCAAAATTAATAACTTTTTCCGTTTTAAAGGTTAATTAGAAAATTATTAATATTTTATTAATAAGTTTTATATTATACTTATAAATTTAAAAAAATTCATTTTTAACGAAAAAGTTATATTATTAAAAGTTAATTATATTGCCGGTAAAAACTTGGCCTAATTATATTATATTTAATTTATAAAATAATAAAATTATGCGAAAATCTTTTTGTTAAGTTTTTCCGTAATTCCGTTTATTTAAAAATAAAAAAATATATTAAATTATTATTATATACCTATTAGGTCGCATAAGTAAGTCCAAAATTTGTTCATTCAGTTATTTTCGTTATCGGATATTAATTTCTTAAGAAAACCGTAATATTTTTAACAGCAAATAATAAAGCGTTAAATATATATTTTCGTATCCATATTAAATATTGGCTTTAAAATAATTATTTTCGCTAAACGATCGTAAAATACCATAAGAAAGCAAAGGTTCCTTTTTTGCTTTGCTAATAAATTAACCATAAAATTTATCGAAAATTTAAATAAAATCGGTTTAAAATAAGTAAGGGCCATAATAACTGTTTTTTTATTTTCTTTTATATATACGACCTATTATATACGTTATAATTACGGCAAAAACGGCATATATCCTAAGTTTATTCTGGCCAGTAATAATTACAAATTAATATTATTAATGTAACGTTTTTTCTTAGGTGGCCGGTAATATAAAAATTGTATACCTATTAAATTAATAACGTTTAAAGCGGTTTCCAAATAACAACTTAAATACGTTTTTTAAATTGTAAAAAACTTTTAAGGTTAAAGGAATATTTCGATATAAAAACTTTTATTACGTTTATAACTTGAAGAAAATTACGTAATTTTTAGGTTACGGTAACGTATGCCGTATTTAAGGTTTTATCTTTAATAACTTTTAAGTTTTATATTTTTTAAAGGTTTTTTTTCAAAAAATATTTTTTTGCCGGAGGGTATAACCGGTCGTTCGTTATTATTTTACTTTAAATAAATTACGGCTATTAGGACTTTTTAAATCCGTATTAATTTATTAAATAATTATTTTTTTAATTAACCGAATTATTTATTTTTTAAATTTAATATTTTTTTCGCCGCGAAATACTTTTTATGGCTTATAAAATATGGTATTGAATTAATTTGCCAATTTATTAGAGCAATATTTAAATACGAAATTAAAAATAGATAAAAAGCCGGCTTATCGAATTTGCCTTTTAGTAAATTTATGGGTACTTATAAAGTATTAAAGGTTTATGTAATTTATTAAGATCGTAAAAAGGTTAATTAACTTTTATATTTTTTTATTTTGCTAACGTTTTAATAATAATTAATGGTTTTTTATCGTATATCTTATAATTATATTTAATTGGCAATAATTTTCTTAAAAAGTACGTAATTAATTATAAACGCTTTAATAAATCGAATTAGAATAAATACCTTTTAATTATTTAGCCAGAATAATTTGCCTTAATTACCGTTTTTTTTGGGAATCTTAATACGTAAAAATAAACGCTATAATAAAAAGTTTTTTTAAATCGGTCGAAAATTAATTACTTTTCGTTTTTTTAATTAAAAAAAAACCTTTTTTTAATTAATCGTAAAAAAAAGCTATTACCTCGTTAAAATTTTTTATAAAGGTTCGGTAAAAATTGGCAAACCCGATAAAGCTTTTAACTTTTTTTATGTTAATAAAAGCTTTTTATTTTCGAATAACTGTTGTTTTTTTGAAATTAACTTTTAGGTTTATTTCTATTTCGATAATAAACTTTACGTATTTCATTTTCTGGATTGCAAATTTATATTTATCCAGGTTTAACTTTAATCATGTTTTTGTTAAATGGCAAAATATTAATTTAATTTTGGCTATATAATTAATTTAAAAGCCGGATAAATAAATTAATATATTATTTATATATATAAAGTAAATATTATTAAAAGAACGTTTTAATGTAATATTAATATAACGTTAAAACATAGCCGGTATTCCGCTAAAGTCGAATAAATATATTAATTATTCGAAAAATCCGAAACGTATATGGAATATAATTTTTCATTTGTTTTTTTAGCGGATACGTAACCGATAAAAAGCCGTTTGAACGTCGAATTTCGTAAATTACCGGATTTATAATAAGGTTCGTAACATTTTTTTATTAATAAAAAAAATAACGATTTTATTTTATAATCTTATTTAATTTTTTATAATTTATCTAAAATTATAAACCCCCGTTAGGTTTTTTTTCGAATAATACCGGAATATTTACAAAAAAATTATTAACTTAAATTTAATTTTTATTAAATAAATTTATAAAGACTTTACGTGAAGTTAACAATTTTTTCCTTAATATCCCATATAAAAATTTTTATAAGATTACTTTTTTTAATTTAAGATATTTATTTTTCGGTTTATCGTTACGTTATTATTATTATAATAAAATAATAATAACAAATTTTTGTAATTTGTAAAAAGATTTCGGAATTCCCGTATTTTCTTAAAAAGATATTCCGTTATATTTTTAAAAGTAAATTACGGTTTTACCTTTAAAGCTTTATTAATATTTTTATAAAGATTGCAAATAATTATATCCTGTTTTTCTTACGGCGGCTTTTCTGCGTTATTGCCATAAAAGTTATAGCCGTTATTAAGCAGGTTTTTTTATATTTTTATAACCGCCTTTTTAAGCAGGTTTTAAATTTTTTTTATTAAGTTATCTTTTTTCGCGTAATATATATATAATAATATTATTTACCAAACGGATAAGCCGTTGTTTCGTTTTATATATAATATTATTATATTTTATTTAAGGTTTTTTTTAAATAAAAAAATAAAATAAGTTTTTAATTATGTACCCTCAAATTCGTTTTAGATAACCGTCCAAATTTATATTAACGTAAATAATTTTTCGGATTACACTTATTATTAATTCGTTATTTTTTATTAATTTTAACTTATAGAATATAACAAATATACGTTATAATTTTAAATAATGGATTAACCGCTACTTAAATGTAAAATAATAAATATATTTATTATCGATTAGGATATTTATATATATAATATTATTAATTAAAACGTTTAATATAAAACAATATTATTTAATTTATTATTAAGTTTTTATAATTGTTTTATTACGGTTTTTTTATTAATAGTTTTTAATAAAGGTTATTTTTTTAAATTTTTATTATTTAAATTATTATTCCCGTTAACGGTATCCCGTAAATTTATTATCGTAATTTCCGTTTTAACCGGACGAAACCGCTTTACGGATTTAAATTTAAAATATTTTTAATTCGAATAATTCGTAACGGCGTAACAAAAATATTACTTTTTTTATTTCCGAACTTTTATTTTATTATCGGAAAGTTATTTTGCATAAGGCCGGTTATTCGAACCTTATTTCGAATTATTTCCTGATTAATTCTTTTTTATTTTATTATTAATTTATAAATTTAAAAGTTAACGTAATTAATTACGTAATATTAATCATAAATATATCCCTTTAAATATTTATTATTTAAGCTGGTTTATAAATTTAATTAATATATTATTATTAATTAGCCGTTTCGCATTTTTATTGAAATATCAAATTATTATTTTTTTATTTACATAATAATTAAATAAAACCTTTTAATAATTAATTTTTTTTGCTTTACGTATTTAACGGTTATAATTATTATAAAATTATATATTAATATTAATATTAATATTAAGGAAAATTATTTTAATTATTAAAAATTATATTAGACCTTTATATTCGGCTAATTTAAACTTAAAATGTAATAAATAAAATTTAAATCGTTAATTATTATTTTATTTTATATATTATAATTATTTTTAAATAGATTATATCGTTTATTTATTTTTAAATTACTTTTTATATAAAGAAAAAAATATTAATGTTAAAATCGTTTCGTATTTTTTTATTTTAAATTAATAATTAAATTATAATTGCTTTTGGGTAAGCATAAATATTATAATACTTAAGTAAATTATTATCAAAAACTCGAAAATAAACCGGTTTTTTTATTTTCGTATAAAATATAGCAAAAAATAAACGGAACGTTTTTTATTTTTTATTTTACGAAAATTATTTTATAGGCTTATAATTTATTTTTGCAAACGTATTATTAAGCGGTGGGTTTACCGTAAGTATTTAATAAAATCTTTTTTTATTTTTATAAATATTTTTTTTATTTTCGTTATTTGGTTAAATAAATTATTTATTATTTTGTTTCGATTAAAAATTAATTTAACAAATTCTTTGTATTATATATTAAATTTTTAAAATATATTTTCGAATAATTAATATTATAAGTATTTTTTAATAATTCCAAATAAAATTAAAATTATAAGTTTATTTATAATTTCGTTAATTACATTATTTCGTAATTATTTTATTATAAAATTATTTTTAATTTATTATTTATAATTAAAATATTTTTAGGAAATATTTTATTTTTATTTAACTTTTTGGAAATTATAATAAATTATAACTTTAAATATATATAACGGGTACGATATATAGGTTAAACGGAAGTACGGCTTAATAAAGGTTTATATTTAAAGTGAAGAGAAAAAGAGAGAAACAGCTAGCTACCAGCAAGGTAGCTGCTCCTTATATACATATGGGTGAGCTCGGGCTAAGGAGCTCGCTCCGTAAGCCCGAGCTGCCCTATAGGCTCTAGCCTGTAACACCTAGTTGGGTCATAATACGATTTTTTTTTCCCCAAATTTTGCTCTCAAGATTTCCTTCGGTAAATTTTTTTTATCCGTTACCATATTTAATCGAATTGTTAAAAATCGCAAACGTATTAACCAAAAGGAACAGCGTAAGGCCTTAGCCCGTTTCGTTTTTAATTCCGGTTTCGAAGTTATATCTTACATATTCTATTTCCGCGTTAATAATTTATGCATTATGTTAAATGATATAGCACGCTATTAGTAATATATTCTGAAAAAACGTTACTATAATAGTTCCGGCGTTCCTTTTTTTTTCTTAAATAATATTAATAAGGAAATAAAACGTTTTCAATCGGAAAAGTCTTTTACTCGTTAATATTTACATAATATTTATCAAAAATTATTAATAATATTTTATCGTTTAAACGAAGTATTATTTCAGCGAGAACGTTTTCGTATTTAATAAGATTTTCTTTATAAAAAAAACGTAAAAATAATTAATCAAAGTTTTTAATCCTTAGATAAATTAAAAAATAAAAAAAAACCGATCGCCTAAAGGCGGAATGCGAATGTTTAAAAATTGAGCTTCGCGCCGTACTTCCCGAATAGTTCTATTTTTCAGATTTTATCGTAAACGTAAATTAGGACGCGATTATTTTTAGGGGTTTCGCCGTTATTGGTAAAAATTCTTTAATAAATATTAGACGCCAATAAGATTTTTGGCAGGTTCCTAGATATTTTCGGAATCCGAGTGCTTTTTTTATTTAATTAGATACTGGGTAAGTCCATTTTGTTTTCGTATATCGAAAATCTTTTCCACCTTGTATGCTTATTCGTCTTTTACTTCCATATCGTCCTGCACCATATATACTTTAATTATATTTGCTATTAATTCGAATAAAGAAACGTAAAAAATTGGATAGAATTTGACATTTGATGGAAGTTCCAATTAGTAATTATTTTCTAAGATTTTCTTAGTAATTTTGTATAGACCGATATACTTAAAATCGAGTTTTTTATTAGGTTATTTAGTTTGAATATTTTTATAACAAGAAAAACCATCTCCCCTTTTTCGAAAATTAATCTCTTTAATCTTTTTTAGTTATAATATTTGCTTATTTGATTTCGTACGAATTCCAGTTTCGTTTTCATTTCTTAATACAATTATCGTAATTGTTCTAATATAAAGATTACTTTGACATTGATTAGACCGTCGTCGCGTGCTTTTTTGTAAACTTCTGGAATAACTTTTTGTATCGTTAATTTCATTCTAGGAAAGGAATATGTGCGTTAAAGCCGTTCTAGGATTTTGTGGATCTCTGGATGTCCGTATAACTGATATTCGTGTATTTTTTGTACCAGATCTTTCTGGTATTCCTCTGGAACTTGTATTTTGTCTGTTCTTTGGTTTTTTTAGGAGACCGTCGTTGTACTGCTGGATTTTCTAGTGCATGTCGAAAGGTACTGCCCGAATTGTCGTAATCTATTACGGGCGTAAATGTCCTTTTATAATAATATCGAAAATTATATAACTAATTTTAACCAAATTTTTTCGAAATCTGGTCGCCTGCTTAGGGCATTTGCTTTGTTATTTTCTAAACCTTTTCTATAAATAATAACGAAGTCGAAATTCGCCAATTTTTCCGCGTAATAAAATTATCGTTTTGTAAATTCCTTGGTCGTAATAAATCGGATAAGATTTTGATGATTTGTATAAACCTTGACCTGGTACAAATTTCCCTTTAGGAAATATTTGAACTTTCGAAATGTTATAATAATAACTATAAATTCTTTACTTGGAATAACGTAATTAAGTTTGGTTTCTTTTAATTTGCACGAAAAGAATATAATAAGATACAATTTACCTTAATTATTTTGCTATTTAATTATTATACCTAACGCGTAATCCGAAATATCGGTTTTTAATTTAACGGAACGGTTTTGATCGTACATAATTAATATTAGCTCGTTAATAATTACATCCTTAATATCCTGAAATGCTTTTTTCGTATCTGGCATCTATTTAAACTTCTTTTTTTTGGTAAGGTTCGTTAAGGGTATAGTTATTTTGCTAAAGTTCTGGATAAACTTTCGGTAATAATTGGCGAATCCAAAAAATACCTGTACCTTTTTAACCGTTATTAATGTTTGTTATTTTATAACTGCAGCGATCTTTTTAAGGTTTATTTTAATATGTCCTATGGTAATAATATATTCTAAATATTTTATTTTTTATTTGTAAAATTAATTTTTTTTATATTAATAAGTAATTTTACGTTTTATAAAGCTTATAAAACTTTATAAACGTATCCTGTATATGTCTTTTTTATTTTTGAGAAAATAAAAATATCGTTAAAATAACAAACGACGAAAATATCGAGGTATTTTCGTAGCATATAATTTACTATCCGTTAAAAAGTTGTTGGCGAGTTCGTAAGTCCTATTAACGTAATCAAATACTTAAATAATCCGTATTTCGTTCTAAAAATAATTTTTTATTTATATTTATTTTTAATTTTGATAAGGTTATATCCATTTTTAAAATCGAATATTATGAATTATTTGGTTCCGTAAAATCAGTTTTTTATTTCCGTAATTAAAAGTAATAATTTTTAAATTTTAATCGCAATATCGTTTAATTATCGATAATTAACCATAAATCGTAATTTTTCATTTTTTAAGTATGAAGAATATAAGGTATTTTACTAATAATTTTGAAAATCGAATTTATTTTTTATAACCGATTTTCTAGATATTTTTTAAAAGTACGTAGTTCGTTTCCATTAAGATTGTAAATACGGTAAAATTTCGTCGAAAATTCTTTTTTAAAAATTATTTTATAATCTTATTCGCTATATTTTGGTAATTTTGTATTGAGCTCCCTTTTAAAAAATTGCTTATATCTGTAGTATTATAGTAATATATTAGTTAGACTTTTTGATTTTTGGAGCTGCTGTTTTAAATCGTTATTTAGTTACTTTAATTTCGTTCTAATAATAATAACGATACGTTATATTTTTCTTTAATACCTCTTTTTTTTAGTTGTTATCCTTTTAGGTAATAAGGTTTTTGTCGTATTTTTATATTTATATTCGTTATTATTATCGACTGAATATTAAAATCTTAATTTTCTTTTTTTGTTTATTAATAAAGTATAAGATAAATCTTCCTTAATTAATTTTTTTTAATTAAAATTCCGTACTACCGTATCCATAATAATCTTAAGATTATATCGTAATTTTTAAGTAGAATGATATCGAAATTAATTATTTGGTGTCGTCCTTAAATAAAGCTCTTAAGGTAATTAATTTCGCGTATTGTTTTCTCGTTATCGTAAACGAATTTTTAATTTTCGATATTTATCGTTATATAAGGTTTTAATTTATATTTCTATGGCAATTTGAACTTATTAACCATATCTGGTGCAATATAATTCTCGCCGAAAGTTCTGTAATTTACCATTATAATATACCAGTACGTTCCGATTCGTATGTCCAAAATAATAAGATTATTAACGGCTTTTATCGTTATATTTAATATTTTTTTAAAACTTTTTTTAATTTGTTTAAATTTTGTTATCTTGCAGCTGTTTTATAGATAATCCTTTTCTTTTAATTCCTATTTAAATTTATCGAACTTTATTTGTGTTTTTACGTTTAACGCGTCAAGTTGTTATATTTGTTGTTATTGCCGGCGTATTATTTTTTCGAGCTGTATTAATTATTTTTGGTTTTGTTGTAATTTTTTTCCTTATCGAATAAATAGTTTTTTATATTTGTAATTATATTTTATTATGCGTTATTTTTGTTATTATTTTAAAAAGGTTTTGTAAATTAACGTATTTTTTCCTTAATAACTTTTTTTCGTAAGAGTTTATAATAAATATTAATTGAAAATAAAGGTTCGTAATAGCTTTTTAATAGTATTCTTTTATTATGTGCTAAATCAATTTTTTTTCTATTTAGTAATTATACTACTGGAAATAATAAAAGAGGTTTTTTATGAGTATTATTTTTTATCGAGCTAGCTTTTTGTTTCGGCTAGTTATTAAATATTTTCTGGGGTTATAAATCGAAAATATCGATATTATTATTTATTATTTTTATTAGTTCCGATACGGTTTGAAAATTCGAATTTTTTATAATATATATAGTTAATTTATCCGTAGATGTATTATTTCTATTTTTCGTAATCGGAATATTTTCGTCGTCGATAGTATATGGCATGCATTTTGCCGTATCGATCAGGGGTTCCGGGACAGATTTTCTTTTCCAATTCTAGTATTTGCGTAATTATTCTTATAATGCTTTTGATTGTGCTCGCAATGCCTGTTAAGCCAGTTTTTTAACTTTTCGTATTTTCTGTTAGATTTTTCGCCATAGGGGACCTGATATGTACTTAGGCTAAATTATATTAATAAATTTGCTTCCGTTTTTTTGGTTTTTTTGGATTGTCCTTTAGGTATAAATTTTCAGTTGTTTTAACGAGATTTTTTTAAATGCCTTTTATTATGCTATCTTATGCCCTATTTTGTTATAATTATAATATTTAATCTGGTTTTAATTTTTCTTATAAGTGGTTTTTAGTTTTATAAGTTCTAGTTCTGTGTCGTAAAAAGTATTGCTGCGTCGAGGAATACTAGTATTGGCTATATATCGGGATTTGTTATTATTTTTTCCTTTGGTGCTTTTAATACGTTATACGTATTGTCGATCGTTAATTTTAACCGTTATAGCGATATAATCTGGCAAATAATTAGGCCGATTAAGCTTAAAAAACATTTTTTGTATTTTTTTAGGCTATTGAAAAATTTGGCCATTAATGCTTTTTGTCCTTAGTTTAGCTTAGCGGCTAGCTGAAATAACGTATTGCCATAACTGGATATTAATCCTCTTTGTTGTAACTATTAGATCTGTATTTCGGCTTTTGTTTTTTCGTTTATTATTCCGAAAGCGTTCGTTAATATTTGCTCGAATTGTTCGTAATTATTGTAAATTCGTACCATTTTTAGGTTTCGTTTTCGATTGATAAAGTGATATGCTTTTTTATAACGAGCTTAAACCAAGTGGCCGTATTTCCAGTAAATCGTTCGATTACGAATTCGATTCGTATAGTAGGCGTAATAAGTCGAATGAGAAAATACTCGAAGTATATTCGATTAAGTTAAGAACAGTTATAGTTTGGTCAAGATTTCGTTGAAATGTTTTAGCTTAGGAGGTTTAAGAACTTTTCTTAATTTCTTAATAAAATTTAGCTGAATAACCTGGTTTGTTTGAAAGGGTTTTCCAGTTTCGGAAATTTTCTTTTTTTCTTTAAGTTTCTTATGGATGGCTTAAAAAGACGTTGTAAAATTATTATTATCTTTTTCTAGCTGAATAATGCGTTCGTTTATAGCATCCAAACGTCGAAGAATCTTTTCGCGAGAAAGGCGAGGTTTTTTCTTTTCCTTTTTAGATTTTATTTCAGTGTCCGAGTAATTAAGGACCTAGTAAATGGGTTATTCGGGTTGTTTGCTAGTAGATATAGCGTTAATCGATATTGCTCAGAGTTTAACAGTATTACTGAACAAAAACTTGCAACGTATAACGGCTAAGGGGTTTAACCAATTATTAAACCTTAGTCGTACGAGTTTATATTAACAAAAATATCGTGGGAATCTGAGTAATAAATATAATAATCGTATTACGTTTCGTAATTCCAAGAGTGGCTTAGGTAACGATATTATATTGTAAGCTAAAGCTATTTGAACTATGGAAATAATAAACGTATATATCCTTTTATAGATCTCGTTGGATCCTTTGGATTATTCCGGATCCATATTACGTGATTCCGACCCATTTGGGTCCTGTTTCGGTTATCGAGTGATCGTTTCTAAGACCCTCCCCTGGTTGGGTCATAACACTAAGGCCCTTTTTACTACCAATTTCTTTTTTTAATCGACAAGCCTTGGCGACATAACGATTAATTATGGATATAGGAATTCTATTTCCATTATAGAAACGCTCTTTACGTACGTATTCCTTATAACGCGATATCTTTTTTATTATTTAATAATTAAAGTATCGAAAAAAAATAAAAAAGCAAAACATAACGATAAAAATTTTAAGCTTAATTAAGTTAACTAAGATAATTCGCTAAATAGTTTTGCGGGAACGAGATTTAGAAATATGAAAAGTTATAATGGAAAAAAAGTAAAATATTTATTAAAAAAAGAAATCTTAAAAGTAGGATTTTAGAAAAAAGAAAATCGTATTACGATTTAACAGATTATAGCTTCCAAAAACGGTCTTTAATAAAAACAAGCTAAAAAATAGCAACGGGTTAAATTACGTAATGGATTACTAACTTATTAATAGTAAGTTAATAAGCCGGATTACTATTTTATTGATAATAAGTTAATAAGCGGATTACTATCTTACTGGTAATAAGCTAGTAAGCCGAATTACTAACTTACTAGTGATAAGCTAGTAAGCCGATATAAGATATATATGTTTATTATTTTCATAATTTAAATTACTTTAATTTGCAATATTTATTAATATTAATCGTTTGTAATACAACTTAGACACTTTTAGTATTAACATACGTAATACGTTATCGTATTTATTGCTTAAAATCTCACGATATTTCTACCAATATAAACCCGTACGACTAAAGGTTTAATAGTTGATTAAATCACCTAGCCGTTATATTAGAGCAAATATTAGCAGCGGTAATAGTTTAAATGACCCAAACGGTTCGAATATAACGGTTATAAAAAAATAATCAGTTTTTTACGAATAAGTTTGTTCTTCCCGATTTCGTACATTTTTTACGTTAATATCTTTTTGGAACTATTTTTTCTATTTAGTCAGTGACTAAATTATTTCGCTTAAGTTTTCGTTTTCCTTTTATATATATAAAAGGTAATTATTAGTTTAATTAGATATTTTTATTTGTCGAAATAATTTCTGTAATTCACTTTTTATCACGTACAAAAGGCTATGTTTTAAGTTTTTAACTTTATTTAAAAAGATAATATATCCGTTAAATTATATATTTCAAATAATAATAACTTTATTAATTAACGGATTTTAAATTTCGTAAATATTTCTAAATCGGTAAACGATAAAATAATTTATTTATATTTTAAGATTTAATTTTTAAAACTTTTATTTTTGATAGTAATACTTATTATAACGTAAGTTATATAATTATATATTTACAAATAAGTTTATTAAAGCTTCCGATTAAGTATTATTACGTTGTTTTTATAGGTTAAGTAAATATAATAAATCTCGTATAGGCTTGACTAAAAAATATATATTCAAAAGTACGATTATATAAGTATATTATCGTTTTAAAAATATAGAAGATTAAAAACGAAAATAATTTTACGTTACTTTATATTATAATTGTTTTTTCTTAATTATACTTCGAAATGTTTTATATTCTCGTTATAAGCCTAGATATATAATATTAAAATTTTCAATCCAATATTAAATAAAAATAATTATAATATATTTTTAAATTAATAATTTTTTAAGAGTTCGTTATAGTATTTAAATATTTATAAGAATATCTTATCCTGATTATTTAAAACGTTTAGAAAATATCGAAACGTTACAATTAATATATTTTGCTTTCAGTTTTTAAAATAAATATTCTATATGAAATTTAAATATTAATTGATTACAAATATAACGTATTTATATCCTTTAGGGTTTTTTTCGAAATCTGTAAAATCGATAGTAATTTTTCATCTTAATCGGGAAGTTTTTTTCTTAGGCGTACGACGTATTTGCCTTTTAGCTTTCGCCTAGCTACATATTTGATATTCGATTATTATAAAACCCTTTAGATAAACTCCTTTTATATAGGATTATAATTATGTAATTATTTCGGGTTTTAAATATCTTAATTTTGAGTGCTATATAATGCCGTTATTGATTTATAATAATTTTATTATTTACGAATTAAAATTTCGTTTATAAATCGCTAAAACTATATAAATAATTATTATATTAATATTTCCGATAACAAATTAATTAAAGCTGTTTATTAACGTAATACTTACTTAATTATATTTATTTCGAATAAAATCATTAGTGTTTTAGTTATTTTATTAATAAACTTTTTTCAAAAGTGCTAAAAAGATATTAGATTATATGTAAAGCTTTTATAATAGGTTATATTGTATAGACGTAATGTTTTCGTATCGCTAAGGCTTTAAAATAATACATCAACCTTTCTATACCTTTTAATCGGAACGAAGTTTTTATCTGCATATATTACGTTATTTTATACGGTTGGTTTAAAGTGTAGAAATCTATTAATAAAATTAAAAATATATATCGTTAACCTTAAGTCCAAAATAAATATATTTTTAAAGGTAAAACTAAACGTTTATAATATTACGTTAATTAGTAATTAAGAAATACGCCAGAATTCGTTTTATTTCTTTTAGAAATTAATTTATTTATATAATTATTTTTTATAGTTTTCGATAAACAATTAATGTTTTTAAAGATTAATCGGCGGTAATTTAATCTTAGACGTATATTTTTATTTTATTATTAAAGTATAAATTCGTTAAAGCTTTATTAAGAAGTATATAATAATATTAGAATAATAAAATATAATAAACGTTTAAATAAGCTTTGTAACGAATATTTTACATATCTAATTTTTATTACTTTCGTTTGTTAACGTTTCGATTTATATAAGAACCTTTACGATTACTTTATTTCGCATTACGTCTCAAAGTTCTTTTTTATAATTAAAAATTAATAAGCTTAGCGTTTTTCTATTTAGGATTATCCTAATTAACAGTATTTATAGAAGCTTTTTAAAACGTCGGAAACGTTATCTTAATATTTCGTAATGTAAATATAGGATAGGCCATAACTTAATAATCTAAAAAGTTAACTGCCGCTTTTTAGAAGCTAATTGTATCGTTATCGATTTCAGCCTTTTTTAATATTTAGAAAATAATGGTCTATATTCTAATTATAAGGGCTAATATTATACATAAATTATTTATTTCGTTAGATCGTTAATGTTTTTGTAGAAAATATCGTATTTTCTATTTTTAAAGATATATGTCACAAAATCCTAATCATAGACTTGTTTGTTTTCGGTCGTTATCTCAAGAGTATTTATTAGGTATTTCGTAGGATTAATTTTTTCGGTAATTTTTCCGGACGATAAAAACGATAATAAGGTGTTAGATCCCGTTATATAACGAATTCGTCTTTTGGAATAAAAAATTATAACGGATTTCATTAGTTTAATAAATTATAAAAATAATTAATCGGGATCGATAACATCTTAAATATTAAGCGCATAGGCTTTAAATCGGAATTTGCTCTTAAAACGATTTTAATTCTTAAGTCCTTTATAAATAATTAAAAACGTCGATTATACGGTTGTTATTATTGTTATTAAAGTATATAGATAATTAATATTGATATATAGCTTATATTGTCTTAGCAATAGCTGATTGGTGAATATATATACGAATTAAGCGAATAAGACTTTTAATTGTTAGATATAAAGGATATTAGTTATGTTATTATATTTAGCTAAGTTGTAGGTGCTATCGCACGCGTACAACTCTAAGTAGCTTAGCCACGGAACATATATGAGCCGATCAGTATGGGATCTTTCCGTATATGGAGAGCGCTCCGCACCTCCCAGCTAGCTGACAAAAACCTCTCAGGCATAAAGGGGGTATCCAACATATATAACAGTTTTCCCTTATAGTATAGCACTTCATGCTTAGAACATAATGGTATATCTAATATTAAACAACTTGCAGTAAGCTTAGGAAAGGTTTGGGGCCTTTAAACGTAAAGCGCTAGGTCGTCGTTAAGACTAAATCCGTCCTATTTAGATAAGTACCTTGCTTGAGCACTTAGTTTCTTATCATTGGCCTACTTGCTCTTTGTCTATTGCGCAAGTCTCCTTAAAAAGTGTATCAAATACGCCGCAGTTGCTCGCTCTGTCCTAATTCCTTGATTCAAATGCCTCACTTCCACGTCATCCCGAGCCGCTGAAAGAATGAAAACAGGGAGCCTTTAGGCACATAGCCAGCATACCTCGCTTGCCACCAACTAGCAAAGGTACCTAAACACCTTGCATCAGCAGCACGTCGCCATCTGAGCATATCCAGATGCCAGAACTTACCTTCGATTGGCCCTAGCTCACCAAATCCAAGAGCTTGGATCACCCAGGGCGCCAGAATGACCAGAATCCCAAGTGCGATGATCGTGCAGTACACTGGGTGCTCATGCACAAACCCCACAGCTGCATTTGTCGCCTTTTCAAACGCGTCCTTCATAGCCTGGCCCATAGGAGCGCCTTCTTTAAGTGCATTCTCCAGACATCGCAGAACGGCCGCCGCAATATTTTCGGTCCAGCCGCATTCGCCCACTACATTTTGTAGGGTACGCTCGAGGTTGTGGCCAGCCTTTTCAGCGTTGTAGAGAGCGTTAACGATGTCCGTTGCAAAGTCTTCAGCATTTTGCCCGGCTTTCTCCGTGTAGTTGGTGTTGGCTTTCTCATTGACAATGCAGTCAGGTTGATCAGTGCCACCTGTCAGGCATTCGACAACCGCTTTGATAAGGTCCATATTTCGCATCAACTCCGGATAAATAAGATGGCTAGAAGATGTGAAATAGCTTCGCTTTAGGCGGATCACTCGTGAAGTGAGTTGAATATGACGGTGAGGGGCTAGGGCCAACGCCGCCGCAACTGTGGAGTACCGGAATAATGTAGGACCGAGCGAAATGCTGAAGAGGACCTACCTGCTATGGTGTTATGGGTAACTTTAATGACACTGATAGGGTATGTGGGCGGGAAGACCCATTGGTACTAACCGTCTTTAGATTAGTGTATTACAATTCTTCGCAAGCGCCTCTGGTTGGCCCATGGAAAGGCTACACTTAATTTGGATAGCCTGACTACTAGCGCCGCCCACTGGCACCTGACAGTGTGTTAAGTATTTTACCTGATACCGTAGTAGGCAGTTTCTTAAAAGGGAGTGCCAAGTCTCTTTAAGACGGTTATGTTCGGGGGCACGTACCACCCCCGAAGATCCGATTATACGAGTTTTACCGAATATACCGCTTACCTGAGGCTCCATCACGCCTTTACTTCAACAATCCTAAGTCTACCAAAAGTCACGAACTATGCTTGTAAGTTTGGGATGCCCCATCGATTACTAACATGTCCCCTATCCTCAGGCACTCATCCCGCAGTCTCCGTACCTTGACCTTTATCAGTCATTCCGCTGGTATAACAGTTTATAATTAATGAAAAGCGATCTTAAACATGCTCATAATTAAGTCAGACACCCAGGTCACGCGCCACCCCCCTCACGCTCCACCCCCAATTTGAGGCTATCGCCAAACCATCTATATACTTCAAAAATCAATAACTCAACAACCAATTAAGCAACCCATATCGGGTTTTAACGAAATCGCACTACTATACAATCAGGATCATCAGTATAATATTCGCTTTCTTCCTTTTTTTCGTCTTGGGCTTCGTTTTGCGGAATGATAACGGAAGGTCCTTACGCGTTACCCTTCAGCCCGGCCTTTACTTGCCTAACGTTTTTTAGCCGTACGAATTCTTGATTGGGGTTAGCTTCCACCTTCCTTAACTTCTTCGGACGTACTTTTTCAAGGGCTAAAGTTAATTGGCTGTTGTGATTTTCGAAAGCGGTTAATTCGTTATTAGATACGTTAAGTGCTTTGCGTATTTTGCGGAATAGTGTGACGGCTAATCGGTTTAACCAACTATTAAACCTTAAGTCGACGGGTTTATGTTAGCAGGAGTATCGTGAGAATCTGAACAATAAATACAATAACGTATTACGTCTCGTAATGCTAAAGGTGCCTTAGGTAACGAATTATTATTACAAACTGAAATTATTTAAATTATAGAATTAATAAACGTATATATTTTTTTCCTTTTTAGCTTAATTATTCGTAATTACGCCGTTAGTAATAATTACGATTATTTGGGATCACCTTTAATTATTAATAATCACTGGCTTGGCAATAATTACCGTTACGTAACCCGGAGGTGGTCCGTATGCTTCTGCCTAACCGTTTTTTAAGACCGAAACTTATCGGGTTATAATACGATTTCCCCTTTCCCTAAATCTTGCCCTTAAAATTTCTTTTTTTTTTTCGTTTAATAAGTATCCTTTTTTTTTGCTTTTAATTATATCATTTCGCATTTCCAAAATTCGTCGTATATCCCGTTTTTTTACCGTTTGTTATGCTGACTTCGTAAAAGCCTTTAACGAATTTGGTTACGAAATTATACTTTATTTTTATTATTTTTCGAAAAATATAAAGTATAAAATAATAAAAAACGTTTTAAGGTATAAGAAATATATTAATCGGGATCGATCTTATAATGGTACCGGTATACCCATTTTTTTTGCAAAACATTCGTCGTAAGCATTAACGCTTAAAACGTAAAAAAACGCTTACCGAAAAACGATTATTAAAGCTTTAACGGCTTTATTTCGAAACCTAACGCAAATATTAGGAAAAAATAAATAAAATTTTTTTTCGTCTTATTTGTTTACGTAAACAAAAAGTATTAACTTATTCGAAAAACGTTATAATAATATAACGTAAGTTTTAATCGTTAAATAAGCTAAAAGAACAAAAGCATTAGGAATAAGAACAATTGGAGGCCGCCGTTATAGCTATTACGTTAGCGCAGGCTGCAATCGATTAGCCCGATATCCAGACTATTAACTGGTCGACCGTTAATTGGAATACGCCCGTCGTTACTGGTAAAAATTCTTTAATAGGCGTTGGGCGCCAATAAGGTTCTTGGCGCGTTCCCAGATGTTCTCGGAATCTGGGTGCTTTTTCCATTTGATCAGGTACTAAATAAATCCGTTTTATTTTTGCATGTCGAAAATTTTTTCCATTTCGTATGCCTATTCGTTTTTTATTTTCATATCGTCTTATACCGTATGCACTTTGATTATATTTGCTACTAACTTAAATAAAGAAACATAAAAAATTAAATAGAATTTGACCTTTGGTAAAAATTCCAATTAATAATTATTTTCTGAAACTTTTTTGACGATTTTATATGGACCGATATATTTAAAATCGAATTTTTTGCTAGGTTTTTTTATTTAAATATTTTTTGTAATAAGGAAAACCATTTTCCATTTTTCGAAAATTAATCTTTTTAATTTTTTCTAATTATAATATTTATTTATTAATTTCGTACGAATTCCAGTTTTATTTTTATCTTTTAATGTAATTATTATAATTATTTTAATATAAGGATTATTTTAATATTAATTAGGCCGTCGTCGCGCATTTTTTTTATAAATCTTTAAAATAAAACCAAAATTTACGTTCGCAGGTATTATCTTAATACTTTCGTAATAACTAATATTGTAAGTTAATTAAATAATCGGTAACTTTTTAACCTAATTATTCTATTCGTAATTAATATAATATCGTAAATAAATTTTCAAAATTTGGTTTATTCGTTTTGTTTATCTATTCGTCCAAAGTTTAAATACGCTGGATAACTTATAATATAAGCCGATTTATATTATAAGGCCTTACCAAAATTTAAATGCAAATATTAATCCTTTATTTAATATAATTTCCATTAATAATCCGTATATACTGAAAATATATTTTAAAAAAATATATACCAGTTATTCGGCGTTTATATTTTTATAATATAATAAGAAATAAAAAAATTTCGTAAATCGATTGACGATTACGAAAATACTGTCGTAATATACTCCTATAACTAGATCTTTTAACATAGGAAGTTTAATAATAAAATCGAATATAACTAAATATTATGGTCGTTTTACGATTGGTAATAATTATAATTTTCCGTATAGCTTATGTCGTCGAATCTTTGCTTTGGCGCAAATATTATATTGCCGTATGATTTTCTGTACCGCTAATTTTATTCTAAAAAAATATGTATATTAAAGTCGTTTTAAGATCTTATAAATCCCTGGATATCCGTATAATTGATATTCGTATATTTCTTGTACTAAATCTTTCTGGTATTCTTTTAGAACTTATATTTTATTCGTTTTTTGGTTTTTTAAGAAATTATTATTATATTGCTAAATTTTTTGATATATATCGAAAAATACTGCCCGAATTATTATAATCCGTCATAGGCCTAAATATCTTTTTGTAATAATATTAAAAATTATATAATTAACTTTGACCAATTTTTTTTCGAGGTTTAATTGTTTATTTAAAGTATTTACTTTACTGTTCTCTTATTTTTTTTGTAAATAATAACGAAGTCGAAGTTCGCCAATTTTTTCGCATAACAAAATTATTATCCTGTAAGTTTTTTGGTTATGGTAAATCGGGTAAAATTTTGATAATCTGTATAAATTTTAACCTAATGCAAATTTCCCTTTAAAAAATACCTAAATTCCCGAAATGCTATAATAATAGCCATAAATTTTTATCTAAAATGCCGTAATTAAATTTGGTTTTTTTTTAACTTATACGAAAAAAATACAATAAGGTGCAATTTGCCTTAATTATTTCGTTATCCGATTACTATGCCTAATACGTAATCCGAAATATTGGTTTTTAATTTAACGGGGCAGTTTGAATCATATATAATTAATACTAGCTTGCTGGTAATCGCATTTTTGATATCCTGAAATACTTTTTTTATATTTGGCATTTATTTAAATTCTTTTTTTTTCGTAAAATTCGTTAAGAGTATAATTATTTTGCTAAAGTTTCGAATAAATTTCCTGTAGTAATTGGCGAATTTAAGGAATATCTATACTTTCTTAATCGTTATTAGCGTTTATTATTTTGTAACTGCAGCGATTTTCTTGGGATCTATTTTAATATATCCTAAAATAATAATATGTCCTAGATATTCCACTTCTTATATATGAAATTAACTTTTTTTTGCGTTAATAAATAATTTTGCATCTTATAAAGCTTAAAAAACTTTATAAACGTATCCTACGTATACTTTTTCCGTTTTTGAAAAAATGAGAATATTATCGAGATAGCATACGACGAAAATATTAAGATATTTTCATAACATATAATTTATTATCCCTTAAAAAGTTACTGATACGTTTATAAGTTCTATTAGTATAATTAAATACTTAAATAGTCCGTATTTCGTCTTAAAGGCTATTTTTTATTCGTATCCTTTTTTAATTTTAATAAAGTTATATTTATTCTTAAAATTAAATATTATAAATTATTTAGCTTTATAAAGTCGGTTTTTTATTTCCGTAATTAAGGGTAATAATATTCGATTTTTGATAAAAATATCGTTTAATTATTAATAATTAATTACAAATCGTAATTTTTTATTTTTTTTAGATACGAAAAATATTAGATATCCTATTAATAATTTCGAAAATCGAATTTATCTTTTTTGTAACCGATTTTCCAGGTATTTTCTGAAAATACGTAACTTATTTTTATTAAGGTTATAAATAAGATAAAACTTTATCGAAAATCTTTCCTTAAGTATTATTTCATAATTTTATTTGTTATGTTTTAGTAATTTTGTATTAAGTTTTTTCCTAAAGAGCTATTTATATTTGTGATATTATAATAACATATTAATTAGATTTTTTGATTTTTTAGGCTGTTATTTTTGTTATTTCAAATCGTTATTTAATTGCTTTAATTTTGTTTTAATAATAATAACGATACGTTATATTTTTTTTGATATTCGTTCTTTTTTTTATATCTTGTTTTTTTAGGTAGTAAGGTATTTATTATGTTTTTATGTTTATATTCGTCGCCATTATCGATTAAATATTAAGATCTTAATTTTTCTTTTTTTTATTTATTAATAAGGAATAAAACAAACTTTACTTGGCCAGTTCCGCCATTAATTAAAACCCCGTATTAGCGTATCCATAATAATCTTAAGATTATATCGTAATTCCTAAATAAAACGATATCGAAATTAACTATTTAATATCGTCCTTAGACAAAAATCTCGAAATAATTAATTTCGCATATAATTTTTCCGTTATCGTAAGCGAATTTTTGATTTTCGATATTCGTTATTATATAAGGTTTTAACTTGTATCTTTATGGTAATCTAAACTTATTAATTATATCCGGTGTAATGTAATTTCCGCCTAAAGCTCCGTAATTTATTATTACAGTATACCAATACGTTCCGATTCGTATTTCTAAAATAATAAGGTCGTTAACATTTCCTATCGTCGCGTTTAAAACCCTTTTCGGAAATTCCTTTTGATTTTTTTGGGTTTCGTTATTCTGCGGCTTTTTTATAAGTAACCTTTTTTTTTAATTTCTATTCGAATTTATCGAACTTTGCTTATATTCTTTTTGTTTAACGCATTAAGTTGCTATATTTATTGCTATTGTCGGCATATTGTTCTTTCGAGCCGTATCAATTATTCCTAATTCTTTTGCAATTCTTTTCCTTATCGAATAAATTGTTTTTTTATATTTACTACTGCATCCTATTATACGTCGTTTTAGTTGTTATTTCAAAGATTTTCCGTAAACTAACGTATTTTTTCCTTAATGGCCTTTTTTTCGTAAAGATTTACAATAAATACTAATTGAAAATAAAAGTCTGTAATAACTTTTTAACAGTGCTTTTTTACCGTACGTTAGATTAATTCCTTTTCCGTTTAATGGTCGTACTATCTATAATAACAAAAGGGGTTTTTCTGCGAGCATTATTTTCTTTTGGGCCAACTTTTTGCTTCGGCCAGTTGCTGGACATTTTTTGGGGTTATGGTTCGAAGCTATCGATACCATTGTTCGTCGTTTTTGTTATACCCGGTACGGTTTGGAAAATTAAATCCCTTATAATATATGCGGGTAATTCGTACGTAAATATATTGTTTTTATTTTTCGTAATCGAGATATTCTCGTCGTCGACAATGTATAATATATATTCTGCCGTATCGATCGGGGGTTCCGGGACAGATTTCCTTTATCTAATTCCGATATTCGCGTAATTATCCTTATAACGCTTCTTACCGTATTCGTAATATCTGCTAAGCCAGCTTTTTAGCTTTTCGCATTTTTCGTCGGATCTTTTATCGTAATAATCCTTATTAGATTTCTTGCTTAAGGCCTAATACGTATTTGGCTTAAATTATGTTAATAGCCTTGCTATCGTTTCCTTAATTATTTCTGGATTAGTTTTCCGATACAGGGGTTTAGTTATTTTGCTGTAACTTTTTGGGTTTTTTGTATTTATAGGCTTTATGTCCTATTTTGCCACAATTAAAGCATTTAATCTGGCTTTAATTTTGTTTGTAGGTAACGCCGAATTCTATAAGTTTTAGCGCCGTTCCGTAAAAAGTAAAAGGTACGTTTCGTTTTTTCTCTTAATTAAATTTATATCCCGAACGTAAGGCGTATTATCCTTTTTTTTTCCTGTCGTTTTTCAAACTGTCGATTATTAATCTTAATTACCTTTATGATATACCAGTCCAGGGTAACTGGTCGTTCGATCCGAATAATTTTATCCTTTATATCGTCCTTTAACCCTTTATAAAATATGTCAATAAAGGTATCGGCTTCGTCGTCTCCTTATCCGGCTTTGGCCGTAAAACTTTTGAAGGTTACGGCATATTTGGATATAGGTTTTTTTTGTCGGAATTATAGGAGTTATTAAACCGTTAATCGTTTTTTATCCGGATTGCCGAAATTATCGCATACTTTGTTTTCGAAATTGGTATAAATTGAAAAAATCTTATTAATAAAATTTTCCTTATTTGTTTTTTTATTTTTAAAAATTTTTTCATAATAGGCTTAAACTAATTAACCGCATCCCTTATTAAGTATATTCCCATTATTAAAATTATATCCGCTGGGTCGTTAAGGTTTAGGAAACGAAAATAAATTCGTACCTAAGTTAAAAAAATTTAAGGGTTACTTTTTCCATCGTAAGGTTCTGGCTTTTTTGGCTTTATACGGGCGAAAAAAGGTTAGGCAGATGGCGTAACCCTAAGTTGTCGGACTTTTTTCTCCAGCTTCCGAATTCGAATCTAAAGCTGCTAAATAAGGGTTTCCTAAATGCTAATCGATATCTTAATAATATTAAGTATTATTCAGAATTTAACGGTATTACTAAATAAAAACTTGTAACGTATAACGGCTAATCGGTTTAACCAATTATTAAACCTTAAGTTAACGGGTTTATGTTAACAAAAGTATCGTAAAAATCTAAATAATAAATATAATAACGTATTACATCTCGTAATACCAAGGGTGCCTTAGGTAACGAATTATTATTACAAATTAAAGCTATTTAAACTATAGAATTAATAAACGTATATATCCTTCTCTTTTTTAGCTTGATTATTCGTGATTACGCCGTTGGTGGTGATCACGATCACTTGGGATCACCTTTGATCACTGATGATCACTGGCTTGGCAGTGATCACCGTCACGTGACCCGGAGGTGGTCCGTGTGCTCCTGCCTGACCGTTTCTTGAGACCGGAGCTTGTCGGGTTGTAACAAATAGCAACCGAACGGTAGGTTTCCCGAAGGCTGGGTCGACCTTAATCAAAGCTATTTTTAGGTTTTTCAAGTTTTTTGAAGATTTAGGTATATTAAAACTTATTAAAACGATTGGCTCGAGAAAATCGGGGTGTTATAAGATGACAGGTAACTTAGTAACCGGTCTATTTCTCGGCCCCTTGCTTTTTTTTATATGTAAGTTTTTCAAAGCCCTATTCCGATTAACAGGTTATATACCCGAAGCCCTAAAGCCTATTTTGATGTATCGTGAGACCTTTATAACCTTATTCCAGGCCTTGGCGAACGCCTACAGAAAGTCCGTTTTGTTTGTTGCTTCCGAAACTCTCCCGTAATAGCGCTTTCGGAACCAATAACGGTACCTGCGTTTCAGGACGGAAAAAACACCCATATTAAGCGGTTGCCATACGTACGATAAATGTAAGGGTAAGAAAACAATATAAATCCTGTTAATCAGGCAGGTTTATATGAATTTTTCAGTGGTATAGCTATTATGACCGTTTATAATAAGGAACTTCCATTTCTGGGGGTTGGCAGACTTAGTATAAGGAATAAATACCTTTCGTAATTACTTTAACTTAATATCGGTATTAATCCAGCTATTTGAAAACGTCGTAAAGTACCAGTTTTCATATAATTAATCCTCCGTATCGGGAAACCATTATTATTGTACGTTAACGCCGCTGAATATGATTAACGGAGAAAAAGTTCGCCCGTTTGCATTAATATAGGCTATAACCGATATCCACGTACGCTTAAAGGTATCCTTTAAAAGGACGAACTTCTTAAAGGTTTTACCGAAAACGAAAAAGTTTTTTCCCATGCTTTCTATTACCCCGAACTTATCGGCGTTATATCTGTTACGGGAATATATCCTCCGTATCTCCCGTAGGGATAGGCGGTCGAATAATACGTTATAGGTGGCCTCCGTAACCCCGTTTAAACGTTAATAATTAATGGCCCGATTCTTAAAAGTTTTAATTTCGCGATGGCGTTAAAAGAATCGTGTTACCCACTTCCTTCCTAGGCGTTCCGTGCTGCCGGATTTAAGAAAAAGGCATTACGCGTACGTACGGAATCGAGCATGCGGAAAAACGTACTTAAGCTAGCCCTGGATTACGATCTATTTAGCCAACTTATTTTTAAGGACTTTGGATATTTTTAGGAAACTTTCGTTATACTCCTTCCGGATCTATATACCCTGGATTCTGCGGGTAAAATAAATGCGTTCGACCTGGTATAACTTAAAGGCCGCCCGAATGGATTTCCCATTTGCGATTTCGTCAATCGCCTTCGTAGTACGCAATTGAGCGGCAAGCCCCATATCGTTAGAATCGCCTGATTCTGGAGATCAAAAAGGTATGTTTTGTTTTCCAAGGAGACGTTGTTTGACGGAGATATATATAGCTGAAGTTAGGGTCAGTGCGTTGGGTGTCTCGAAAATTCGGTGGAGCGTGAGGGGGGTGGCGCGTGACCTGGGTGTCTGACTTAAATCACAAATGCGATGCCAGGTCCAATGCCTGCTTCCTCGCTTTTGCGTAATCTTGCGAATCCATTAGTGAGCGAGAGACTTCAGATATGTTCTTCAATTTAATCCAGCAGCGTTGGGTTCGAAAATGGCGGCAAAGGCAAAAATAAGCCGGCGGCTTTGCGAGAAAAGCCTTCAATAGATGAATGGAAGCTCGATATAGCTTTCTAAGAGTTCCTCTTGCCATTTCGGATTGCTTCACAGCAGTTGCAAGGCGGCGGTACTTCCCGGCCATCTCGAACAGGCTGTTCGGGGAGCGGCGCTCAAATTTCCTGGAGGATATGGGATCTCAGGATCCCAGCGGCTGCTTAAGGTAGACGGATTGGGGACTCGCCAGAACTTCGTCGATTCTCGTCTTTCCTAGACTCTTTTACCAAGATATGAATAATTAAAATGGGTACTGGAAAACCGATACGCGAAAATCCTTCAGCCTTTCTTGGGAGTCTATATCACAGTGTTCTTATGCCATGTAGGCTACTGTTTAGCCTTTTTTCTAGCTGTATCAACAGAAAGGGGACATTCTGGCCGAGGCGCAAATTCAAGTCCCTAGGCATAATTGTTTTTTGGTCCTAAAAGACAACGCCAAAGTTTATGGTCTTTATAGCAGTAAAGAGATACGTACTTTAAGGCCGGGGCCGTAGCTCACCCGCATTTCTAGGCCACAGAGAATAGGCCATGTGTCATGGAAAATGGCACCCCTAGCTAGGGTCTTCGGGTAATTGTTATTCCTTCCCGGAGCCCTATATCAGTGGATCGCCCACAACAAGTGGGATCAACGCTTCCTAGCTTCAGACAAGTCAATATATCCTCAAGAGCTGTGCACCTGATCCTTAGTAAGTGTGACACCATGTATAAAACCGCACCTATCGCCTCAGTTTACCAGTTCAACTTACTAGGGCCTGTCAGGCTCCATTTACCACATTTGGCTGCGTGGGGCTGCGATCATGCCCAGTGCGAGTGCGTAACTAGACCTATATTCGGACTCAGGCTTGGTCTGATCGCAAACTGGCGTTCACAGATATCTCGACGATGAGCAACGCGCTTCTAGCGATACTCTGTCGCTTTTTGTGGCCCAGTTATGGATGTCTCGAGCATCAGTACCGCTGTATATTAAGGCGAAGTGATAACACCTTCAGAACTAATAGCGTGTGATAAGTGCCTGTGTGTTCAGAGTGAGCTGTATGCCAACCGGAATTGGTTTTATCTCGGCCTGTTACTAGGTACGTATAGGCGTCTCGATCCACTTGACATGGTTAAGGTGGCCAGGAAGGCGGATCCCGCTCGGTAAATGCTTTCTGTAAATCCATGTAAATAGTCACAGGGATTAAAGCCTCCTAAAGAAAATCACCTTCAAAACCAGGGATACTACTAAGGATTACGAAGGGACAAAGCCCGGTATGCATCAGCTATTCCAGGTCTTTCTTTACAGCCACAGAGAAGCGATGATCGGGATCTCCATTCCCTGTTTGGAGACCTCGCTTGACAAGCCGTCATAAGATCCCGAGGAGTATGGTTTGCGTATATATATCCACGAGACGAGCCGAAAATGCACATTACTTGGGAGGACACCATGTTCTGGTTGCCTGATTGTCGCTTTTCTATGCCGACATTACCGCTCAACTTGTCTTTCTATTATCGCCTTGTCCAGTACTTTCATCCAAAATGTCTTCCCGATCTGACGCCCAAGTTTACGCAGTATTATTTGGCTCCGCTGTCAGCGCCCTGGTGGGTACGCTCTCCATCATGTTACTGCCGTGGCGTATGCGGCAGCAGGTAAACCCGGTTTTATCCCTACGTATACGCCTCCTTCTTTGGTTCCTTCCGGTTTCCTTGGGGGTTGGCTCTTTGGCTCCGGCATGTCGTCATGCTCAGCAAGGAACTAACTATCGACAGAAGTCCTAACGTCACATTTTAAAAGAAAAATCCACCCGCTATGGCTTTGATGACCTTATTGCCTTGGACCTATTCGCTCTCGCTATATGGGCCCATAATCGTCCTTGCAGGAGGCTTCAAATTCGCAGCGGGGATTTTCGCTGTACAGGCTTTTTTTTACCGAGTGAAGAAATGATTGGATGAGAAAAATTCTCCTGTAACATCAGGTATTATGGGCCATGGGCAGGCGGCAAACCAGCTGAGTTGTCTTCGAGGTAAAGACGTCGCAGAGATGAAGTTATGTGCCACAGCAGCTACGCCACAAAGCATGATACTTGGCATCGAGACCTCTGTATCATCTCGGGGGCAGGGATCGTGGGGTGACATGGAGGTCTGGGGCTCAGTTTTAAGACACTAAGTACGTGCAATACCAGTAGCACATAAAGATCGGGTGGGCCCGTCATACGCAGTGCTATTCGTCAATCAATTGGATACCAGGGATGCTCAAGGCAACCAGAACCTCGATTGAATGTGATGCGCCGCTTCTCGCACTCACACTTGTATACGTTTCGCCCACCACTTGCAAACCCGGGACACGGTCTGATAGAATCTAATAGCAAGAGATAGGCGACTAAGACACAAAATCTTAGACGACGTCTAACAATCGTTTGCCAGACTGTTCCCCTGGGACTAGTCTCCCTTGGCGGTATATATTCCCACTGCTTGAGCTGCGCTCCGGCTCGGCCACGTGCAGATCCCGCCGAAACAGCATGCCGCCGCGGAGAGCACAAAACTACGATGATTATGGCGCTGCCGTCCATCAAGTCATCCTGTCCACGTCTGATGCGGAATTCCTAGATCAGCTGATACCGGTTCTCAAAGATGCCACGACAACGAATCGCTCCCACACCCTCACCCAGAACCTGACGCAGTATGCCGACGATCGGGAAGCTGACATTGAACAAATTGGCTTGACCAAGCATGAGGAGTTTTTGAGCTCCGTCAACCAGCTCCAAGATGTCCGCGAACGTACCGTTGCCCTGACGGCCGAGATCCTGGAGCTGAACCGGTCGATCCAAGCGAGTACCGAGAAACTCGCCGAGCAGAAGCAGGCCCTGGTTGACACACGCGCCGTCCGCGAGAATATATCAGACGTGTCCGATGCCTTGAAGGAATCCTTGAAGATATTACATGCCGTCAACAATTCCCACGAACTTATTCGGAACAAGAAGTACTATGGTGCCCTCAAGTCCCTGGAAGACCTTCAAAACGAGTTCCTCATACCCACGATCCAAAACAAGTATGCGACCCAGCACCGTCTAGCCTACATGATACAGAAATCCATCCCGGCCTCCCAAAAGACGATATCCGAAGCCGTCATGACCGACCTCAATACGTGGCTGTTTCGCATCAGGGAGACATCGCAGTTTCTAGGAGAGGTTGCCTTTTACCACACGGAACTGCGCCGCACAAGACAGAAGCAGCGGATTGAGGGTGATGGGTTCCTAAGTCAATTCAAGCTGAACTCCGCCATCGAGCTAGTCTTCGACGAGAGCGAGGAATACGACGTTCTCGACAATGAGGAATTACAAGTAAGACTCTATCGGATAGCGTTGCGTCCTGATGTGGTCTTTGCTGACATAGGGCGCAAGATCGACTTCACTCATCTGTTTGAGGCCTTACATATCCATGAAGCGCTTGGTCAAAGCGACAAGTTTCGGTCCGAGTATGCTTCTACGAGAAGAAGGCAGAAGGAGCTGCTCCTGCCGAGCTCCGTCAGCCTGACAACCGATGACGAGTCGTCGCTAAGTAGTCTTCTCGAGGGCATCGCCGGTTTTGCTATCATCGAAAAGGCTACTATGCGGCGGGCTCCTCAGTTGCGTTCGGCCATTGATGTAGGCTGAGCCCGATAAACTTACCACTGTCGCCGCTGACTTTTCTCAGGTTGAGGAATTGTGGGATTCCATGTGCTCTGCCGCGATATCCCTGACATCGAAGGCGTTGGCCGACATAAACAATGCTGAAATTATCCTGAAGATCAAAACAATGATTGCCCTCTTCATCCAGACTATGGAGGTATGGCACCTCGCCTTGGCCACATTTGGGGATGCTAATAACATAGCGTAGGGATGGGGCTATTCCGTCTCTAGACTTGACGAATTCTTGGTCGATCTCTTCGACAAATATGCAGAGCTTCTTAAACGAAGATTCAGCGAAGATTTCCAGGAGGTAAGGGGGAGCACCAAGGAGTTGTCGATATGCAGAAGAACTGATTGCTGTAGATCGTCTCCACCGACGATTACATGCCGATGGCTATCAATTCCAGGGAAGAGTACGAGAAAGTTGTCAATGTCAGCTGGTTCTCGCAAGATAAAGACATTGAGGACCTTACGTGAGTTTGTCCTGTCCCCGTTTGCAACGCTTTTCTAACCGTCATCAGGTTCCCATGCGTATTGCCTTTCTCGCAGATGTATCCGCTGTGTTGCATCGATATTCGGAATTTCCTCAACCAGTTTTACTTCTTCTCGGACGACCATTTCCAACACCCGAATAAGATCGACGAAACTTTGCGGCAGGTAAGTCATCTACTGGTGCAATGCGCAGACAAATTATTCTGACATGATTGCCAGTCGCTAGATGAACTACTCACGGAAAAAGTCTGCCAATCTCTAGTCGAAAGACTAAGTTCGCAGTATTTAGGTCAGATAGTACAGATCCTGATCAACCTGGAACACTTCGAGACGGCATGCCAGGAGTTGGAGCAGCTCCTGATCCGGGCGAGATCCTCCGGGTCTGCCGGTGGGCCCCTGACCCTGGCCGCCACCGAGCAGTTCAGAAGCCACAAGAAGACGGCGGAGAAGCGCATCTTCGAGCTGGTCAACTCCAAGATCGACGACCTAGTGGAGACGGCCGAGTACGACTGGATGGCCCCCCAGCCACCGACTGAGCCCAGCAACTACATGCAGACCCTGACGCGGTATCTATCTAACATCATGAACTCTACCCTGCTGGGTCTGCCGCGGGAGATCAAGGAGCTCATCTACTTTGACGCGTTGAGTCACGCGGCCAACATGATACTGGTGAGGAACTTTCTGTTTTTGTCAACGACAACAACAAGAAACCCCCCTACCCTTTAAAATATATATATATATATATATAAGAAAAACCCCCTGGCCGACTTGACTAATCTTTCTTACATCCTAGGCCTTGCCGCTCTCGCCCGACGTCAAGAAGATCAACCCGAATGGCGTCGCGGCGCTCGCGATGGACGTGAAGCACCTGACGGACTTCGTCGACGACCTCGAGAACGGCTTCATGCTGCGCTCGAATCTCGACGAGCTCGAGCAGACCATCCAGTTGCTGCAGTCCGACAACACGGACGAGTTCTTCGACGTCTCGACCCGGAACAAGAAGTACGGCCGCGTCGACGCCATGAACGGTCCAATCCTATTAGACAAGTATGTCGCTTGCGCAGCCCTCTCGACTAAAATGAAAATTGGAAGGTGGCTAATGAACGCGCTACAGGCTCACCCAACAGATTTCGAGCACTGGCCAGACCGCCCAGCGCTTTGCTAACTTCACGTCTAACCTGTCATCCCGCTTTGGGACTAACTAGGGAAACGTGTTCAACAAATCACGCCAGATTTTGTGGCACGGGAAAGTCGTTCGGCGATTTGATATGGACATCTCGCATTCTTTGTCTTCCCTAAACCCATGGTGGAAAGAATTACCGGCTATGCGTGCTCGATGGAATATTTCCCCCTTTAAACCAACTCAGAAGCCCTGCGCCAGACTCTCCAAGGAAAATCCAACCTAATGTATCGCATATCAACCTTCACAGAGCGTTGGCCCCATCGTCGTCATGTACGTTATCGTTTTGGGCGCGGTCCGCTGAGACGCCCAACCTTGGGTCCATGTGAGCGGAGGGTCCCTGCTCCTTCACCATCCCGGGAACATCCTCCAGCCTGTCCTCCTACTGCTGCTGCGGCATCCCCGGGTAGGCGTACATGTTCTCCATATCACCGTACATCTGCGGCTGCTGCTGACCGTAGGGAGCTCCCGGTCCTGGCTGTACTTGGTTGGCATACATGGCTGGGCCGCGATACTCCTGATCAGGCGCGATGGCATGTCCGCCCATGCCGTAGTCCGCCGGTGCCATGTGTTGATGGTTCGGCGCCCCAGGCATTCCGTGCTGCCCGGGCATCTGACCAGCTGCCGAAGCCGGTACGCCCTGTCCTGCTTGGTTCTGGGCGGGGTTCGTGCGCTTAGCATGGCTGGCCTCTTCGCGCGGCACGATGTCGATCAGGAAGTCGAACATGTCACTCTTGGCCAAAGCAGAGGCGATATCGGATCGCTGCAACGTTCTCCGTTTGTTCTCTTCAGCGTGGATCCAGGCGCGCATGGTGAGCTCGGTAATAAATATGTCGCAGCCTTTAGCAAAGAGGATGGGCGCCTCGGCCGAAATCATCTTCACTTCCGGGTCGGCTTTCATAACCTTCTTGATTCGGGCGAGCGGTAGCTGATGTAGCTTGTAATCGTGTTGATCGGATTCGAGGTGGTTGATGGTCTGCTGCCAATAGGTCGTCAGGATGTCCTTGAATTGACCGTGCAGTCCTTGGTGCACATTTGCCCAGGGTCCAGTATAGAGCTCCGCGGGTGCGAAGCCGGAGGTTGCGAGCTAGGTTTGGTACGGTTAGTCGAACGAGCGACGAAAATGTAATAAACGGGGAAGGAGATGAGATCAAACTTCTGCGTTGGCAGAGGGAGAAGAAAGATGATGAGACTCACTGCTGCACTGGCGCCTAGAAGGAGAGATTAGTAACGTGACACGAGAAAACGGCAAATACTCTTGCGCGACAGGTGATGAAATGGAGGAGCGACCCCAAAAATGAATGCACATACCGTAATGACCTCCATGACTTGTATCATATGCAGGCGGTGCTGCTCCCCGCGACTGCTGCGGGTGATTTGACGAGGGCTGGTCCATGGCTGGTCTGTACGCTTAGGATTCGACCGGATCGCGTTGGAGCTGCGCTCGTTTGCGACTCTCGGTTTTAATAAGCTGCGAGGAAATGGACCGGGGCCGTGCGATCCAGCGAAACGGAAACTCTTTTCGAGTCTCGAAGTCTGGGACGCCTGTTCCCGTTTGATTTCACACTCGCGCGCACACAGACACACACACACACAACAGACACGAGCCGGCGGTCGATAAGTAGCACGAAGGTTACACAAAAGAGCTACGAGCCGGACCCTCGGCCAAAGAGAGCTCTGTATGGTTTGTATTGTTTACACTGGGCCGCGTGGGTGATGTAACAAAACAATTGGGGCCAGTAAGGGAAAGCTTGGTGCTTCTTGCTTCTCGCTGGGGGCCGCTCGAGTTGCGCTTTGATGGGACTGACGAGATTGATTGGCCGTTCGCAGGGAAAGCTGGACGGGCTGGATTTGTGAATAGTGCGGTGCGGGAGTGACGAGTGGGATTGATGAAGATTGATTGGGTGGGTGCGAGGGTTGGCCGGGGGTGGTCGGGGGGTGCAAGCGTGTGATCTAATGGTGTATGTAGGAAGAGGTCCTTATGTAATCGTGGTGCAACTCGCTCTTCGAGCATCTGCTGTGGGCAAGCGAACGGAACTTTGCGGCAAAAGGCCCGGGCCTATGAATTGGGCACCCTGGTGGGTGTCTGGGCAGAGGGATGCCCTGAATTGCTTGCTGACAAGCTCTAAGCGGGGTTTATCCGAAGTCGAGTTGACGCTCACCCTGTGCTCTTTTTCTGTTCTTGTGCTTGATTCGGTGAAGCTGTTGATATGGGCGACGGATGGCTGGCACCGCCACTTGTCGACAGGTGGAGATGGCTGAACGACTTCAGGGGAAGTTGACCGGCTGGCTGGATCAATGCAGGCTAGTAAGTGGATGGTAGGAACCGACCTAGGCTGGACCTATTATTTCGACCAAACAGACACTTTACATAGGATGGAAATATGCAGAGAACAAGTGAGAGGGTTGGTGGCGAAAGGTCGAAGAAACGAGTAGCCTCATATGTATGTAGGTAATCGCTCGGACTAACTCTTAGGTAGGTATAGGAAAACCCAAAACAGCGGGTGAGTATTTAAGGCTGATGGATCTACTGTGGGAGATGTGTTGGACAGTAAGGGCAATGACGTTGGATTCCCTTTCTATTTAATATGTCATCGGGACTGGTTCCTGGGCTCGAGCGAAAACGATATCAGATCCTCGATGGCGGCTTCTGGCAGTGCGCTATAGTACCAGCGTGTGCTTTGGTAGGGCTGGATGCCGAGATGAGCATGACGGGATCCTGCGGAAACTGCGCGGCCTGACATGAGCCCGGGGGTGTGATGTAGCTGATGTGCTGGCAATTGTGGTTGGGCATCAGTGGCACCCCCAGGTCAAATTCACAGGGGCCCTCGATAATCGTGCAATGCGTGCATACAGAGTAGCGCGTATGTGATGGCTTTCAAATGTCGGCAGGGGATCCTCGGAAAGGTTCCTTCGACTTGGGGCGATACGGAGTGAATAAGGCTGTGGTCACAGAGCTCCCCGTCGTGATAGTTTCTTCGAGGTGCATCATACTCCTTCCTCATTGGAAGTCGCTTCCTAATCAATGTAGCAGCCCTGTTTTCGGAACGGCTGTGCTCACCAAGTATTGCAGCTCGTACAGCCCCCCCACCCTTCTCCGGTGCGCTAGCCGGTGCCAAGCCACGTTTCTGCACCGCCTCACTCTGGAGCTCCCAAATTTTTTCAACCCTCCAAGGGAAGTTTGTTACCAGCTCAGTTTCCCTCTCTCAAGTCAACAGTTACACAACTCACCAACCACACTATGGAAGACAAATGGGTTGAACTGTCAGACGAACAGATTGACCAGCTTCTCTCTGAGGCGGAGACGAGGCTCTCGACACAAGAGAAGGATGGCAAAAGCCTCGTAAAGCCTACCATGTCTGAGGTTGCTCAGGTCCAGGACAACAAGCCTGGCACGACGACTACCGCCCTGGAAGCACCTCAGCCCACCTCTTCAGAGACCAAATACAGGGGGGGGCAATCCAAGGAAAGGCTATCAGTGCGCGTCCCGGAGGCCCGGAGGAGTAAGAAAGATAATGTATGTCCTCTACCATCTTCCTCTCAAGCTCAATATCTGCGAACCCTTTTCCAATGATGAAAACAACATCCCATTTCATTGAAGTGGTAACTGCTCCCGTCATGGGTAATGTTACCACGCCAGAATGATAGATTATATTTGTCATAGTTATTCTGAGATTTCCCATCACTACGAACTCTTCTCGGAGCTTCTTCAGCAGCACCTCGCTAACGGAGTTTCAGCCTACAAAAGCCGATGCAGGCCCAGCATGGTATAACCTCCCAAGAACGGATCTCACCCCGGAGTTAAAGCGAGACCTCCAGATCCTCAAAATGAGGGATATCCTCGATCCCAAGAGGTGAGCATACGATACTCTTTCGTCTTCCGCGGCGCATGTGGTCCATTACATCGCCTTCGCATTGACTCTGGGCGCCTGGACGAGTTCGCAGCTCCTATGGCCTGCCAGGTTATCATGTGCAACGTTGCTAACTTTCGTGACACATCTAGATTCTATCGGAAAGACAATTCCAAGGCTGCCGTACCCGAGTTCAGCCAGGTCGGTGTCCTCGTCGAGGGCCCGACGGAATGGCACAGTGCTCGGATGACGAAGAAGGAAAGGAAACGTACTCTAATAGACGAAGTTCTGGAGACCGAAGACTCGACACGTCGCTTCAAGTCTAAATATGGCCAAATCCAAGAGGCCAAGACGAGCGGCAAGAGGGGGTATTATAAGAAGATGATGGAGAAGCGATACGGCCGCAAGGGTTGAAACATCTTGGCGCACACCGGATGTTAACCAAGCCTCGTCTGTAATAATTCACAGGCCATCGCTCCTTCGTACCAGGATGCGCCTTGAAGGACTGCCGTCTTATGCGACCAGGTTCGTGCGTTCGTACGGTTTACCGCACTGAACTTCTAGGCGCCTAAGTGTCGCGATACTCGCTCCAAATTCCTTGGGCTATATGGCAGTAAGGGCTTGCCTGTGACGTTTCGAATGGGCTGAAATGCTCAGATCAGATAGGTAAATCCTTACGAAGTGCGCCCGGAATCAACTATCCGGTCGCTGAGGAGCCGTATATGCACGTCGCTCCAGGGTACGCCTAGGGAGGGAGAAACGGATTCCCGATGTTACAGGATGAATCTACTCGTCCAAGCCGGCATTTTTAGGTGTTGATACTTTGGACTCTGTCCTGCTATGCAAATAGTATATCCAAGCCAAATGCAGTAAACTACTTGCCAACCATCTTCACTTTTCTCAAAAGTTTGATATTTGATGACTACGTCTGGCATGATGTCACTGATCCTCCCGTTCCTAGTACGCTCTCCCCCACTATCCTCCAGCCTGAAGACTCCGTCGCCCAACACAATAGCGACCTTTCCTCTCGTCGAACCACTGCCCCGTGTCTCAGCATGTTCCTCAACCTGCGTAAGGTGACCTTAGCGGCGCTCCTCCACTACGAGCGCTCATTAGTTCAGCGAGTTACTCGCCGGCCCCGGCGACCACATCGCCGACAACCCCAACGAGCGCGACTAGCCCAGCTTGACAAACCGCGTTTAGGGGACACCGGTAGCAACCTCGCGCCCGCTATGTCGCCTGTGGACTTTGGCTTAATTTTGGAAGCTGAGGCAAGGATGGCGAGATCGCTGTGGCTGCCGCTCGTAGGGGGGGCGGTCCGTATAAGGGCCGGCCTGGCAGGTTCAATGTGAAATATGGGATGAATGCCCGATGTAAGCAGGGAAATCTGGTTGGATATAATCCTCTCATGGAGATGGGAATGGAGACAGATATCTGCCGGAGCTTACTTCAGCTTCGTCTCTATTCCGGAGAGCAACCTGAAATCATCTCGGTGGCTAAAGCCTGAGCGAAAGATTCTCAGACACCATACCTAGCCTTGTTCCCGTCATTTGGGGCGGATGGTCAGGCATATAGGTCCAAAAGAGCCCGTACTCTTATCCCGGTCCCAGGGCCGGTCTGTGGCGGGGTGGGTTGTTCGGCCGGCAGCCCATCCAACTGCAGGAATACTTGGGGGTTTCGCCGGGGTCACCACTATTCGACTCTAGGCACAGCATATGCTTACGTAGCCGTCATGCCGACCGCGGACCCTCCTTATACGTTCACCAGCGTCAAGGAGATGTAGGCAATCGACACCGGGCCGAACCCCTATTGCCATTCATACCTTTCCCTTTTCATAATTTGTTTGCGGTATTCTTGGAAGAGGTCTATTCGAGCAGCCTAGCATGCTATCTATCCGGTGCTCGTAAACCCTACCACACTCCATAGCGGAAATATTCTTATCTGATTCAGTTCAGCGCATTTCACAAAGGGTGGCAGTTAACTTCGGAAATGAAATAAGGTTGGCGGCGATTAAATGCTGGAAGGTTGTTAATCTGCATATTGGTTAAGTACCATGGGGATAGCCCCGGTATTAGCTATGCCGAATTTGTATGAGACGATTATTAGCGCGGCCCACAGCTACATGACTGTGTGCCAAAGCTTTGTGCCTGATAACACACTCACAAGCATGTAGCGAGACCCAGGCAGCAGGGTCCAGGCTTCAAGAGGGTAACCTAACGGAGCGTTACATAATCACCGAGCTTTATCCGGCGACTTGCTCATAGCAACCCGACCGGGGGATCCCAAGCTCAACGACCCTTAACTTTACCGACAGTGTTTACCACTTCGGGCCGGGAATTCAGTGCGATCCCTGACTGACATCTAACTTAGGAACTGGATCATGATACAAGTATAAGAAAATGAGCGAAGATGGAAGCAGCAACTCACCCAACGGCGGGGTGGGAGAAGGTTGGAGATAGGTTCTACCGAAAGACCCAACTCTATACCGCGATATTCGACCAGGATCTAGACCTGGGCAACTACATCGTAGCCGGGGCTCCCTACGGAGGCGCCATAGGTAAGGTGGATTACTTTTCCCTTTAATCACAAACATAGTGATTACTCCAAGCTGTTGTGCGCATTATACAAAGTAGCCGGCTGGAGCTCCTCGTGATCTGACCTTCATTGGTTGCAGGCCTAGGAGCCATAACTTGGCGTAGCACACGTCAACAGCTCTTGGCCTCCGAGCGCTTCAACAATCAGTAACATATCAGCATCCTATTTTGATTCTCCCAACTTTCTAACCGTCACACTTCCCTAGACACCTTTCACTGACATCATCCCAGCCATTTACCGGGATGAGACCAAGATTGTATCTTATCGGGCCTCCCAATCCTCGAAGCCTAGCATTGACATCTATAGCTCTGCCGGCAAGCTCCTGAAGAGTATTGCTTGGGATAAGGGCTCGATCAAGGGCCTTGGTTGGTCCGAAGACGAGAAGCTTCTCGTAGTGGGGTACGACGGGACCGTGCGATGCTACTATGGCTTGCAGGGTGATTTCACCCAGTTCTCCCTCGGCCGTGAAGCTGAAGAGTTTGGCGTCCAATCGTGTCGGTTCTACGACCATGGGATGGTCGCCCTGCTCACCAACAATTCGCTCATAACCGTCTCGTCGTACGATGAGCCGCGCCCCAAGGCGCTGGCCACACCGCCCGAAGGGGAAGTTCATGCGTGGGCGATTATACCCCCTAGCTTCACCCTCTCGCTGACAGTTGAGGTGTTGCTGAGCATCGGTAAGACCATCTACGTTGTAGATGCCACCGATTGCGAGGATCGCTTTCTCGACATAGGCCCTTTCTCTCACATTAGCGTGTCTCCGAATGGAAAGTTCGCGGCGATCTACGCGGTAGACGGCAAAGCCCATGTTATCACAGCAGACTTTCAGAACAGGCTGAGCGAGCATGACTCCAAATCCCAGATCAAGCCCACATATTTACAATGGTGTGGTAATGATGCTGTTGTCATTGCCTGGGAAGACGAAGTGAACGTCGTCGGCCCTAATAATGCAGTAGCAAGTTACGTCTATGAAGGGCGGGTCCACGTCATTCCTGGTAAGAGTAGATGTGTCATTAAACTATTTGCAGAGCTGACTGGCGCAAGATCATGACGGTGTGCGTCTACTTACCAATGAGGTCTGCGACTTTCTTCAGAAAGTACCAGATGTTACCGACGAGGTGTTCCGTTATGGTACAGAATCGCCGGCCTCAGTGCTTCTGGACGCGGTCGAACAACTTGAGAATCAGTCTCCTAAGGCTGATGATAATATTCAGCTTATCCGACCCAACCTTGTCGAAGCCGTCGACACGTGTGTCGCTGCAGCGGGACATGAGTTCAACATTCATTGGCAGAAACAGCTTCTGAAGGCGGCATCATTCGGCAAGTCGGTATTAGACATCTACAACAGCGACGATTTCGTGGACATGTGTGAGACTCTGCGAGTCCTCAATGCCGTTCGCTTCTACGAGATCGGTTTACCCCTGTCCTATGAGCAATACCAGCGCTTGACACCGGAGGGACTTATAGGACGGCTCGTCAATCGTCACGAATACCTGCTGGCACTCCGGATTGCTGGGTACCTGCGTCTATCAACAGACCGCATCTACGTTCACTGGGCATCTGCAAAAGTCCGCATTGGCGCGGAGGATGATGATACCATATGTCAAATGGTCGTGGAGAGGCTGGCTGGCAAGCCAGGCATTTCCTTCGAAACAATCGCCCGCGCTGCTTACGACGAGGGTCGTGGACGTCTGGCCACCGAGCTGCTGAATCACGAGCCTCGGGCGGGGCGACAAGTACCTCTCCTTCTTAGTATGGAGGAAGACGAGATCGCGCTCGACAAGGCCATAGAGAGCGGCGATTCCGATCTGATACTATTCGTCCTACTCCAGTTGAAGAAGAAGCTGCCACTCGCCGCCTTCTTCCGGGTTATCAACGCGCGACCGGCAGCAACAGCTCTCTTCGAGTCGTCGGCGGCCCGGGAGGGCGACAACGCCCTCCTGAAAGACCTCTACTACCAGGACGATCGCCGCGTCGACGGCGCGGGCGTGTTCGTACGGGAGGCGCTGCACCAGCCGGACGCGCGGACGGCCGGGGACAAGCTCGCGCTCGCCACCAAGCTGCTGTCCGACTCGCGCGAGCACGGCTTCGAGGTGGCGGCCCTCAAGGACGCGGCGACGCTGCTGCGGATGCAGGAGGTGCTCGACCGCGACCTCACCGACTCCTTCACCGGCCTCAGCGTCAACGAGACGCTGTTCAAGCTCATCAGACTCGGCTACCACAACAAGGCCAAGAAGATCCAGAGCGAGTTCAAGATCCCCGAGAAGGTCGTCTGGTGGATCCGGTGCGTATATCAGCCCGTCGATGTTTTATATTTATATTTAATTTTTCATATGTGTGCGAGTTGCTAACGAATGTTTATCCGATAGCCTGAGAGCCCTCGTCGCCAAGCGGGACTGGAACGAGATCGAGGAGATAGCCAAGAGTAGGAAGAGCCCCATCGGCTGGGAGGTAAACAACTCCCCCTTTTACTCCGTATCAGAAAATCCAGACTGACCCGCCTGCCCGTACTCCAGCCCTTCTTCAGCCAGACCCTACAGGCGGGCAACCAGCGCCTCGCGGCAACCTTCATCCCGAAGTGCGCGAACCTGGAGCCCGGGGAGGCCATCAAGATGTACGAGAAGTGTGGCATGCGCGTCAAGGCTGCCGAGGAGGCCGTCAAGGCCCGCGACGCCGACGCGTGGACACGCCTGCTCGAGGCCGCGGGAAAGACTACTGTGGAAGGGAGGGAGATCGAGCGCTTAGGCGCGCAGGTGTTCAAGAAATAACTAGATGCGAGCACCGACAGTCGTGTTGGTTTTAGGGGTTGGTGATGACAACAACCAAGGTTTATTATTGGAAGGCATTCCTGAAGCACGCGGTCGAGAAGTAGATAGTAATCGGAACTACAATCGTACGGAAGCAGGTAGTTTTTCATGAGATCTTCGCATTCCTGTTTTTTTTTCCCGCTATGTCTATACGTTGCGGGGATTCTATTGACCAACTGACTACATCGCCGGAACCAGACCAGCTTAATCGTGTGCCGGCAACGTTCGTAAGTCGTTAAAGTCGTCGTCACACAAAACAGCAAGATGCATGCGTACATGATAGATGATAGACCCCATCGATGTCACCCCTCCCCAAACACAATGAGTACAGAAAACCAGACGAGAGGAAGTCCAGACGAACCGCCGAACGCCTTGAAAACTTTTTGATCCGAGACCCTCCTCTTTTTCTTCTTCCCTCGTTGGAATGAAAAGAGAGACATATTCCTCCACCCAGCAGAAACCGCAGTGCCCGATCAAGGACGCCGCTCGAGGGAAACAAGGGACGAAATACAGACAAGCCAGAGCGATCTGACTTCTTCAAACAGACGAACCACGAGGCTACGTCCAATAGAATGGCCAGCATCCAGCCGGCCGCAATGAACTTGAGAGACGCTGGAGGGAACGCATCAGGAGGTCGACAGATCCCAGGGCATGAGGGCGTCGGAGATGACTAACTGGAAAGGTAGGGCATGCATAATGTAGTTGGCGAGCCCAGTGTTCTTATCACCCGAAAAAGATGCACGAGATCAGAGAGAAGGATTCGTATTTTCAGTCCAAGTATTATGCCGTGCCGACAATTTCACCATTTTGCAGAGCCTTAGTGGGGAAGATCGGTATCGTACAAACGTTGAGATGCTGCCTATACACGAGCGCCCTGGTTGCGACGACCCTTCGCTGGAACGGTAGTCCATCCATCGGGATCCTGTGCCGGCGCCGCCTCTGCTTCGGCAAAGGGAGCTGGCGATGCAGGTTGGGAGGGCTGCTGGGCAGAGGCGGGGGAGCCATTAGTACGGGGGGGTCTTCCCTCAAAGTTCCTCGGTCCTCGGGGGGCGCCACCGCGTCCTCGAGCATCACCACGGGCACCGCGCGGGGCGTTCTGATAGCCCCCACGTGCTGGGCGCTGCTCTCCCGGTGACGTTCTCCAGTTGCCACTCTCCACCGCTCTCGATTTCGGATTCTGGGGGTTCTCTCTCGGCCTGGTGGGTATCTTCTGCTCTCCCGCTGCTCCATTCTGTGCGCCCGCTGGTTCCTTGGCTTCCTTGGTTTCCTTAGTCTCGGCCGGAACATCTACCTTCTCCTCGGTAGGCTCGGCCTTCGCCTCAGTGGCTTCGGGTGCCGACTTCTCTGCAGCCTCCTTCTCTGCAGCCTCCTTCGCAGCCGCATCCTTCGCAGCAGCCTCTTTCGCGGCCGCCTCCTTCGCAAGACGTCGTTCCTCCTTGGCCTTTTCCTCAGCCTCCCTCTTCTCCCTTAACATCTGCTCTCTCTTCTCGGCAATCTCTCGTTCCTTAGCAGCCGTATCGGCAGGGCGAGCGGCACCGAACGGGCTTGGCTTCGAGCCGCCCGCAGAGGGTAGAGGGGGTGAGAGCACATCGGGGCTTTCTGAAACGGTGCGCTTCTGAAGGAAGAGCTTGGGTCGGGAAGAGCCGGCCGGTCCTTGAGATGGAGCAACGCCGGGCGAGGCGGGCGTCTGGCTGCTATCGCGGGACTGCCCAGGTGATCTGACAGAGCGGTCCGGTCTCATATTGTTGCGCCACGAGTTGTCAAGTTCGGCAGCAGTAGGAGCTCGCTCAGTGCGCTCGGGACGCTCAGGCCGCTCAGGCCGTTCTCTGAGCTCTTTGGGAGGACGAGATCCTTCCTGTCGGCCCTCAACCCAGGTAGCGGGGCTTGCTCGTCGGTCCTTTCTGAATGAATCACCCCGGTTGGCGTCGTTTGATCGGGGCCGGCTGCTGTCTCGCAGACCCTCCGGGCGTTCAGGTTGAGGGAGCGGGGAAAGCGGACCTTTGCGTTCCCAGTTGCCGAAATCGCGAGTTTTGCCATCCTCGGGGGGCGCATCTCGGAAACTGGGAGCACGGCGCTCACCGAAGTCGGCGCGGCGATCATTAGTGCGAGATGGAAGGTCTGCGAGGGGACCCTTCCGTTCCCAGCTTGAGAGGTTGCGGGCGGCATCGCCTCGATCCTCGCGTTCCTTGGCTAGAAGCTTGTTATTATACGTGGAGATTAGTTTGTTAAGATGCAAGAACTTACGAGGATCAGCAATCTTGACTCTGATGGTACGGCCCTGGAAGCTAGTTCCATCGAGGGTCAGGGCTTGCTTCAAGCCTTCAAGGTTAGCAAACTCGGCATAGGCAAATCCTTTAGGCCGTTGCTCAATCCTGTCCTCGATGATTCGAACGCTTGTTATATCGCAGCCTTCAAATAATTCTGTGATGGCCTCCTGGGTTGCATCGTAGGAGAGGTTCCCCAAATGAGCGGTGTAGGGGGGTTTAGTAGGGAGTTGAGTCGGGAACGAGTCGCGAGGAGCATAGTCTATTTTCAAAGTCGGTCAACGGTAAGACATGAGGCCTTGAATGGCCAAAAGCAACAAATGAGACAAATTAAAAGACATACTTCGATCGTTTGAAAAGCCTCCATAGCTTGAATAGCCACCTCGTCGCTCGGTAGTGGGTGGAGGGAGAGGCTGAGATCCTGGAGGGTCGTGTTAATACAATTAGGGCCATGCCGTCAATAGAGATAACATAGGACATACCAAACGACTCCTCGACTTCATCAGCCCACGATCCGCCATATTCTATGTCATTTTCAAGTTAGTTCCTATTCCGCTGCGAAGAAATATGGTGCGGTGACGTCCACCGCCGGTTAGGGAGGCGGCAGCGGCGACAGGAGCGCCGAGTGGGATAACTGACTTTCTTCAGTCAAGAAGGCCCCGAGGGACATCGTCTTCTGTTCTTTCTTCTTGGGCGCTGTGAGCAATTCATGTTAGTAACGGGAATACGTCCAGATCCGGATAAGCAGAGAAGGGATCGCATTATGGCTGTCCTTAAGATGGGGCCAGAGGAGCGACGTTAACATACCCATGATTGCGGTTTGTGGGCAACGCGCAACGATCTACAGGCCGCCGCGCGTATTCAGAGATTGAAGAATGGCCGAAGAAGTTAAAGCTTCGTCGGCAATTCTGTATCTTGTATGGGGTTTGGTGTTTTGTGTCGGGGAGAGAAATTTATGGATATTCTCTAGTCCAAGTGGAAAGCGGGACTGGTAGGAATGTTGAAATCGGCGAAAAAAGGTGGGAGGATTGCACAAAGTTGTAAATTTAGGACTAGGGCCCAAATGTTGCATGTGCAGTAGATATGCACATAGAGGTGGGTATGTACGTATGTAGGCAGGGAGGTTTACGGAATATTATGTACCTAGGTAGGCACTTCGTACTTAGAATTTAGCCAAGGGGTGCAAGTTAATACTTGAATTCATATGGGCTCTGGGCTGGACTTCGACGAGTCTCCCTCGTCCTAGAACTGGAGGTGATGAAAATTTACGGTTCGCCTCCCCGTCCTTTTTCGGTAGACGGCAGGTGTCCTTGGGGTTTATCGAATGAAATCTTCTTCTGGCTTTAGTGTGGTCGGGGGTTTAGGAGGGGAAAAGGCTGTGTGCGAAGCCAAGTCTTTTTTTCCGAGCTCAAAATAATACACAAGTGCATTTAGCTTAAAAGTTTAATGTTGGACATGCTAAACCCCAAATGAAATAGCCATCCCACCTCGATAGTCGGATTGCCCCTTACGGATAAAACAGGTTCACAGTCTTTGTACTTGTAGTATGTGACATTTTACACATACAATTAGTCATTGTAATTTCAGCTGGCAGGCAGCCGAAACAAACTGCCAAAGGTATACTGCTATGTTTTCATCACAGAACAGAGCATTTTATCTCTTATTTGTCGATTCAAGATTCGTTCCTTGATGGGGAACACCCATCAGATAACAACGCCTTCCGTGATGACTAGTACGCAATCGTAATCCTACGACGCCTCATTGAACGACTTCCAAATATCATCCATTTCACTGTGCCGTCCCTTCCCTACCGCGAGCCATCGCTCTTGCCAAAATACACTACAAGAAGCCTCTTGGTCCTTTGACTCCAGGGGTGTAACGACTACCTAGTCGCTGCCCATAGCTTACAACGCCTTTAAGAAATATTACCAATTTTTGCACATTAACTAATCGTTATGGCCTCCTCATCTCAGCCTTCGAATCAACGGCAGCCGGCAGATTCCACTTCAGATAATGCAAATCCTGCTTCTTCAAGAATGGCTGGAACTCACAATGATGAAATGCCCTCTACCGCTGAGTTGCTAGAGATAGGGGCGAAGTCGCTTCAAGCAGGCGCAGTCACGGGTAACCGAAGCCTACCCCTGACAGGAAGACAGACCTGTGACTAACTAGACTTAGGCACCATTGGCACAGTTTTTGGAGCAGGATCTGGCATCATCCGGGGAGCTCCACCTGCACTTTTCGCGTTAGTCGCTGGTCTTCAATGGTTCTCTCTAGGATCAACTTATATCGGTAGGCACTCTGTCTATGTCATGACTTCTAGCATACTAATGCTGGACTGTAGCTTCAAAGAGTCTTCTCTGGCACGCATGGGGTGGTGAAGAGAACCTCAGCAAGTCCGACCACGTCAAAGCGAGCGGTATCGCTGGTGGTGTATCTGGCATGGTCGGGGGCATGTTCCGTACGTCACCTACTACACTGCGCTTGGGTCTTCCAAGAAGCTGACCGGATGTCTAGGAGGACCCAAGAATATCTTACCTGGAATTCTATTCTTCTCCATGCTTGGTGCCGGCAGCTCATTTGTTTCACAACGTGCTAAGGATAATGAGCTCAAAGAGCCCAAAACTAAGACTAGTTGGCTCGACTCGAAATGGAGTCCATTGAGATCCCTTTCGGATAAGGAGTACGTAGACATGTTAGAGGAGAAGGTACTTCGACTAGATGCTGAGATCGCCGTCATCAACGAGAATATTGCGTCCCTAAAGGCATCTGCAGAGTTGCCAGCCGAGTCTAAGGCAAACTCCATATCGCCACAAAAGAAATAGGCAGGGTCGAAATACCACAGGAAAGGTCTTGAATTAGTTCAAATATGAATCTTATGTCGAGTTTGGGAGTCTCACGAGCCAATTCCCGCAACTTCAATTCGAGATAGATCTTATTGTGAGTTTGGTTCTTGACGAGGCTGTCTAACGAAACATCCTACCTCTAGGCTCAATAGAGAGGGTTGTGCCCTGGTCCAACCTTCAGTCGTTCAATTGAGGTAGCGTGAATAATCTACCTGAAAAGAGGTTCTCAGTTCGAGTTCTTGCATTATCCATTGCTACCACGCCGAGACCGTCCCAACCATTAATGATTCCTCACCCAAGAGCTGCAGATGAATGAATACTCTATGGGGCAACATGGCGACCCTGCGATTTAAACGCCGTAGAACGAATAGGAGACATAGGATTGCAATAGCCGTATTCCCTTCCTGGTAGGTTGAGGCCAATATTATCAGACAAAAGTGAAGCCTTCAAGGCTAAACGGAGAGCCATGGGTGTGTTGTCCTTGCTTGGACAGTAAATAAACATAAGACCAGTCCTCTCAGAGTAGTTAGTGCGTTGGTGCATGGAGGAAATATTACGACCGTGAAAGACCGTTACAGCTATTCCCACTAGCATAGTATGAAACTCATGGGCGTGTTCCAGAGTGCCGGTAACAGTAACTGAGCTGCGAAGTATGAGGAGGCCCCAAACACCATCCCATGCCCCACCACGACGCGTTTACCGGAATACATACCGAGCGCGCAGTTTCACTTCTGCATGCCTCGTCTAACCTGGACCTCTGGGCCAGAAAAGGACGGCCGGCCCATTAATTCTCTGCAGGTCCAATTGTTGTTGGGCGTCGCAGGCAGGCCCGCCCGCGTGTGCGGCTTACTGCTACGGGCCAATGACCGGCCGGCGTGTAAGCGCCCGCCCCTGGAAAGCCCGCAAAGCGATCCCGCCATTCAAGATTTCCGTTTCGCTTCGGCGGCGCATCAGCATCGTCGACAAATATAAAAATGGCCGTTACGCTGTCTCTCGAAGATTTGAGTGCCTCTTGCGAGGACAAAACGGAAAACGAAAATCCCCTCAAAGATGTCAGGACCCGCATCCGGGTTGTTGCCGGATTCGGCGGAGTTATGCGGCAGCTGCGCCTGGGAGAACGACAATCACGCAACGACGTCGGGTGCCGGTAAGGACATGTATAAATCGAGACGCTACAGGCGGATCGGCCAGGTTCGGAAAGCGGCCGAGGAAGGCTGCTGGCCCTGTGGGCTATACCTCGCGGCCGTGGAGGGGTTCTGGGCCCCTGGCGACCCCGACTTCGTGGCAGGCCCGGGTGAGTTCTACCTGAGGTACGATGCCGAAAGATTCACAATCCAGGGCCAGACGAGACATCCGATTCTACAGATTTACAGTGCCGAAGGTCAGGAAAACCTCGACGCTTTATGGAAATCACGTGGCATAGATCTAAACTAGTCTCCAGAGCAGCCACAGGTCTACAGGTTTCCACGATCCGCTGAGCTGCCGTCCCGAGCGTCGTCCGCCGGAACCTACAAATTCGTCAAGGACTGCCTGGACGAGTGCGTCCGGAACCACATAACCTGCCGGAAGGCAAGTCAGGGGCTAGACGAGAGATGGCCGAAGAGAATCCTGGAGATCGATCCGGCGAGCTCGCAGGTGAGGTTGGTCGGCTTTGACGAATCCATGGACCAGCGATACACGGCCTTAAGCTACTGCTGGGGCTCGGGTGAACCGCCCCTCCAGGCCACCGAGACGACGCTCCCCGTCCTGAAAGACGGCGTGAGCACCGGCGCCCTGCCGAGGACGATCGAGGACGCCGTCCGCTTCTCGCTCCGGATCGGGTCCAACCTGATCTGGATCGATTCGATGTGCATCATCCAGAACGACCCGGCGGACTGGGACGAGGAGTCGTGCAAGATGAGCACTGTCTATAGGCACGCGCTACTGACGATCGTCGCGAACTCGGCGGCGTCGTGCAACGAAGGTTTCCTGGAGAGGGAAAGGGACGCGTCGATCCTGCTCCGGGAGGTTCAGCTAGGGGACCGGTGGACGGAGATCCGCGCTAGGAAGGTGCCCCAAACCGGGCATCATCGGCCTTACAGATTCGACTGCAGCCCCGACCAGCGACACCTCGAGCCGGTGGACACGCGCGGGTGGACCCTTCAGGAGAGGCTGCTCTCCCCGCGTTCCATCGTCGTCACGGCGGGCGAAGCGCAGTGGGCGTGCCAGGCGACGCAAGCCTGCGAATGCGGACAGGCGCCATCCGAGGTTACCACATCGAAGACATCGACATCAGAGGATGAGTGGTTCCGCGTCTTAGGGGACTATATGACCCGCAACCTCACCAAGGATACCGACAGGCTCATCGCGCTCGCCGGCGTATCGAAGGTGATGGCACGGTCGCTACCCGGGAAGTTCTCCGCCGGGATCTGGGTCACGCCGGAGCCGACGTCCCTGACGATGCGGGGGCTCCTCTGGTGCAGGATGGCGGACATAATGCGGCCGTCCTACTCACCGAGGGAATATCTCGCTCCCAGCTGGTCCTGGGCATCCGTGGTGGGCGAGGCCACGCACGTTCAGGCCTCGAAGTTTTCCTCGTGCTCCTATCTGTCTCGGATCCTCGAGGTGGATATCACCACGGCCACCGCAGAACCTTTCGGGAAGGTCGCGTTTGGTTTCATGCGGATGGAGGGTACGTTGCTGCGCACCACAATGAGGTGGAAACCGTCGCCGCAATGGAAGGGGTCGGCTGCGACCCTCACCTTTCCGGGAGGAAGTTCCTGTCATGTCGACGTTCCGCTGGAGAGGGTACAAATGCCAGACGGCGGTTTCACAGTCCAAAGGCGCGCGGCCCTCAACATGGAGGATTCGGATAACCTATTCAGTGTCCTTGAGTTCCCGGAAACCGATGTCTACGTGCTACCGATGATAAAGTACTCAACTGACTACGGCACTCGTTGGATAGAGGGTCTGATATTGGGACGTTCACCCACTCTTCCCGGATATCAGCGACTTGGAACGATGTCTTTCCCCTCAGAACACACGGAGTCGGCCCAGACCAATGTGTCGGAGGAATTCTGCATATTCTGAGTGTATATCTACATTTGGTAAAAGCTGCTTTTTGGGACAGGACCACGGGGCGGTGTTGGTACCAGGTTGATATCATTTGAGTGGCTACTTCCGCAATGTGATGTGGTTGTCAGCCATGCTAGGGAATACATATTACCCGCATACCGGATAATTCATGGAACCAATGCTATTGTGTGCCATCAGGAGCAATAATCGTGCTCGCCTCCGACCCTTGATGAGCGCTCTCTGCTAATGAGCGAGCTGATAACTGGGACAGGGAAGCTTTCGGGTCAAATGTAGAACCCCGCAATAGGATCCACGTATCCACGTATCCACGTATCGTAGGCCGCAGTAAACACACGGCGCATGCTTAATAGTGGCCGGCCACTAAGTTGAGGACATGTAGATGGTTAAATGGTTAATGATTATGCTTGGTTCACCTGTTGTCTAATGAGATATCACTGCAAGATCCGCCTAAATGACCATCATATACCTGTTGTATTGGTGCATGAATGAGCACTCTATCTGAAATCGATGTAAAGCATTACCTTTTTAGACTCACCAAGATCGCCAGCAACCAAGCTGAGACTTCACGGTTGATTTCAAACCCACGTCCTCCTTCACAGCATGGGGTAACGGGCAGGGGAACTCAAGTAAGGGCCTCGGAAAGCTCGTAACGTTCTAAGTTCACAGGCACCGCTTTATGCTACTTATACCGACATATCATTTTTCGTTCATTACTTTGGCTTGTAGCCAAAGCCTAAGAAGAATCACGTCGGATAATCATGAGCTGTACCGAGACTACCTTCTCTCTGTCGCAGGCCGATTTAGAGAAACGTCATCAACATTAGCACTATCCATACCTTACCGTATTCCAATTCATCCCATGTCCAATATAACATGTACGCGCTCCACAGTCAACTAGCACCAAATCCGCCTTCCATGCTACCCCTTCTAGTTCTTCTTGATGAGGCTATCGAACAGCGGCTTCATCTGCCTGCCGCTTAGCTTTTCTTGCCGTCTTTGGCCGTGCTCATAGTCGACATAGCAGCATCCGAAGCGGGTGTTGTATCCCTCGGCCCACTCGAAGTTGTCCATCAGCGACCATGCCATGTACCCCTTTACGTTGCAGCCGTCCTCGGTGATAGCGTCCGCCATAGCATGGACGTAGTCGTGGAAGTACTTGGCACGGAAGTCGTCATTGAGGATTTTCTCCTCTGGCAGTTGGGTCTCCCCCTTAATGCTAGTGCCGTTCTCCGTTACATAGATAGGAGGATAGCCGTAGCGCTTGCTTAGCCAGTGGATGAGTTTCCGGAACCCTAGGGGGTTCGGACGCAACCAGAAGGACTCAGTCTCAGGACCAATGCATTCGCCGTGCTTATTGTAAGCATGCGTTGTTAAGTCGCCGAGGAAGTCTTCTGGCGCCGGGTTGCCGTCACCATGCTTCACGTAGTCCGCCGTGTAGTGGTTCATGCCGTAGAAATCGTTGGAGCCCTTGACCAGAGCTAACTCCTCCGGCGTGAACTTGGGCAGACGGTCGCCGAGCTGCTTCAGCATAGAGTCGGGATACTTGCCGAAGTAGATGGGGTCGGCGAACCATGAGATGGCAAACTCGATCTTACGGTCAGCGGCCTCCACGTCTCGGGGGTCCTCGGGATCCCAAGGATATGTGTAATCTCCGTTGAGGGTAATGCCGATCTCGCCCTTGTCTTTGGGCTTGAATTCCTCGCGGTAGACTTTCACGGCCCTGCCGTGAGCAACGAGCAGATTATGGCCAACAATCCAAGGCTCCCGGCTCGAATCGCCAACGGCAGACTTCTTCCGGTCAGAAGTGTGGCCTGGGGCGAAGTAGCCGGTGCTGTAACCGAGAATGGAGCTGCACCAGGGCTCGTTGAAGGTGATCCACTTCTTGCACTTGGGGATCGCCTTGAAGATGACGCGAGCGTAGTTCTCGAAGTCCAGAGGGAATTCCTCCCTGTTCAGTAAGCCTCCGTATCGCTTGTCGAGCTCATCGGGAAGATCCCAATGATACAGTGTGATCAGGGGCTCAATTCCAGCCTCAATAAGGCCGTCAACGAACTTGACGTAGTGATCGATACCAGCCTGGTTGATCGGGTCATTACGGCCACCCTTCGGGATGATGCGGGACCACGAGATGGAGAACCGGTAGGCAGGAGCGCCGAGCCTCTTCAAGAGAGCGATGTCTTCGGCAATTCGGTTGTATGAATCGCAAGCAACCGATCCGTTAACGCCGCCAGCGATCTTGTCCTTTTGAGCACAGAACGTGTCCCAAATAGATGGGCCACGGCCATCCTTGTCAACGGAGCCTTCGATCTGATAGCTAACCGGACGGGAGAATGCAAGTCAGCCTCGGAACCTTTCATCCGAATTATAAAAGAGTTTTCTCCCCCGATGCCGCCGGAAACTACAGGAAAGGGACTTACGAAGCCGTGGCAAAGCCCCAGAGGAAGTCAGAAGGCAACGACATGTTGGAGCTTTACCAAGTACAAATTCAACCGACAGCAAGGGGGTTATCTAGCCTATACGGGGGCAAGGAAAGCCCGCTCGATCTCGCCTGGAAAAAAAAGGATATATCTGTACGAATTGTCGCCAAGGCCGTATGCGATCTGCTAGCTAGATCGCACGGGAAGAGATGTAGAGGAGGATAAGGGCGGGAAAGTGCCTCCTCTGGACGAGGCCCGGGACCTGCGTCTTCTTATATCCATCGTCACGGCGTCCCCTTCCTGGAGCTTCGTAAGAGAGTAACGAGCCAGGTATTTCCCGATTCTCCCATATCGGACCGTGACGGCCGAGGAGAACAGGCTTGTAGGATACTAACTATTCTCCAACACCATCCATGGCGAGGCAACGGACCCCTCCCGCGGGGTAATTTTGGAGGTGGGCAGGTGTAGTTAGTAGCATAGATGGACACTATACCTACTTATCGGGTGACACTGCAGGGGCATATCGTTTAAGCATGGGACGCGCCTCTAAATTTCTCCGTGCCGGCAACTTTGATCGATGCCAGCGACGGCCCGTGTTTCCGAACATGTGACTTTCCATGTGCCAAGTATCGTGAAAACTTCGGGGGAATTTCGATTAGAAAAAGAGGGGCGAGGACCCGGAGGTGACGCTAAGACGATTACCCGCAGGCAAGGTCCCTGGTTTTCGGATTGCATCGGACTGGACACCGCTAGCCCTCCTTTAGCTAGGCATATACCTTGCATTTGCGGCGCAAAAGAGGTTGCATTTAGATCAGGAAGCGTGTGGCGTGGACACGGCTTGGTTTTGGGGTTCCCGCTGAGCCTCCAGGGACAGAGGTACGTATGATAAACATTGTCTTCCGGCCGAAGAATGCGATGGGGTATCGTATACATTGCGGGAGTTCGGGTTTTCTCCTATAGGTTGTGTGCGTCCACGAACTTGCATGACACGCTCTGCCGGTCGCTCGGGATTCGATTTATCACACATATTCACCGCCCCCAGTTTACGTAGCTAGGTTCAAGATTGTTTTGTGCCTACGAAGTACTTGTAGCGGCTGGGAATTTCGATACTTCAACGGCCCCATCTCGCGGATTCCCGCTCGGATGCGCGGTCCAAAATCCAACGGCTACCTTCATAAGCTCACCGAAAACTGATCGGTAATGTAACTCATGACTCGCAGATTAACTAGCGCGTAGTATTACATGAAGCAAGGCGACTGCTGCATATTAGAAATGGCGCAACCGCGCAAGTTGAAGGCGGTTTCTCCGGCGAACCGCAGAAAATGATACCCCGGAAAACCGCCTCACCTTGACGTTACCGGCATGCATCCCAAAGGCCAGGAAGGATGCAGACGCCCGGCTCGACGGTCCTCCCGAGGCGTAAGGTCGGAGAACATCTAAGTAGCGTTACCTTGGTCCCCGGTTTCCATCTCCCCACGTTTCCTTTTGCCATTGTTCGCCTCTTCGTCATCGTCGGCTGTCCACTCTGTGACCTCCCACTCGACGCGGATCTTACCATCTTGACTTTCTCGAGCGCCTCTAGTTGTCTGTAAATTGCCTAGACGGCTGCCCGACATCATGCTCTCGAACCATGGAATGCCGGTGGTGTCGCGTCCAATCAATTGCGAGCCAGTGTTGGCCGTGGGAGCTGCCACGATATCCATGCTGTCGTCTTCAAAGACTCCTGGGATGAGACCTATCTCGTCCAGGCCATGGAGATCTTCCGTCAATAGGCTACCGAGCGTCAATTGGATATAATCAGCCTCGCTCCTGGGCCTCTCAGACCAGTAAGAGATCGGCGTGCCACAAAAGCCACAGAAGTGTCTCAAGGTGTGTTGTTCAGCAGGAGGGGAATAGATGCGTCGGATAGTTGAGCGTGGCTCGTCGGGAAAGAAGGCAAACGCTCGACTATGATACCAGGATAGCGGTACACGGAGGAAGGCGGAAAGAGGCGCTGCTGAAGAGATCCCTGGATCACGCTCGACGTTAGCCTCTCCGCTGAATCGCGTGGCATTCAGTCGCTAGGGAATGGGCGCCGAAAGTTCAAGTCCCATCTTTATGTTAAGCAGTCATCCGCGCCCGTGTCCATGTACAGGATGTACTTACTTTGACGAAAGTCTGAATCGAAGATGACCCGAGCTGCGCTAGAGGCGTCCTGGGGAATCTGAACGACGTACTGGTTCCTGCCGCAATGACAGGAGCCCCGCAGACAGTTGATCAAGGTCATCTTTGGCTACTTAGGTATGGTACGCTTTGCTGTGCTGTGTAATGCTGCCGTTTGTCTCCCTGGTGCGTATGTGTGGTGTCGAGAAGAATGATCGCCGGCCTATTTGTATGTTTCGCGATTCTAAGCCTGGCAGAGTGAGTGAAGTAGGACTACGATTTGCAACTTTTGCATATATCAGATCGGGAAGTGGAAAGGGTATCTCGAAGCTTCGTTTTCCGGGCACAATTCTTTTTCTTGGCAGCGAAACGGCGATCAACTACAGAAGTTGTGGCAGATTCAAATGACCTGATCTGACGTATGCCGCTTCTCGAAATGCCCTGGTAATTTACCCAGTACTAGGTAGCTATATGCACCCCAAGTTTAAGCAACTAGGGAAAGTGGGTAAGGGGGGGCCAGCGGGGGGGGTATCCTCTTGCCTACAGTATCAAGCCTCTCCCTAACGACTTCGTCATACTGAGCTAACCATGGAATTGACCAATTGTAGAGAAAGATCCTGCTCCTGTACATATTACTTCACTTCAGATGCCTTTGCCCGAAGCCGATTCATTTGGGAGCCAATCAACACTTTTGTGCGTAAAAGTCGGGCTTTTCGTGAGCCATAACGTGACATGGAAGGGCTAATCGTAAAACCCGCTTCGGTGATAAAGGGGAAATATCTCGTCAGTGATACAAATACAGATCGGCCACCGAAATCCTTCCGTGGCCATGTTTTCTATTTAATTTCATCGTTGGCCTCTAAATTAATCGATTTCTTCGCTGTACTCGTGCATTCGTCTGGTTTTGTAGATTCTGTATCTGTTGGGCCTTTGGTGACCTTTTCGAGCCAGTGCTTGAAGAATATGGTGAAGAACTGGGCGAGGAACACCTGTTCCACGGTGTATAGCAGGACGGGAACCTGGATGGAGGATATAGTAAAATCGTCCAGTTGAGACCACATCGAGGCAACCAACGGTATCCCAAGGCTAGTGGTCTTTGCGGCACCGCAGAAGCAGACAGCTACGACTTGGACCGGATCCATTCTTCCGATCGTTATAGCACGCCTCAGCGTCGCGGGGAGACGTAATCCGGCTTTCGAATCAGCAATAAGAGGGTTCAGGACTCTTATCAGGGGATTCGGCGGATACGCTACGTAATAGCAGATCACTGTGAACAAAATATACTCTGCCACGTTCATCAACACGTTGAAGGTGATGGACGAGTTCGACAGTGAATATATTGCCCCTGTTTCGAACGCCCCTGAAAAGGTCGACCTAAGAGCAATCAGCTTACGTTCCGCGATAATATCCGGAGAAATCAAAACCGTGCCAACGTACCAAACCACTGTAGCGAGCAATACCGAACTAAGCTGAGAAAGATAGAATCTTCTCATGAACCAAGCTACCTGCTGCGGCCAGGCCCATCGAAATACTTGGCCAACAGCAAGCGGGAGCAACACACTCAGACCCAACTGTTTCATAACTTCTGCATACATAGGACCTAAGTTGGTTGGTGGTGCAGGTCTCAGTGAATCAAATTCCGGATCGCGTGGTGGAAAGCCGTAAATCAGCCAAGGGGTCAGGATAGCGCCGGTGACATTACCAATGACGACCTCGATGATAGCGGCGGCTTCATCACCGCCCGAGTTTCTCGTCATAACCTAATTACCTTAAGCATTAGATCTCAAATGAATATTTTCATTATTATTATTACGCACCACGTTCGATGCAATAGTCGTGGGAATACAGCTAGCAACAATCATCCCGATGAGAATACTGGCCTCGATGGCTCCAGAGCTTACTCCCCCTGCGGCTATCACGATGTGGACTATGACTGATAGACCTTTAGCTTGAGCTCCTTGAGCCGGGGGGGGGGTTCAAACTCAAAAGTACGGACTTAGCTGGATGATGGGAATGAGAACGAGATTAATGCCTTGAACGACAATATGCAAGCGCCAGCTCGTTACGTGTTTTCTCAGTTTCTCAGGGGAAAGTTGCGTCGCATTTATCAGGAATATCAGAGCGACTGCGCCGTACATGATGGAGTATTCTGATCTGATGATACCCCCATTCGCCGCAACGTCTTTAACGTTTTAGCATGTCTTAGTCACAGGCAACGACGCGAGTAGTTCACTGACGAGGGAAGAGATATGCCATCAAAGTGGCGAGGCCGAAGCCAAATATAAGCCAATTAGCCAGGCAGAAGTTTGCGATGCTTCTGACGACCTGTATTGCCTTACAAGACTTCTTGGGCTCCGAACCCCTTATCGTCGTTTGGGGACTCCTTCATCTTCACCGTCTTAGTGTCCTTCCGGTGTCATAGCCAGTCAGACTTGCTCAGCCCAATGAGAAAGCATGGGAACACGACCGGCGCGTCTACAGGGTGTCCTGGCGAATGATAATAAGACGTGAAAGCCGGAGAACACAGCGTGAAAAGGGAAATCAGGTCGCTGTTATTCTAGAGATGAGGGTCCGAGGCCCCCAAAGGCCGATTTAACCCCCGGTAGCTTATTCCCGTGACCCACTATACTCTTAAACTTTCTACTCACTGTAACTTACTTATTATCTAGTTAAGAGCCTACCTTATTCGGTATTGATACGTTGGGATGGCAACTCTCTCCAGGTTGTACGCAGCCCACAGCCTGCAGCCCTCTCCCGCCATATACTCCTTTTCTCAATCACGATGCACAATGCCATATATGGCCTCTAGGTTTAACAATTAAACTTTTAACATTTACGACCATGAAGATACTCATAAGACGAAAGAGAGTTTGATAACTTCGGCAGGATCAACCTTTCAGGTGTTATATATTATTCGTGCTGGATGTCGATGAAACAAGCTCTAGATGTTTTCCGCCGCAACACCCTCCTAGGCCACCCGAAATACTCGTCATCTGTCAAACACGGCTTGGAGGGTCCGGGGGTAGCTACAGCGCTGCGACACTTCAGCGAATTGTCCGTAGCTAACGGGCCCGTTGAAGCTGTTCCCCCTTTCTGTGTCTGGGTCCATCTTTCGATTGAGCTAACCTCGGTGACCGTACTGACTGTCCAAGTGGTTAGTGTGATTATGGTATCTCGCTCTTTAACAATCGCATTAACTGGGCTGGTTGTCTTAATACGTCTATTGAGCAAGACTCTTTTCTGGTGCCATTCTAGCTGAGGAGAAGGGGGACGTTCTCGATACAAGCCTTACGTCCTTTAGCTGGGTAGAAGTTGAATGAGAAAAAAAAGATGTCGAGCGACGGGAGTTTCCTGAAGCTAGAAACAGCCGAATTAATAGAATGGCGCGACTTGAGCTTTGTAGCATTTGCAGCCCTACGAGCGTTCGGGTGAGAAGCCTTAGGTAACAGGTCCTCGGAGAAAGGGTCTTGCTATGGTTCATTACGAGCTTGACATTTGAGAATAGCATCTTCATACAGCCCCAATACGTTGACACCGTTGAATTATAAGGGCAGAAGACGATATACATGCCCTGATTGCCTTCTCTTTTCGTGGGCTCCCACAGGAACCTCCCAAGAGCTTCCGCAGTCTAGTACGGCGACGGATATGGCAATCTTCTCGATGCTCAACAGTGGGAGAATTGCTAAAAACTTGTAGTATGGTCATGTAACTTGAACAGTTTAGTTATCAACCTTCCAACCAGGTTCAGCACAGGTCACTGTTAGGAAAATTTCATTGGTAACAATCGGTAGGCTTTCACGGCAGACTCGCGACACGGGTGTCCTCCACCGACGGTCCTCAGGTAGGAGGGGCATGCATCGTATTGGGAAACCAGAATTTCATTAGTCAGGCCAGCCAGCACTGAGGGATACAGACTGGCAGCAGGTAATTAGATTAACTCGCACCCCTTTCCACACTATCCTGAATCTGATGGTATTTGACCCATCTACATTATCGTAGACAGAAACGAAACAATTCCGATGGAAGAGCAACCATAACGGACCCGGTAGCCCCGTACCAACTATGAGAACAAAACTTGGCTTCTTATACCTAATAGCCATGTCGAGAGGCATCAACCACCGATCAAACCGGATCGAGCCCGAACATTGAATACCCTTCGAGTGTCTGACGAAGATATACTTTCGCCTAACCGCTGCAGTGTGACGTTTCGCTTGTAATAGTTCCTGCGAGAGGAGGATCCAAGGAATGCGTTTAGGGATGCAAGATCTCGTAGCACCGCTCTTCCTATCGAGGGTTTGCCGAAGTTAGCGCCCGCATCGCCCCTGCTGCTCAGATGGTCATCCCCCTGAAAGGCGCGTCGAATGGGCCCGGCGCTGCGTAGATTATGGAAGTAGTCGTATTCTCGGTTTGGTGGAGTGTAAAATTCCCCTCCGCGAACATGTTCGCAAATTCTGGAGGATGAAAATGGCTGTTCGAGACACGGTACGTTAGCAGATAGTTCCATTCTCCCCGAGCATCGATATGATATCCACATACTGCGCGTCCTTGAACTTATGCGACATCCTAAGGCTGAAGTTCGAGTAATCGACCATACTCTCGAAATAGAATTGGAAGAACTCCGGACCCTTCCAGATGCATCGGTAATACTCGACGTTGTAGCCGTTGTCGTCACCATGTTCTTTCGTGACGCCGTCCCACTCCCAGGAATAGTGACACGAACCCGACTTATTGGCGTTTGGATTCTCCCAGGCGACTAAGATATTTAGTCAGAGTCTCTTCCTCAGCGAGACGTGTGTGCCCCTTTTCCTAGTGTACTTACACTCCATTGCGCACTCGAACTTAGGTTCTTCAGGGGCATCCTTCGTACAGTCGATGGAAAGGTCTGTAAGACTGAAGGGCTTGAAGTCGAACTGAGCTCGTATGATAATGTTTTCGAAGTTCCTTATCGCTGAAGGAGAGCCGTCTCCTGGACGAGGCGAGGGCAGGCCGACGGCTGTCGACATGATGACGCCGAAGACAGCGAGGAACAGCATTAGGGGCTAGGTCCTGGATCAAGGAATAGATGGGTGGATAGCTTATCAGGATGCTCCTCGAAGCGACGTGGTATGGTCAGCTGTGTTACAGACTGGTTCTTGCGGTTGTGACTTAGGTCCAATTGTGAATGTTGAATATTGGAAATTCAGGGGTGCTGCTGGCAAAGACTCCTGAGTATTCTATAGACCACCATGGTTTATATAGAGAAATAGACCGCTCCTCTTCGCTATTCACCGCCACGAGAGCGCGCGGATATCTGTGCTATAGCAGAGGTATGTGACGATCCACAAGCCTTGGTCTGAATGCTTCACAAGCTACATCGTTACCGTTCAACATCCACCAGTATAAATGCAAGTAGCCGCGGTGCCTGCTGAAAACCCTTGCTCTACGTGGTACGGGGTCGATAAAAATTGATCCCTGCGACTTGCCCATATCTTTTTCCAAGGCTAACCGTAGAAGTTGGCGCGGTTCACTCAGTATTACATCTCGTTAACATACTGGACTCGGAGATGTCATGTCGTAGGCAGGACTTATAGACCTGTCCGTGCCCGGTGCACAAAGGTCCAAGAAATACTTGGACCCTAGAAATTCTAACAAATGTTCAGACAGACAAGTCGTTGGGGATATTTCTCGTCTCGGAGGAAAGGAGCTCGCGTGAGACTTCCTGATGCATGATGGCTTATATGAAGCTGCTGAACGATATCTCGAAATAGCAAGTATGTCTTTAATCAGTAGTACTTGTGCAGATCTATCATTTACTGGACCTATGTCGACTGTAAACAAGACCACATGGGAAACTATTGCTGTCTCGGTCCCGTAATAGACTAGAACCGAAGAGCAAGTAAAGGGGGTTCTGAGGCACTTGACAATTCCCTGCGAACAGTTCGGCAAAAGCATACTGTCTCAAGAATGCTCTAACTCCAGTTTCAATGGTTTGCATCATGCTGCTAGGTTAATGTCTCTCAATACGGCCGGTATTTGGTAGGGGTTGTGTTCGGGTAAGCTCTCTTGCCCGCGTTCTACGGACGCTGTTGAAGACAGGAAGCACAGAGCAAGACATATTGATGAAAGATGGAATTACGTCGTTCTCGCTAATTCTCCGATCGGTCAGAGAAGCCTGCTGCTTGCTATTCGGAGCGGCCACCGCCCGTCCGCTTCACTCAATCGCATGGCACGAGACCGTGGCGAGCCGCTTCCAAGCCCTGGCTGCAGCCGGCTAGGTCTGACGCATGCATAGGGCTGGCCGTTCCGCTTTTGGTCACTCGATCATCCGTATTCAGCAGCAAAGGCAAACAACGAGCCGAAACCGGTGCCGCTCCGAATGGCACCTCGCATCTGTCTCACCGGGGCGAATGCGTAAACCCTATTGATGAGGCTCGGCACCGTATATCTTTTCGATTCTGCTTCTGAGTTACACAAGAACTCAAGGGCTTGTCTGATTTCTCGGCGGATACCGAGGGCCATCTATCAAATAAGACGTTCGTTTACCTCCTCCTTTCCACAAGCTCACCTCCTTTTCGGCTCCTACGAGGCCGCTCCTTAGTCGATTTCAGTCGAAGGAAGACGAGAGACTGGAGACGGATGGTTGCTCACCGCAGGGCTGAGTTTGGCTAAAGAGATTCTGTGCCACAGGATTCCATATCTACCGTCATGTGCCCTATGCTGGCATAATTCTAACATGTTGCCTGTTTGCCGCATAGACTTAGTATCCGAAGGACTATATTGACTTCCAATTGTCAGGGCCGTCACAGTAGAGCATGTCCTATGTCCTGCAGTGTCTCTGGACACACGTGGCTATGTTCTCTGCAGTCGCAAACCGTTACATCCGGGTTCAGGTGGCATGTCCTACGATGGGCTACTCTGGGGCTTAAATCAGTTGGCTGGCACTCTATACAACCACTTTAAAGGGTTCGGTGAGAATGTGTCGTTCTCTCCACGGACTTGATCACTCTGCCCAGCTTGTGACGTGGAGCTTGGGGCGGAGTGCAACACCTTAAGGGGGCTTAGACTATGAGGAATGGTTTGTAGTAGAGGAAGAGAATGCTGTGGTTGACTATTAGTGTTCCATGGTTTGCAGAATTCGCCACAAGCACAGAATGAACGAGCAGTGACTCTACGATCGTGAAAGCAAACGCCAGCGCGCAGCGGCGGATGGTTCACATGTTAACTTGACCATATGCGGTCCTGTACAGGTCGCAATGTGATACTTCCAACTGGGCTATTGTAGCAAGTGTCAAGAAAAAAAGGGATCAAGTGGTGGCAGAATACATTGTGGAGGCACTTGAGAACCAGGGTGAGAATGACGGGTTAAACATCATGTTAACGTGTCTCGTCCTTCGTGTTATAAGCTGTGCCGGCATATCCCCTATACATTAGGTATGGATGGATCAACGAATCTGCACTTACTTGTCCTCACACTTAACCTCTTATCATGATACATTGCTCTAGCCGCCAATCCACCACGCTCATACTGTCTGGACTGAGACTTGAGGTGATCAACAGCTCCCACTTCAGGCTCAGGAATATCATGCCCTGTGTGCTCTCGTAGGCTTCATATATATCTAACCTGTAAGTAGCAACGCTCTCAGTCGAGAACGACTCGGCTCGCTCCTAGACTCCAAAGGGGAGGTCTATCACCTGCATTCAGGGGCTACCAATGACGGCGTCTCTAAAGGCCTTGAGCTGGTATGGCTGCTATCCACTTTTGTGTATAGGCAACAGTGCTGGTATAATATACCCACACTTCTCACAGAAACTGGGCGCCGAACTAAAGTCGCTGCGAAGACGACTCTATCAATACTGATTCAACGCATCCTAAACTCTTATCTAGCTTGGCCCTTGTTATTTGGTAGCAACTACCGTCATCACATTATCCTCCACGACCAAGTCATGCTTGAAATTTTTTTCGGTACGTGGTAATCTTGCTTTGGGAGGTATGGTAAGCTAATACGCCTACCCTAGTTTTGCCTCTGGTCTTGCGCTGCCCGATCGATGGAGTTGCTGCTTCAGGTTTCCATTTTCGACAATGCCTTCAGCGAATTTACTGTCAAACTTCCCTGGCATACCTCTTGTTACAAGCCTGATTCAAAAACCGATCGACCCACAGGGCCTACTGGAGGTACATACCCCAAGAGTTACATTCAAGTAAGAAGGAGGTCGATCTAGATTGGATTATAAAACTGACTAGATCACTCCTATGTCTGCTTATGTCTCTCAGACTATCCGTCCCGGTCGCAGCTACTCTAAGTGGTTCCGTCATTAGTTGCAGACTGAGTATCGTTAAGAGTTCAGTGAGGTGAAATTCACCTTGGATACGAACACTCCTGAACGTCTTGCCGCGGAAATATAAGAGTGAGTGGCCGAAATCAAGCAAACCCAAGATAATGCTCTTGTTGACCATCCACTCGTCCTGCCGCTTCTTGAATTCAGCAATCATGGACTCAACGACGTCCAGGCATAAGTGGTTTTCAGATTCGTAACCAAAGGCGCTGCCTCTATTTTGAATCAAGGCCTGAAATATGACGATGCGCTCCGATGGGTTGTCTGATTCCGGGACTGAGCGACCTGCCCATGGAAATCCAACCGCGTGGCTGCCATCGGCACCGACCCATGGTCGAACACCTCACCGCTGAAGTATTCCTCCAAGACACGGCGGCAATCTGCCCACCACCTGGCTAAAGTAGCCTGGGATGGCCAAGAGCCAGCTAACGCAGGGACGCGAGAGTGTAACTTGACAATGACCCCGAGTACCCGTAACTTCCTCCGATGTTCCGAGCACAAATCTTTGAGGCTCTCCACTTGTAGGTTTCGCGGCCCATGGCCCAGAACGACGGGGGGCGGTGACACAATAAGCACGCCACTGATTTTGACAGCTAACAGCTTTTATATGAATGGTCGCCTCCCGGGAGGCGGCAAAGTGGTGGAGGCAGTTGGATAGTTTGATCTGAAGTTGGGTTGGATCCGTCGAGGGAAGGACGTAGCTTTGCAGTGTTTGAGATCGAGCCTCGAAGGTCCCTTAGCCATACCTGTCGAACACTCATTGTGAAGGTTACTGGCTGCAGGTACAATCAGCAATCATGAAGCGATCATGAAAATAAGGAGAGGAACACGATAATCCTCAGGCTAGGAAGCAGGCGCTCCTCAAGGTCTCGCCACCCCTCACGTCTCACAATACATGTATCAATTTCTATCTTGCCCTGTACTTATGAGCTGTTCGGCGAGAAACCCATCCACTGTAGGGGGTTTGACAATGCATTTCATTTCTTTTCCGCTTTGCTTATTCTACTGGGCTCATACGGAAGCGGCGGCTTGGCGTGAGTCCGAATACGCTCTAAGGCATCCCCACCGTTTTGCGTGTGTCCGCTAGCAAGCCGCGTCTTCCATTCGAAAAGTATGTAGCGAACTCACGGAAGGAACTGTCATTTATGGAAGAGATTTTACCCTATGGGGAGGACTACCGGGTCTTTTACATCGTCAGAGCATTGTATGTTTGATAAGTTAGGAGTGCCAAACTACTTACAAGATGCACTAAGACCAAAACCCGTCCAGGCCTTGATCACGTCGCAAACACATATTCCAGGTACGGAACTGCAGCTTGCAGCTCTATCGGAGTCATGACTAAAAGCGTTGGTAAGGGGCGAGCTAGTTGTTCCTCGTGGGGACAGCATTATTGGGCGTCTCCTCAGTGGCGTCAGCAATGCTCCGAGATATGATAGGCAGGAGCTCGAGAGAAGAAACGGTGCCGCAGCCATGTCCATCTATTGAATCTGATGGGGAGATCACGTTACCACTTAAACGCATTTGATGAGATTCATAGCAGATCAAAACCTTGAAAAACGGGGCCACTAAGGCTGCAAGGAAAACTTGGCTGGGCTGCCGTCACTCTAGCAGGGCACCCCGCCAAAAAAAAAGTGCTATTAATAGCGCAATACAGGGAAGCTAGCGCCCAGAGCCCACCCAAGGCCTTATCACTGGCCAGGGTTAGAAGGACCCTTGTCTGATTTCCTGCTGAAACATCTGCGCATAATCATAAGCTCCGTAACTACGGCCGCTGATTTTATGTTGCGGTAGCCATCAGCTGCATTATTCCTCCGAGTTTGTCATTTATTTGTAACCCCTAAGTGATGCGAGTAATGCAAAGGTGAGATTTATTGAACAACATTGAATGGGGGAAGGAGACATAGCCAATGGCACTCGCTCTATAGGGGTGTCCAGATGAAAGCTTATTGACGACTACGTCCCCCTCCTGCTGTTGACAACATCAGGGCTATAATCCTTCCCGCATTCAATTTGAGTTGAGGTTGCATTGCATGTTGAAAGTTGATCTTTTCGTCCTGTAGCTTTATTAGTATGAACTTTCCATACCGCCACGCACTCATCGCAACCACACTGCGCAGGGTGACTCTTTTAACAGGCTGTGATGAGCCCTGCGTTTGTCTATATGTTTTCCTGCGGAGTCGGCAAAGCAACAGGTGTATTGCTATAATAAATCTCGGTAAGGATGCAGGCAATGCCAAAGAGTTGCGGGAAGAACCTGACGCTAGTACCAATGTCCTTCCTGAATTGGGAGTAAACAGCCTGACAACGGCGAAAATCGTTAGAGTGAGAAGCAGCAGTCTAAGCTATAGCAAGCAGCCCTATCGCGGTTTATCACACACCTGCTGACAATCTTCCCACTTACAACACCATTTTCTGAGTCGCCATTTCGAGACGATATCGGAGAATCAACCGGCCCTAATAACCTACCTAGGCAATTAAAAAGCATTTCGGGTTCTTGACTGGCAGTCATCATCGTCGAGTAGCTTCATCTTTGTGTTACTGTTACTAGGTGTCGCTCAACCAAACGGAAGCAACATTGGACATTGGATGGAAGTCCTTTTGATACCACGTGTATAGACCGAACATGGAATAGCTCAGCTACCTCTCCTTTTTGCACCAGCAGATCAGCCAACCAACCAACACCTAAACCTACTAGAGAGAGTGAGAATACCCTTTGTCGTCGTGCAAGGCAGATACCTAACCTAGAACTAAGCCAATTCCCACAACTCTATCCCTTATTACCTTGACTGGACGGGTCACTTTGGGTCATCTATCTCTTGCAGCTCGCAGGTTTCTGTCGGGCACTTTTAGCATAGCCCCTCTTGAAGGCAACTTTTACCCCCGTCCAGAGTTGATTATCCTGCGGCAAGAAGATCCAGCGCGACTAAAAGGAACAGAGACGCAGACATCCTTGTTCTTGCTTTCCGACTTAGTTGCATGTGCTTGCTTGGGTGCTTGCTTTTGCATCTGCTTGCTGCCGAACTACCTTTACATACATTCTTTGTTGTCTCGCGACAGACATAGGTATAACAAAAGGAGAAAGCCACCCGTTTGACTAGATTGAGATAATAATCAATAATGCCCTCATTCAGCCGCCTAACAAGACATAGTAACCGGTCACAGCACAACTTGGAACAACAGCAGCAGCAACCGTATCAGCAACAGCAACAGCAGCAACCACCACCACAACCTCCACAATCAGCGCAACAGCAGCAGCATTACCACCATCAGCAGCGCCAGCACCAGCACCAGCACTCACGCCAGCAACAATCAGCGAGCAGTAGTGGCGGTCCTGCTGCGCCCCATCCGGCTCCTTTTACGGCAACCGAAGGTTGTAGTGGAACTGCAACTGGACTTGCGATATCCGGCGAGCTAGAAACGCCTGGTACCGGGCCGGGCAGTGGTGTGTCTAACACATTCCCATCAGCCTCGTCCACTAGCTTCAGCACTGGCGACCGTGATTCCTTTCAGATCGACGCGACCCAGCAGCCGGCACAACAACAAACAGGGGCGCGATCACGATCACGATCACAATCACAATCCATAAAACAAAGGAATCGTCTGTCGCAACACCTCTTCACCACCAACCCCCACAACAACACCCCAGGTGCGCAAGACTTTCAAGGCGGCCCCCAGGAACCGTTCGGAAGTACAAACCCGAGCGCACCATCTTCTAATTTACCTCCCGGTGCATGTGCAGGTACTGCAGCTACTCAGCTACAGCAGCAGCAATATCACCACAGCCCCGTACCCCTCAATCAACCCACCTCCAACACCAATAGCAACACCAGCACCGCCGCCGCTTACACCACCCCGCGACAACAGCAGCAGCAGCAGCAAGATCAACAACGCCAGCACCAGCACCAGCACCAGCACCAGCATCAGCAACAATTACCACTACCGCTCAAGTCCGGGCCTGGTGATAACTTTGCTGAATTAGTAGCGCGCTCACAGTCCGCACGCCAATCACAGCCACAAGTGTCTCCAATTCAGACTCAACTCCCTCGCGGTGTACCTGGTGCCTCCGTCGAAAGTCTGCCCCAGAGTGCCCACCTCCCTTCTCCCATCCTTCCTCAGGGCAGCAGCCAAACGGCCCCCACAGAGCAGAAGCGATCAGCGCCGGTCCGATTGTTCAAGACCCTTGTTGCTCGCGCTTCGCAACATCAGCAGCAGAATTCTTACGACAATACTGCCGGCTTGGCCCGCAGACCGTCCAAGCGACACAGCAATCTATCTCCAGTCAGGAGAGATCTGTCCCAGATTTCTTTCGAAGAGACCCTCCCCGACTGGCAGGCGCAGGGCTCGCATCAACCGTCACCGCTCCAAGGTGCGGGAGAAGCTGACGAGCATTATCTCATTGGTCGCTCCAACCAAGACGCCCTCTCTCAGAATTCGCCATATTCCCAGAACTCCTCCATTAGACACGTACCCACCGACGTTGACTCCTCACCATACGGTCAGTCGGACCAACAGCGACTCCAACTGTACGGGCAAATCGCTGCTGACCCCTCTCAAGCTCGATATCAATACGTGCATCCAGACGCACAGTACCAGTCGAGCAATCGACAGTCCCCATACGCGGGGCAATTAAGTACATCGAGCTCTCAGCTGACCAACGCGGAGACCGTGTCGCAGCTGTCATATGAGTCGCCCATTGTTGACTCGGATCACCAAGCCAACGCACAGTCTTCACAACAAGCATCCCCCGCCGTCGGCTACGGACAGCAAGAACTGCTAACGCACCAGAATCAACAGCAAGTTGCATCTTCGGCAACGCAATCCCAAACTATGGCCCCGCCGCCTACAGGACCTGGATCCAACCGCAGACCTGGTGACAATAAAGACCAGCTGCGGGCTAGTGCCGTCGAACCTCCCTCTGGACCTCCTCCTAACTACAGACATAGCCAATCACAGCTGGGCGGTATGAACAATCTGCCGCCCACTCCTGGCGCTCTTCCGAGCAACCAGAGTTTCCGCACCAGCACGGTCGGGGACAGACAGCAGTTTGACGGATCAAGCCAAGAAGCCGGCCGGAACAGCCCCCAGCCGTCGACGGGAGAGGGGGGGTCAGATCCAGATAAGCAATTCAAAGACTTGTGTATGGCACACCTGCTATCACTGAAAGACAACATACTCACCCGAAATCCAGTAACGAAATACAAAAACGTCAAGAGACTCTACTTCGACGGAAAGACACATGTCGAGCAACTAACTGCTCAAGTAGAGCAGTTGCAGAACGCAGTTGCGAACCAACGAATATCGCAGTCGAGAACAGCCTTGGATGACAACGAGTACTCAACGCGTTTCAACCGGCTGAACGGTGCCATCAACAATCTTGCCTTCAACATTCGCAAAGATTGGCGCACATTGCCGGAGTGGATCGAGAACTATGTTAGTCCGGACGCCATTAAGACGGGCAAGCAAGAGATGACGGCCGTCGGACGGGCCGTCATTATCCGATGGATAGTGGACGAGGTCTTCAATAAGTGCTTTCACCCCGGCCTTGACATCAACCTGAGCAGTCAACTCAAGGTGATTGAGCAGAACATTCGTAAATTCTCATACACGCTGAACAGCCAGGAAGAGTATGAAGCATTGACGGCTAAGGTGGTTAACTGGCGGATGGCTACGTTGGAGGGTCTTCAGCATGTGCTACAGGCGCCAGAGAGCAACGACTACCGGGCTGACTTCACAAAGATGGTAGCGACGAACCTTACGGCAGCACTATACAAGCACCTAAGCGACCCGCCGCCGGCGGGCGTTGATGGGAGCGCATCCATGATTATTGAACTAGCAGTAGGGATTGCGGCGAACCTGCCGCTGGAGAGCCGAGACGTGGCCATCACTTACCCCTTACCCGGAGACCCGATACAGCCAGAACTCATGGACCCGGAGAAGACGGGCCTGCCTCCTCTAGCGGAGTACGCAGACGCCGCCGAAGAGAGTGGCAAGGACGGCGACAAAGCGTCGAAACGGGACAAAACAAAGAGTGGTATGTTGACAATGCTTACCGGCGCACCGCATGCGGCGGGTAGAAAAGGTAGCACGGCTTCGGTACTTACTGACACGACAACAACGTCGACAGCACCGCCCAAAGACCCCAACAAGGTTCGGTTCGCCGGCTTCTGCGTGGTTGAAGTTAGAGGACGACAGGTACTGGTGAAGGCACCCGTGTGGACTTTAGCATAGTCTCTCTGGGGTCTCCGGATATCGACTAGGCGACCGAGGATATGTTCTGGCTGTGCATGCCGATACGGCGGAGGAAGACGCGCACGCCCAAGGGGTTACCGGTTCTTTATTCTTGAGGATGTGGATGTTCTTCTAGTGATGTCATGGCGGGGAACTGCTACATGATGGGCAGAACTCCCACGGAATGGGGGTGGAGGGATATAGGGCAAGGTATTGGGGGCTTCCTTTCTTCCTGCTATCGTACCACCACCTACTCTCTGTCCGAGAGATGAGAGACGAAAAAGAGATTAAAGCCTAGATATACCCCTTCGCAACAGAGTTCTTTTCGGCTATGCTCGAGTATAGAGAAACTTTTGAGGGGTGATAGTATCCCGACTCACAACGCAGCAAGGAACTTACACCGCCTGCCGGAATCGTTTCTGCCAAAGTGCCCCTCCATTGAGCTCCGCTGAAACTCTACACATCCCACTTATTACTCATACAGTTTGTGAGCCGTAGTGTATATAACCTTCACGATATATGGCCGTAGTTGAACATCACCTCGAGTGGCGATTGGCGTAGAAACCGCATATGCCAGGGGCCGCCTAAAATAAACCCCGCGACTCCATCCGACCGACCTCTTCATCCTGGCCACCTCAAAAGCCCAAATAACCACCACCATGTCGGCGGCTCCCATGCAAGACGGGGCCGGCGCAAGCCCCTCCGGCAAGCCAACCCACCTCGAACCCTCGGAGCTGGGCACGAAAGAATAGTCCGTACATCTTGTCCCCCGTCCTGTCCGCCCCCCGTTCCTGCGCCGCCAAGTGGGGGAATCCCCAGCAATTATTTTATGCAATGCAGTATTGCAGCGCATCGTAGCCGGCGCTAACGTAAACCCCCCCCCCCTCCCGCGGGGGGCGGTGGGGAAAAACAGCTGGGACGACCTCTACGACCGCGAGATGCGGAACCACGCGCACGACCCGTCCGACACGGGGACGGTCTGGTTCGACGACTCGGACGCCGAGGCCCGCGTGATCGAGTTCCTCCTGGGGTCCGAGCCCGAGCTGCCGGCGGAAGCGGGCCCGGGCCCGGAGCCGGGCCGGGACGGGCGGCCGGGCGCCTCGTCGTTCCTCGACCTCGGCACCGGCAACGGGTCCCTGCTCTTCGGGCTCCGCGACGCCGGATGCGCCGCCGCCCGCATGCTCGGCGTCGACTACAGCGCGCGCAGCGTCGAGTTCGCGCGGCGCATCGCGGCGGCGCGGGCCGCGGGGCGCCGGGCCGGGGACGGGGAGGGGGACCACGACGGGGGAGAACATCAACAACAAGAAGAAGAAGAGGAGGAGGAGGAGGAGGAGGAGGAGGAGGAGGAGCGGGAGGTAGAGTTCCGGCTCCACGACATCCTCCGCGACGACCCCCGGAGCCTGCTCACGGGCGCCCAGGAGGCCGGCTGGGACGTGGTGCTCGACAAGGGCACCTTCGACGCGATATCGCTGGCGGCGGAGGAGGGCGGCGCGGGGGAGGAGAGCCGGGCCGAGAGCGCGGGGAGGGGTGCGGCGACGAGGAGGGCCTGCGAGGCGTACCCGCGCAGGGTCCTGCCGCTCGTGCGACCCGGCGGCCTGTTCCTCGTCACGAGCTGCAACTGGACCGAGGACGAGCTGCGGCGCTGGTTCCTCGGGGACGACGCCGTCGTTACCTCTACCACCGCTGCTGCTGCCACCGGTACGGAGGGGAGGGAGGAATGGGGATTCGAGCAGGTCGGTAGGGTGGAGTACCCGAGTTTCAGCTTCGGCGGCGTCAAGGGGCAGACGATAAGTACGCTGTGCTTCCGGAAGGTGAGGAGACCATGAGACACCTACGGACGGGGTGGGAGAGAGTGCACAGCCCTGGTCTACATAGATTCGGCGGAGTTAAGAGAAAAGGAGATACCCCCAAGACAAGGGAGCACAATGGAAAGCCATAGGCATCCGGAGTTCCAAACTACTTCACGACGCGCGTCCTTGGCAATGTGCTATACTGAGAAACTCTATTCATCAAATTTATTTTCTTTTTGCTTCATTCGACCTTAGGGGGATTGGCCATTAAATCTTACACGCCCCGACAGGTCCTGCCGGGCGGCATAAGGCCTTCCTGCTATACTCCTCGTACTGCCCATCCTCTTGACGAGACCTGTGCAGATTTTAGAAGTCTATGTAAACGGCAGCTGATTGACGCGCGAATTACTTCCAAGAAAGTCCAAATCATCTTTGCGCGCGCGTCTTCCCGGTCGTCACCGCCGCCGGACTCTCGAGCTCTGGTAAAGGCCTGTGCGGTTTCCGAGTCCTAGGGGCTGATGGCCAACTGGTGGTCTAAGAGGGCGGTTGTCTCTGGGAAAGATGGAACGAGGATGGTGAGAAGCCTGGCCGTAGCGCCACGGGCACGAGCACTTTCCCTTCCGTCTTGGTCTATGGCGACGTGTTCATCGGTTCGGCGCCCACTCCCGGAATGGCATTAGCAGCAGTCGTGGCGAAGTACCGCACATCCACGTCGTCATCCTTCTGCAACTTCTCCAGGCTGGGAAGGATGCGCTGCTGGATCAACTCGGTCGAGCGGGATGACGGTGTCGGATCCGTCTTCCCCTCTTTCTCAAGACTGTAGATGGTTCCCTCCTCTGGCAGCCGTTTCAGGACGTCGATGAGCTCCCCGTATGTCTTGGCTACGTTGAAGCGGATGTTAGGAATGTCGTCGTCGACAAGCTTCTCCAACATGGGAAGAATTGATTTGCCAATGACGTCCAGACTGACGACGGTAGCCAAGGTCTGCAGAGCGGTATTAGAATGTGCCTGGGGACATTCGAAGGGAGACTCACCGAAATGGCGAAGCAAGTCGTCATCCTGTAGAGGTAGTTCGGATGCGAACCCATGGCCATGACCTTGGGAATGATAGCTTCGCTTGCCCACTCGACGCCGAATACCTCGGTAAGCTTCTTGAGGTTGCGCGTTGCCGCATCTCTGATAGAGAAGACAGTATCTCCCAGCCATCCCATGCACAAGCCGCTCAACTTCTCGTCGAAGAACTTGACCCCAAGCTGGCTGGCGAGAAGCGGGATATACTCAATTATAGCTAACCTCACTCTCCACTGCTTGTCCTCTGCAAGCTGGACGATGGCGGGCAATAGCGACTGTGAGAGTAGATCGATGCCAATGACTGACCCGTCAGCGCTGAAAACATTCAGAGATGCGGATGATGCGCATATGCTTACCTTGGTTTACGAGTTCGAGTTTCGAGATGATGTGGAGGCGGACTTCTGGGAACTCGTCTTTCAGCATCTGCAGGAACATGGGTAGCAGGTGATCGATAGTCCTAAAGCAAGGTTAACATGGCGCTCGTTCCTCGCGGGTGGCATGGCCATACTCCTGCTTGCCCAGGATCGGCGCGAGGCCACTGATCTGAGTGCCCAGGGCAGCGCGGACGTGCTGGGACGTATCGGAGACAAGGTCTTCAATCGAGGGCATGATGTCGTTGAGCAGCGTCGTCCTGTCAACCAAAGCACAAAAGCCAGGGATCTGACCGGCGATGGCGGTCCGCACCTCGGCCTCGTTATCTTTTAACAACTTAACAAAGGCAGGGACGAGATCTCTCGAGACGACCTCCTCGTCTACAGCCTTCGCAATCTAGCCGCTCCGTCAGTCACACAGCATCCAGTCAAACGAAACATCGGTCGCACCTTCTCGAATCTATCGGCGATCATGTAGCGGACCCTCCAGCTCTTATCCTCTATCAGATTTCGCAGCGACGTCAGCAACACGCCGTGGCTGCCCTGTTGCTCCTTGGGCACCGCCTCGGCAATGGAGATCAGAATATCGACTGTCAATAACCGTACGCTGTCCTGGTCGTCTTGGGCCAGATGCTGGAAAAGGGGTATCATCTCTTCGATCACGACAGCGGCGGGCATCTCCTTGACGAACTTGGCGAGGTTGGTGGCGGACTGTCTCCGAACCATAGGGGTCTCATCATGTACCAGAAGTCCGAACTGTGTGCGAAGTTGTTCTTGGACGGGCGGGGAGACCTTCTTGTATGGGGTCGTGTACAGGCCGCACCCGGAGACCTTGGAGGTGAACCAATCGGCCTTGGATAGTCTGATGGTAAGCGGGACAAAATACTCTTCTACCTGCTGAGGCGAAAGCTGGTCGCAGATCCTGTTCAGGGATTCGACGGCCTGATATATCGAGTGAAGTCAGCGAAAGATATTGCAGGCCTAAGGTAGTGGGGTATACGGGCCTTGTCTCGCACGACGGGCTCTTCGATGGCAGCGAGGTTCTCGAGAGGGGAGAGAAGGACGTGACCCCATTCAGGACCACCGACGTATTCGATGAAGCCGCCTAGCTCTTCGCTCAAGGCCACGAGCACCTCATCCTCATCCTCGACCGACTCTATGGAGTAGGTTAGATCGGAATGCCGATGATATGAGGCATGGAGAGGCCATGTTTTAACTGACCATCAAGGAAAGGAATCAGTTCCTCGCGAGTGCGCTCAGCCCCGAGGGCCAGCGCGATTGTCGAAAGACGGTGGATGGCATTCAATCGGAGGAGAACATCATCATGCTATGATTGTGTTTAGTCGTAGGTTGTTTCGGCCAAGAGGAAAGACAGCGGGAGCAGTGTAGCCACCGTCTCACCTTCAGTTCGTCTATGAGCACGGCGATGGGGTAGAGCTCGTCGTTCGCATTGGGCGCGTCGGCCATGGCGAGCTATATTGTATGCTAATGCTGGCTGGGCTCGAAGGGGAAAGATGAGAAGGTGGCCGGATGTCGACGTTAAGGGCCAGAGAAAGAAGAGAAATAAAGGTATGCTATGAACGGTCGTGGTGATGATCGCGTGTGTGTGTGGTGGAGTGATGCAATGAATGGGGGAATTTGCGTAGGTATCGGTATCGGATCGGGTCGACTCCAGCCAAGGGAGATCAACGCTGGCTGGTGTCCTGAGGAACGTGGGACGGCTCAAGAAGGGGAAAGGGGGGGGGGGAAAAACGAGATACTGTATGTATTTCAAATCTTGATCGTCAGCGGATATTGGGTGGTTTAGAACCCGGTCATCGAGGGGTATCAAAGGGTCGGTTTGTAGTTGTCTTTTGGGGGGGGGGGGTGGGTGATGGTGGTGGTGGTAGTGGTGGTAATGATGGT